>JARHVA010002187.1:1605000-2087500 GCA_037957365.1 Torreya grandis
GTTCTCATTAATTTCTTGATAGTGTTATTTCTTAGAAAAAGAAATAACTCTCTAAATTGTTGGAACTCAAATGTGTTGTATGGGGAAGCAACTTATTATATGATAATTTAGAAATAGAAATAACTTATTGAAATAACACAAAGGAAAGATACAGAATTGTAGCACATGTTTTATTAATCTATGCTTTCCGTACATGTCATTCTCTTGAAGGAGATGAATAGTTATCTATCTTCCTATCTTTTTTCCTTCTAATTACCTTTATATGTGGTTATTAATATACAATGCCGGAGAAGGAAAGGAACCATTACAAAAGAAGAAATGACTGCTCTTCCATGGGTGACTATTGACATTCCATTGGTTATGGCTGACCCACATCACAATGTCACGGGTTGAATATGGCCCCACAAAGGATGAGAAAGAGGTACTACCAAGGAATACCACTACCACCGATGTCTTGTGCCACTAGAATTGTTGGCTCTACTTAGCTTGGGCCTCTCCTTTCCATAAAATATCTTGTACATGGAAGCATTAAAGTTATCTTCAGATGTGCAAAAACAACAAATCTATAGTGTTTGTCTAAGTGTCAAGTCCATAGATGTACAAGTTTCATGTTTGACATACACCTTCAATTCTAGCTTATTTGGGAACTTACTGTGGCAGATGGCTAGATAAATGACGTAAAATTGTGAATGATGCCTAAATAAACTTTCTTAAAGTATCACACACTACAATATCCTTATGCAATTTATTTGATTGAAAAGGTGTACAACTCATGATTGAGGTATATTTGTGTAGCACATTGTTGAAAATAACATTGGTATTTAAATATATCATAGTCATCATCCTCACATATGATTTGACACAATATGGACATGGTGACTTGGAAATAATAATTTAACATCAAGGTAATAAAGGGCTCCCTAATAGGCTATTTGTGTACTAATGATTGAAAGACCTTCCATCTTCATAATATACATGCCTATACACTTCGCCATACCTCATGAGGCCAGGGTCTTTGTTGTACCAAACATCCCTTTTTAATCAAACGCTGAATTTCTATGGTATGAAAGTACAAAACCTTCTTGATGGCCTCGATTTTTTAAATCTAGTACTTTCTCCTTGTTTGCATTCCCTATTACCCTCACAACACGATGATACCATGTAGAGGTTCATACGATGATACTAGTGCCTTTGAAACAATTTGGAACTGGGACGTAAAGATGCCCTATATCAAATTCTCACACATTATGGATTGGATGCCCATCAATCCTATGGCTTCAAGATGAGAGAACATCTCCCTTATTGAAAACTTGTAGAAGTATCATGGAAATCTCCCTTGAGGTTAAATAAGTACTTCATAGGGTCCTTATCTTTATCATGGTTTTTTTTAGTGTGTCTTGATACAAGGAACATCTCAAGATCATCTTTAACCTGAAGCCAATAAACCTTTTTCATTTGTTTTCTCCTACCTTCATCTACCTCTAAAAGGGATGTTGTAGCCATTTTTGATTGAAGGGAAATTTTCTGAGAGGGAGAATAATAAGACCTTACTCATTTGCTGGAAATTCCCAATCCTGTGAAGATTTGTGAGTCTCCTTGCATGATAAATTCCCTGTCAAAACTTCTCCACACTTCAACAAGAATTTATGGCGAATTTCTTCAAACCATGATAATTCTTCGTAGTAATTTGTTGTCAATTCTTTGACAAAATATACAATGTGAAATATCTAAGTATTTTTTCTCTTTTGATCAATGGAGGAATCATTAATGGCTGAAGAATTATTCAAAGATGGTGGTTGGTTGGCCAACAACAATAGAATCATTGAATTCCTTCTATCAACAACTATGTTCAATTTGCCATTTGTTAATCCAATGCATTTGAAAACCACCTCTGAATCAAAGAACCAATACAAACATGCCAAGTTTTATGCACTTGTCTAGTGAGCATATATGTGAGATCAACGACCCATATTTGATTCATAGTTTTTAGAATCAATCGGGCTTTAATCTCTGAATTGCTGCATACATTTTTCCTTATAGCCTGTTTATTGAACTGGTGAATCGACGTCGTAAAACCACATCATTTCTTCACTAGTCTAACACCTTTATTTGGGGGTCCCACCATAGCCAATTTATTAAATCAAACATATATGCCTAAGTTAGACTTAGGGATCACTTAAATCCTTTACCATGCATTTGCACCGACTTTCAATCCAATCAAAAGATCAAATGAATGTTAGTAATTCAGAGGTCCTAAAGTAGCATGAATTTTATAATGGGGAATCACCAAATCATGGGTCCCACAAATTGATAGTCAAAGCATTCATTTGTTAAATTATTGTATTTAATCAATGACTACAACCATCAGTCATTAGATCAACCATCCACATTGAAGCAGTGATCGTTCAACCATCTAGACTTTAAATCAGCAAATTGCTGAAAAAGGCCAATTTTACTTATTCAAAATGCACCCAAGATCTCATCCAACAACAGAGAATTAAACAAATATTACGAACCTACATGGATCTTGAATTGGCAAGACAACAAATATTGATTAACACAATTGAGCTTAGACATATTTATTTAGCTATTAAATGCAACCATGACATAGACATATGGAAAAGACCATGGGAATTATTAGAGATGGGGACTAAGAGGACTTAAGCGAATGTAAAAAAATTATATCATTGTTGACATGTCCGATATGGATCATGATAAAACCTAGCGAACAAACTCAAATTTGACTTTAACAATAAAACTATAGGCCAAAGGGACCAAAATGTTAGTAAGGCCATAAAATTTATTAGTACAAACAAAAATAGAGTCAAAAAAATGAAAAGGCCACAAGCCCTTTCCTCCTAAAGAGATTTTGACCTAAGTAAAGTTTGAAATAATGAGTCAAGTCGACATCCTCTGGATTGAAGATTCAAAAGCATAGGCAAAATTGATTATTTGCTCTTGGCACATTTTGGTGCAAACAAAAGGTATGCCTTATATATTTTACGTACACACACACACAGACACACACACACACATATATTTGTCTTATCAATCCATCCTATCCATCTATCTATCCACCTATCCATCATATATATATAGGTGGATTACATAGATAGATAGACAAATAAAGAGGTGGACAAAGGGATAGACGGACAAACTGACAAAGACAAACAAATAGACAAATAGATCCAGATAAATACACAAATAACAAACAAACACACTTACAAATTCAATTTTTTTTAAAAAGAATTGTTACAAGCATTAAATTGTAGATAAAAAATAGGTTTTTGCCTAGCTTCTTTCTACCGTGTGATAATTTTTCTTGCAAGACTATGCTGATGAAACCTGGCCATTTAATATGCTAATTCATAATCATAGTTCCCAGGAAATGTGGGTATGGGTATGGAATCGGGGATACCATTTTTGAAGCTAGGTCTACATGGGTACAAGGTATTACGAGATACCATTTTAATATTTTTTAATGTAGTTCTGCATTTGTTTCTGCAATTAGGATGGAAGAGCCTTGGCAAGTCCTTTGAGATTTTAAACATGACAGATTCAAAAGTCCTAGTGACAAATTCTTGGTTGTTGTGAACAATAATATAATTTATTATTTATAAATATTTTATTTTCATATCAACGATTTCTGATTAATGAACTTGTATTTGTTTCAGGCAGTGGAGATGTGTACACATGGGGTTCAAGTGAAAATGGTTGCCTTGGTCTTGGGTATGCATTATTATCTGTTATTGTGTGGAGGATGAAAAACATGTTCAATATTTTACCAATTGGTTTAAAATGCATTTTATCTTAAAAATATTGAAGGGTTTTGTACTTGGAATTTTTTAGAGAGAAGAAAATATAAACATTTACATGCCTCTGACAGGTTTCAGAACTTAGCTCCTTCACCAGAGAGAGTCCGAGGGAGCTTGCTACCTTTACATGTTTCAGAGGTATAATATGAGATACATGCCATTGAGATGGTATTATAGGCGCTGTATTTTATTCCCTAGAGTTACCTTGCAATGGAATTTCAAGACATTATCTTGTTTGCTTTACAGGTTTCATGTGGCTGGAAACACACAGCAGCTATTTCAGGTTAGTTTGTCCTCCTTGCTTTATGTCTGTTTTGCATTGTTCATTACTTAAAATGAAACTCATTGTGCTTATGCAGCGGTGGGACTTTGATAATTTAGGATTTTCTTTTTCCTTTTTTTGCTGTTTAGAATATCAAAATTGAGGACCGTTACATATCCAGGCAGTAGTGCTTATATGTACTGTATTTATTGCTTCTTGGTTTCTTTTCAACAATTCTGACTAGTAGTAAGGTTCCTGGGTTTCTTTTCAGTTCTTTCTTTAAATTTTGTTTCTTTCCTTTTTTTATTTTTACCAGCCTCGATTGTAGGTTTTGAATTTTTCCCTAAAAGTGAAGGATCTGTTTTCCATTAGTATTGGATTTTATTTTTTTGGGGCTAAAGGTACCTAGGGTTAAGGAACCCTAGAATTAAATGTTTGGAAACATGCCAATACCTAGGTGACATCTACTCACTATAACTAGGAAAATAAAAGAACCCCAACATTATGCGTGGATAATACATGAAACTGGTTTCAAGAAATCAACAAAGAATGCATCATCAAAACGAAATTGTAATAAGCTTTAAGCTATCATCCTTTTCCTTCATCCAAATGCCACTCAGCTCACAGAATGCTCTTGCAAAAGGATCACCAGCTGTCCTCACTGTAGCTTTTTATGTTTTACAAGAACTCTTTTAGCATGAGCAAATTGAATCTTCAAGTGTCAGGAGAAAGAACAATGCAACATTTTGAAAGAGTATGAAAGTGCTTCAAACACGCGGAATATCATAGACCTTGTGCATCATTCAAGCCATGCAACTATCAAACCATCAAAGATATTCCCGAGAACTGAAACCACCTAAAATGCTGAAATTCATCTCATAAACTGAACTCAATCAACACCAGGAATCTAAAATAGAGCCTGTCTAATATCCAAGGCCAAATGAATATGATTTAGTTGGATATACCTGATATAACATGCTGCCTACTTGGGAGAGAAGTGTCTTATAAAATAAGTCTTAAAAATGCTTTACAACTTTACTTTCTTTTTGATGAAACAGAGCTATATTTATTTAATAAAATATTGCAGACTATTCACAAAAAAAGTAAGTGGTATGGTAGCATGCCCTGAAGCCAACAAACTAGGGTAAATTACAAAAAGCTTGGGAAACAAAAAAGAGTCCGTACAGTCCAGAGCAACAAAACAACATTAAACAGCAAGAAATTATAAAGCCATAGCAAAGAGACCAGTGACAGTTGATCCCGGTCATCTGGTTTGCCCTAATCAACATCTGGAAGGTCCTCTTCCTCAGTTAAGGGATCCTAGCTATTGTTTGCGTTGTTCACTGCTTCTGCAGTTTCTTCCATGGCAGTACTAAAGGAAAAAATCAGCCCACTCAAATAGCAATTTATTATCACCTTTCTTAATGTAGGCACTTACTTCATCAACCTCTTCATCCTCAGGCAGCCTTTAATATCTTCTTCAGCAGCTACATTCTTGAAGTTGGCACAATCTGGGGAAGCAAAAGCTGCTGGGAGGGAGATAAGGAAGCCACAGGCTATGGAGTGAATGGGTTGTTGGTGCTTGACCCATTATCTAAGTTCTTTGATTAGCCCCAGGGATATAACATGGTTAGATATGCAATTTATGTCATGAATCACCAAGTTCCTATTGGTTTTAAAGGGCGTGCCAGAGATAGCCACCAGGGAAGTCACAGAGTGATTGTTAACAATATTATAAATATTCCTGTGGCTAAAAGTTTGACTAGGGTATTGCATCAATTGACTAGCTCAACTATCTTTAGGTCACCTTTTTGTCAATTTCATTATCAATCCTGATGCATTCATTCAACCAAGAACTAATATTTGGGTTTTGAATCAATTTATTAATCTGATCTCAGAAATCGTCACTTAGGTTTGCTGCATTGATGACTCTATCAGACCATCTTTTCCTTCCCCCCACAGTGAAACTCAGCTTCCTGCATGTGGAACTTTCAACCATTGTTTTCCTTGCTCGGCCAGAGGGCTTTCTGCTGGAAGAAGAGGAGGCATAGGGAGTTTTGCTTTCCTCTTAACCTCAAGGATTCCTTCCAAGCCAGACATTTATCTGCCATAGAAAGCAGCAAGCTATATCCAGGGAAAAAAAAGGTTGAAAAAAAAACACCAAACCCTCAAATTGTCAGGGATTGCACAATCATATCTATTGAACCAATGGTTTTAAAAAAGAGCACTAGTCATATCAAGCACTATACCGTCAAAACATTCTATCCAATTGTACATGCCTTCTTCATTGACCTCACAAACACATTATCATGAAAGGAGGAAATGAAGTAGGCCACAAGGCAATTAAAAGAAAAGGACATACGACAGTGTCTTTTCATCTCTCACCCAATTTGATTACTACTCGCATCCCAAAGCCGAAAACTAGCATAATGCCAAAAAGAAAGCAAGATTCCACAAGCCATTTTTCTGGGGATCCATGATTAACTTGGTTATAACAATGTCTAATTCATGAAAATGGATTCTACCTAGTCGAAGACTGAATATTATTACCTATATGCAGATTTTAAGTACTTTTCTTATGCAAGATACATTTATAGAAATTTCCATTCTACATATTTTATTCAAGGAAATGAAAAACTGAATGTGAAGCATCGTAAAGAGAAACATAACAGAAATCACAAAGTAAAAAACACAAGATTTACCCTGAAAAAATCCAATGTGGGTAAATATGACAAGAAGTGGGGTTGTGCCTCGTTCCATTGTCAACGAACTACAAGATTGCAAGCTTACAAGGTCATTGTGGCTGACATCAGACCTCTACAATGACATATCTTTCTTGTTTAGTACACCATTCTCTATGCTCTTTGCAAAATATGACTTCCTCCAACTTGCTGCAACTACTGAACTCAACTCCAGATGCTTTTTAAGCATTTCAATTACATGGCATAATATTTTTGGTACACGGTAAGCTAGCAGATGGGGAACTGAAGTGTTTTCTGTTGGGTTTGTTTCAGTTCAGTTCCTTGTCTTGTGACAACGACATGTTCAACCTGGGACAAACCTGTCACAAATGAAAAAGGGACAGATTTGACCAAAGTTCTACGTTCGGTCTGTGGAAAATTTGTAAAAGCAAAGTGACACATTCAGCCAGGGTTACATTTTTAGCTCAGGTAAAACCTGTCACAAATGTATCATTGTTAGATTCAGCCAAGGTTACTCTTTCAATTGAGGAAATCTTCCTAAGACCATAACTTTGTCATACAACCTTCATTTTTCATCACCTTTGAAGTTTTGGAAAGCTATTGAATACATCTATTCTTTGGTGAAAGATGAATAATGTTTTGATCAAGATTGATGTTTTCTTAAGAGTACCAAACACGAGTTTCTAATTTTTGCTTACAACCTTGAAATCAATCGTGTTACAAGTTGTAGTGACACATTTACAGATTACAATGGATCCATTTTTTTGTCATACATCCCCATTTGGGAGGATTACGGACCACAAATGCTTAGATATTTAAGGAATGAGTGAAGAGCACCCCACTTTATCTTTGGAGTACTGCTTTGCCTTTCTTGGCAGTTGACTCTTCAACGAATATTTTATTAATATTGGTAATGTGGGGTTTTAAATAGGGACCCTACCCTTTACAAGGAGCATGTAGGTTTGGTCATGACAACCAGATAAAACCTACCCCAAAAAAATAAAAAACTAGACAAGACAGGACAACAGTAGAAAAACAATAGAAAAAACACCAAAACAATAGGACAAAAAGGTGAAAGTCAAACAGCCTTGCTTCCCCTAAACGCATCTTCCTAGTTATGCATCATTCTCTTAACAACTTGTAATGTTCTTTTTTAGGGCTGAATAAGCAAGAACAAAAATCTCCACAAATCCCAATTAGTTCTAAACTGAAAATCCACAAAAAAATGCCAAAAATCCGAATTTGCAGCCCTAGGAACAAATGATCCCACTTGGCCTTGGCGCTAGGGTTTGGGGTTTAAAATCAATACTTTTTCATTAAAAAATACTCAAAAAATTCTCAAATAAAATTCAGAAAATTGCAAATATTCTCCCAAATTAGAATATGTCAGAGTAACTCAAAAATAATTAATTTTTACCAGATTTTCTGAAAAATAAAAAAATGCACAACTCCTTCAAAATGGAATGTATTGAGTGAAATAAATACTCAAAATGATCATAAAAATATGACATCAGATTACATAAATTTCATATTTTTTTGAGCAAGATAAACCTTCAAAAAATGCATGTCACACAAGAAGGGTGATGTCACTTTTTGGGGGTGTGACTTTACACCCTAGGGAGGTTTGCCACACTTGGAGATGATCTGAAAGTGCCACTAAATTGATCAAAACCCTTCAGATCTGATATTTTCTCAATTTTGCTTAGAAATGATGACCAAAAATTGAAAAAACTGGGAAATACTTAACCAAGTCAGCAACCAACAAACAACAAAATGTCTTCAATGTGATTTTTGAATGAAATCACCCTTCAAACAACAGTAGCATTCATTGGGCATCCATCCCAATTATTTTTCAAGCATGAAGATTCAATATATAAATTCAACATATCCAAAATAGAAGCCCTCATGTCCATATATAGTCTTCAAAGTGGGGTGAACCACTTTTGGAGGCAAAATATATTTTAAAAATCACTTAACCACTTTTCAAAATATCTTTTCTTCTTTTATTCTCTCCAAGCCAACATTTACTCTTTTTCCCACTTATAATATTAAATTAATTGTCAAAATAGAATTAATGATTAAAATTACTCTAAGATAATAATGTAATAAACAATTAATTAATTACCTAATTTATAAGTGATTAAATCACTTTTGGGAAAACAATTAATTAAAATACATTCTCTAATTATTATTCAAACTCTCAAGTGCAATAGTGGTTAAAACCACTTTTATAAAATGCTTTAGTGGTAAAAACCAATTTTTAATAATATTTTATTAACTAAAGTTGCCTTATATGATCAAATGATCAAAATCTCTATTTGGGCAATCTTAATCAATTAATAAAATACAATCCCCAAAAGTTATATATTAGTATATGGGGAAAAGTAGATTAAACGTCTTCAATACCTATTTACTTATGAATCGAAAATGAGGACATTACAGTCCTTCCATCCCAAAATTGTTTGCCCTCAAGCAATTTTGAACATCGTTGATCCTCCTCTTCCACAACCATTTGGCTTCCTTGATAGTGCATCTGCTACCATATTGTTTTTACCTTTCATATATTCAATGTCAAAATTATAAGTTTGCACTTTGCTTACCCACTTTTGTTGTCGGTCATTCAATTCCTTTTGACTGAAAAATAACCTCAAATTGTTATGATCAAATTTCACCACAAATTTTTCACAAACCAAATATTGCCTAAACTTACTCAAAGCATGCATGATTGCCAACATCTCTTTGTCCTAAATTGAATACCTTTTTTAAGAATCTTTGAGTTTCCTACTCTTAAAAGCAATAAAGTGTTTATTTTGCATTACGACAACCCCTATTCCTTCACCTGAGACATCACATTCAACCACAAAAGGAGCAGAAAAATCTGAGACAAGTACAGGACAAGAACACATTACCTCCTTGAGTTTTTCAAATGCTATTTGGGCTGTTGTGGACCATTTGATGGCCCCTTAGTCAAATTAGTCAAGGGGGCATCAAGTTGTGAGAAACCTTTCACAAATTTTCTATAGTGGCTACAAAGACCACAAAAACCTCTTAATTGTGTGAATGTAGTGGGAATAAGCCAATCCATGATTGCTTCGATTTTTTGTTTATCAACTTGCACACTTTTAGCATTTATGACATGCCCCAAATACAAAATTTCTGTCAAACCAAACTCACACTTGGATTTTTTTGCAAAGAAAGAATGCTACCCTAAAGTGCCCAAAATCAAATCCAAGTGTTTCAAGTGCTCCAAAATTTTGTTATACACAAGAATGTCATCAAATAAAACTAGTACAAACTTTTTTAGATATTTGCTAAACATGTTGTTCATACATGAATGAAAGGTAGTTAGAGCATTAGTCAATTCAAAGGGCATAACCAAAAACTCAAAATGCCCAAAATGACATCTGAAAGGTGTTATGAACATCCTCTTCTTTTACCTTGATTTGGTGGTAACTAGATCTCAAATCAATCTTGGAAAAGTAGGTGGCACCATGCAATTCATCAATCTTAGGTATTGGATATCTATTCTTAATGGTATTTTTATTCAACAACCTGTAATCAATGCACATCTTCATAGTGGCATCCTTTTTCTTTACTAGAACAATTAAAGAAGCAAAGGGACTTGAGCTAGGCCTTATGTGTCCCATGTCAAGAAAATCTTTGATGTTTGTTTCAATTTCCTCTTTGAATGCTCTTGGATGACAGTATGGAGTGACAATAATTGGTTTGGCACCTACTTCTAGCTCAATGTTATGCTCAAAACCTCTATTCGGTGGCAACCCATAAGGCAATTCATTAAAAACATGAATATGTTTTGTCTAAAATAGCTTGTAACTCACCATGAGGGGGTGGTTCTATTTTTTTCTGATTTTACTTTGATAAGGCAGCTTGCCATCGATGTAATCTGACCTCTCGTAAAAGCTCTTTCCATCCTCGTCATGGACACTTTTTGTGGAGCAGCATTAGCTAGATCCTTGAGGACCACTTTCTTGCATTCTTTGAAGAATTTTAGCTCCATAGTCTTATAATTTTGAGTTAATTTACCTAATGAATGCAACCATTGAACACCCAACACAACAATCTCACCATTGCCAACAACATAAAAATCATCTATTACCTTGTGCTTCTCGAGAGTGAGCTGAAGTTGTTGAATCTTTTTGGAACATGGAATGGTGAAACCATTTTCCATAGTCACATTGAAGCCTTTGCAATTTATGGTTTCCAATGCCATCTTTTTTATTAAGTCCTTATTAATGAAGTTATAAGTGGTTCCACTATCAACCATGGTAGTCACTCTTTGTCCTCTCAATTTGCCCTTGACTTGGAATGCATGATACTAAGGAGCTCTGGAAAGAGAAGCAAGTATGTTGCCCACTTCTTTGTTGTCATCCTTATGCATATGCTCATCATCAACAATTTCATTTTTTTCAACATTAGAATTAACAATTTCAAAATCTGAATCATCATCAATTACCTCAATGTACCCAACCTTTGTTGCAAGTTTCTACGGGGTTGCATGCTTGGTACTCTTCGTTTTGATCCATCTTTCATCTCACAATAATCACAAAATGACAAGAGTGCTCGTGTGTCAAAGCTTAGGGCTGCATATTCTTGTTGAGGTATATCAAGTGGATCACACATAGGTGTCTCACTCTCAACTACTGGTTCTCTTTGCAAAAATGTAGCCTTGAAGAACTTATGAGGGGGGTTGATAGAAACCCTCTCATTGCCATTCGAACTTCTCTCTCCTAGGTAGTGATGGCTTTTCCTTGGATCTTGTGTGGTCTTCAACATAGCTACCAATTGCATACTCAAGGTATGTTGAAGGTCACTCTGGCTTTGCTTGATCAAATCCTGCAAAAACATCACTTGCTTTGAAGTAAAACCTTTTGGATCTTGATCACCCATGGTTTTTCCTCTTCTCTGATAATGTAGGATCTATTTGCTTGCATCCAAATCTACACATATAAGATCTCACAGGTGCACTAGATTGATGCTCTAATACCACTGTAATATTCTCTTTTAGTGATGCATATGCAAGAACGTAAATCTCCACAAATCCCAATTAGTTCTAAACTGAAAATCTACAAAGAATATGCCAAAAATATGAATTTGCAGTGCTAGGAACAAATCGACCCACTTGGCCTTGGCACTAGGGTTTGGGGACTAAAATCAATACTTTTTCACTCAAAAATACTCATAAAATTCCCAAATAAAATTCAAAAAATTGCAATTATTCTCCTAAATCTGAATGTGCCAAAGTACTTATTTTTCAACTCAGAAATAATTAATTTTTTCTTATTTTTTAAAAATTGAAAAATTGCATAACTCCTTCAAAATTGATTGTATTTAGCCAAATAAGTACTTAAAATGGTCATAAAAATATGACAGATCAGATTACATAAAATTTAGATTTTTCTAAGCAAGATATACCCTCAATAAATGTAGAAGTCACCTAAGAAGGGTGACATCACCCTTTGGGGGTGTGACGTCACACCCTCGAGAGGTTTGCCACACTTGGAGATGATCTAGAAGTGCCTCTAAATTGATCAAAACCCTTCATATCTGATATTTTTTAATTTTGCCTAGAAATGATGACCAAAAATGCAAAAAACTAGAAAATACTTGACTAAATCAGCAACCAACAAACAACAAAAGGTTTTCAATATGATTTCTGAATGAAATCACCTTTTAAACAACAGTAGCATTCATTGGGCATCCATTCCAATCATTCTTCCAGCATGAAGATTCAATATATAAATTCAACATATCCAAAATAGAAGCCCTCATGTCCATATATAGTTTTCAAAGTGGGGCGAACCACTTTTGGAGGCAAAATATCTTCTTAAAATCACTTACCACTTTTCAAAAATCTTATATTCTTTTATTTTCCGTCAAAGCCGACATTTACTCTTTCCCGCACTTATACTATTAAATTATTTGCGAAAATAGAATTAGTAATTAAAATTACTCTAAGACAATAATTTAATAAATAACTAATTAATTTACCCAATGTACAAGAGTGATTAAATCACTTTTGGGCAAACAATTAATTAAAATACCCTCTCCAATTATTATTCATACCCTCAAGTGCAATAGTGGTTAAAACCACTTTTATAAAATGCTTGAGTGCTAAAAACCACCTTTTAATAATATTTTATTAACTAACTAAAATTTCCTTATATGGTCAAATGATCAAAATCACATATTGAATTAATGAAATAAAATCTTTAAAAGTTATCCTTTAGTCTATGGGGAAAAGTAGGCTAAAGGTCTTTAATACATGTTTACTTGTGAACTGGAAATTGGGACATTACACAATTTTTCCATATAAAGAAGTCCTTGAGACTGAGAGTCAATTTCCATTTCCTTTAATGCTCCCTTGGCCTTCTTACCTACATTACTAGGTCCTTCCTGTTTCCTCTCAATAAGGTGCCTGAGGCCATCCATGTTGGTAATACAATTCTGCATAGCCACTTAGCTAAACTCCACAAGAAATCCTAATTATTTTGTAAGAGCTTCATTTTCTTCCTTCAAGCTGTTAACTCTGTCTGTCAGTCTTTTCACCTCGGTGTTAACCTCTTCCAACTTTGCTCAACAGAACAGGACGCCTCCCTCTTCTAGTAATGTTTTTGCTCTCCCCTTTTGGTTCTAACCTTTTCTACAAGAGTGTGTCCTCAAACTCTACATGTGCACAAGGTGCCAAATCTTCAATTGAAGGCATCATTAGGCGTGCATCTTCATCATCTAGCATAAAGTGCTCAAAGAGATGTAAATTATCCATATTAATGACATAATGCAAGTTAATGTAAGGAGACAAGTTTATTCAAAATGCATTGTTACCCACTTTCCCAACTATCTCAAAAGGTTGATACCTTAAGGGCTTAAGCTTCTTCACTTTCACGTGGAGTATATCCTTGCTCAAGTACAATCATACCTTGTCCCCAACATGAACTTATGCTCAATCCTATGCAGATCATGACGTGCCTTGTATTTTGCTTGAGACTCCTTGAGTTTTTCTTGTACTTGCAAGTGGGATTTACTTTATGTTATCTCTGAACCTTGTAACTTCTGAATTTGCCTCTAACCATTGCCCTCTTGACTATCCCATCACAACATTTAAAAGGATTGAGTGGAAAATACTCAAAGAATGTTTCAAAAAGAGAGTTAATTATAGATATGTTTTAAACCCTATTATTTGCATGCTGAATTGTCATCCAATGTTCTCAGATGCTTTGTGTTGTACCTTCAGGTGTTGTACTGAAGTTCTATTCGCCATCAATTTGTGTATGAAATGATGTCCACATGGTCCAAGACTTGCCTAAAAACCTACCATCTCTATTGGAAACAATGGAGTTAAGAAAATCAAAGTGTACCCAAACATTAGTGAAACACAATTTAGACACTTCATGTCCCTTGATGGTTTTCTTACATGGAATCAAAATGTACATCTTGTTGAATTGGCCACTACAAAAATAGATAGCCATCCCCTTCTTTGAGATATGTAATCCTCCCTACAAAATACTTTGAGACGCTCTCCCACTGCCTTGAGGGAACAGGTCATGGCATATAAAATCCGAACTTCATATTGCTTGGTTTGCTAATTTTACACAATACAAAACCTCTTTTGAACTTAGAAACGTCTTCTTGTATTGTTGGTTTTTTAGTTTTACACAATACAAAACCTCTTATGAACTTAGAAACATCTTGTATTGTTGGTTTTTTAGTTTTACACAATACAAAACCTCTTATGAACTTAGAAACATCTTCTTGTATTGTTGGTTTTTTAGTTTTACACAATACAAAACCCTTGCAAGTTTTTCAATGTCTTGGCTACTTGAAAGTGCATAGCTGATCCAACTGGTAGTGCCTGAGACAAAATTATGAGAAATTACCAAAAAATACCAGTAGGTTGCCTTGTTGAGGGCATTGCTTCACAACCGTACTTCGAAATGACCTCATTCAAAAATCATCCAAAAGCTTAGGATGCATATAACATATTTAAAGGGTAATTTTGACCCCCCCAAAAACTACTTAAAAAGGCCCGAAAACTGCCGAATAAAATTTGGATCCAAATTCAGCTATAATGAAATTTCCCCAAAATAGGATAATTTCTAAATTTTGAATTCTTTGCAAAACTCTAGATGAAATGTCAATTTTCATTTTTATTTCCAGCAAACCGTAGCTATCAAAAACACTTCCAAAGTTAGCATAAAATTATGCCAAGCTCAATGCACCAAGTAGATAATCCAATCAAGCAATTTAGTCCTTAAAAAAACAGGAATTAGCCCTCAAACCCTAGGTACCCCAAACTAGAATATTTAGTTAAAAATTGTAGATGATCTATCATGCAATACTCTTCACGAAACCCTTATAAAATTGGACAAATACTACTGAATTGATACACAAAATTTATTATGAATTGTCTGAATGTATTTGAAGCCAAAAGGCCCTCCAATTCAAATCGCCAAGGCTGGAAATATATAGAAATTATTACAGAATATTCGAAGGCTAGAATGACCCTCAAAACAAGGTCAAAACCCTTCCAAGTCAAGTCACCACAATGCAAAAATATTATAATAAAATCTAAATGTCACTTAGGGCACAAAATCACGCCAAAGCATGAGCAAAACATCCACCAATCAAGTCGCCAACCTCCACAAGCAAGTCGTCCAACTTGAAATTAGCAAAAGATGTTGTTTAAAACAACTTTGGAGAAATAGATAACTCAATTTCAGCCTTTAGGTGAATCTACCCCAATGAAGGAAGAGGGTTTGCATCCTCTAACCCTTTTTCTTGAAGGTTTTCGTCTTCAAAACAATGGATCAAACATTTTTGCTTAAAGTCCAAGATTTGAATATCAACACATGCATACCTCCAAATGAAAGCTTCCTTTGTTTTTATACTTCCCCCAAGGGGCATGCCCAATAGGGAGGGAAACATATATTCAAATCATAAGGAAGGTTGCTCTTAAAACTCTTATTTTAGTCAAGTGATGCTCATGACCTTTCAAGGGCTTCAACTTAAGTGATTCTTATAACATAAAGTATCTTTTAGAGTACCTTTTACATGTATTCATTTAAAATCAGTTATTTCTCTTTCCTTTCTTTCTTTTTCCTTAGCCCCTGGGAAATGGTTAAGGGTAAGAGTCTTCAAGGATGCCCCTAACAAATGAGGGACATGACAATCCTTCCTTCCCAAAATTGCTTGTCCTCAAGCAATTGAGGTACTTATAGGTTGTTCCCACCATAGACTTCATGCACAACTTGACTCTTGGTCCTTCCCATGTGGGGGAACCCTCTTAGTGAAGCCGCCTTCTACTGTATATGAGGATTATTTGCTATTCATGCAAGTTGGAATTGAAAAAACAACAGTACCATATCATTTTTCCTCTTGCCATTGAGCCCATGTACTTTAAAAATGCCAATAAGATGATGAAAACAACGAAATTTTTAGCATTGGCATTACAAAAGTGGCTGAAAAGATGCGTTCCAGAAATGCGATCTTCAAACACTTGGGCCTTGATTGCCCTTATATCAGCACTTGCACAAGAAGCAAACATATTAGTTCAAAAAGATCTCCATTGTGTTTTTTGGTGTCTTCCATGGGCTGGAAATCTTCTCCACAAGGTGATGCTTCAATCCTTGGCCCTCATGCTCCTAGGCCCTCCAATATTAGAATGCAATGTTTTGCAAGGAGACATATACATGATGATTAGAGGGCTGTATTTGCAACTTATAGCCATGCAATTACTCTCGGAGATCTCCTATCCCGCTTCCTTCTTGCCCCTTGATGTATCAAACATGTGTGCAACTTTAAGAGGAACAAAATCGAAATCATGCTTTACCTTAGAAGAGATGAATTTGTCATAGTAAGTATTACAAGAAAGGGTGTGACAGCTGCCTATCATATTTGTTCCTTTATGCCATACAATACAACCTTCATTACCATGCCTCCAACTCTCCCAAACATGCCTCAAGCTTCCCAAACATGCCCTCCAAGGGCTGTAAATTCCCAAGTTGCCACCAAAGTAAATTGTTCCTTCATCAAGGAGAATATTATCTTGTCACCCAAAGCGCGATTACTGTTAAAGGGATGGTAACTATGATGTACAACTCTGAATTTTCCCTCAAAACCAAAACAATTCACTACCCAGCTGGCCCCCTTTGTGCTCTCTATATCCACCAACTTTAAGGAAGCCAATATGAACACAAACATCATACAAAAAGTGCTAGAGTTGCCAAAAGAAAAACATTCAGAAAGTGATGCCTTGCTGCCCGAAATGGAAAAATCCATTTGATCTTCATTCTTCGTGTGCATACTAATGTGGCCACCCTTCAACAACTCCTTGGTAACTCCTACGTGCCATGGTAGACTCCTCTAATCTTGTAACAAAAGAATAACAATTTTTTTCTGAGGAAACATACATTGGAGACATACAATGGCACTTAAACCCGAATTTTCTGATTAATAAAGTTCTGAGATTTGTGCACTTTTCCTTCTTGTTAGGGGCTGTAGTTTACTCAAAATTTCAACCCTTTTGACCTCAATAGGTGGTTGGACTTGCTTCATCAACTCATAAATTTCCAAGTAAGAAAATTCAGACCTTGCTTATACATTTCCAAAACTTTCCATGCTCTGTAACATGCCTAAAATATCAACATTTTTGTCCTCAAAAAGTGGCTGGACTTGCTTCACCAACTCAGATTTTTTTGAGTAAGAAAAATCAAACTTTGCATATACATTTCTAGAATTTGTGAAGTGCTGTAGTGTGCTAAAAAAAATCAAAATTTTTGACTTTAATAGGTAGCTGATTTGGCTCTTCAAGCTCATTATTCTCAAAGCTCAAGAATTTCTGAGACTTTACAACTAATTCTGATTTTTGTTTATACCCTTTAAATTGATCTTCAATGCAAAATTCAGATTTGCTTTTATATCTTGGAATGAACTCATGCAAAAACAAATTTGTTGTTTTTCTACACATCTTGAAGGCTGTTCCATGACCAATTTATTGACCCATTTGGAAGGGTAACCATTTCCCTCCTTCGTTCCACTCATCAAGCCATATGTGTGACCAAATTCCACCATGAGAGGTGGCTGTTCCAACTCAGAAAAAACAATTTTGGTTGCTGCCACTACCGGAATCCCTTCATGGAACATGCTTCCCATCCTCTTGGATGTTGCCCCCGTGGGTGCCCTATCATGCAAACCATGTAGGATCACTTCTTTTCCATTCACATCAAACTTGAGCTCCATGGTTTGGTAATTTTGTGTGTACTCTTCAAGAGAGTGCGACCATTGTATGTCAAGCACAAGGTTGGTCTCCCCAATGCCAACCACCTAAAAATCATCCTCAATGAGATGTGTTCCCATCATGATGCTCAACTTGGGGACTTTGGTGGTGCAAGGGATGGTGAAGCCATCTGCCACGGTCACCCAGAAACCATTAAACTCAATAGGTTGCAATCCACAAAGCAAACAACTTTTTATCAATGAAATTATGAGTAGCCCCACTATCAATGAGAGTAGTGACATCCTTACCTTTCAAATTACCTTTCACACAAAAGGGGTAGTATCTAGGAGTCCCTGATAGTGAAGCAAAGATGCCACTCAAGTCTTTTCATTCAATGATCTCCAAGTGCTTTTCTTCATAGGTGGCTGCCACTTCCTCTTATTCCTCTTCTTTTTCATCCAAATGCACCTCAAGGTAGTGCACTTGACCCTTTCCACAACTATGATGACTTGGTGTCCCAAGGGTCCCCACAGTAAAACAAATCTTCTTCCTTCTTAGTTCATTTCTTGTTTCATAATTCCCCCTTGGCAGCTCTCTTTGCTGCTCCAAACCCTGCTGGTTTGGCTTACCAAACTGTCCCAAACCTTGCTGGTATGGCCTATCAAATTGCCCCAAAGGAGATGATCTTTGTGGCCCGAAAATGCTGCCCCTTGGCTGCCCTCAATTATTGTCTTTTGGCTGTCCAAAAGGTCTGAAAGAGTTAGTTTTTTGTTAAATAAAAGGCAGAATTTTACTTTGTGGTGCCAAAGACTCAAGATAAAGGGCTTTTTGAATGGCTCCTTTAAGAGAAGATGGGTCAAAAGCCTGGACCAAACCCCTAATAAAATCAGCCAAACTTTCCATAAATAAAACCACCAATCTTCTTTCCGAAACATCTGATACCATGACTGAAAGCCGCTGAAATTCAGTCACATACTCCTCTACTTTATCCTTTTATTTCAATTGAGCCAACTCTCAAAAGTGTAGTTCTAGATCAGCCCTATCAAACCTTTCAATGATCCTTTTACTGAATTCTTCATAGGATTGAATGAATTGGTGTCCTTGAGTGCCCAATCCATGATACCACCATTCATGGGCAGCCCATTCCAAGTGCAGAGTAGCAAATTGAATAGTCTCTTTTTCTATCATAGGCTTAAGGGAAAAGTACGTGTCCACGTTTTGAATCCAAGCCATAGGTGAACTCTTGGAAGAACCATCAAAATTAGAAAGTAAAATCTTTCCCAATGCATGGTGAAGTCCTCCTTGGTTGCCCTTGTGCTTTTGGCCAGCCCTATTGCTACCCAGTTGACCATGCTTCAATTATGTGAAAACTGAAAAATCCATTTGATCCCTAAAAGGAGTTGGATAGGTCATGTATTCATCAGAGTCTTTGAACAAACTATTTTTCAAGGTGGGTTGCTCTTCCATTTCCGGAATGACAATTTCTTCTTGCAAAAAATAGGGGTGGTTAGGCCTACATGTAGCACCTCTGTTTCCTTTAGAAGCACTACCATCCCTATTGGATGGTTTGTCATCCCTCATTTCCTTCACAATGTGGACAAATTCTGCCATAGCTGTCATTTGCTCTTGGGCTTGTGTGTACCTGTCAAACCTTTGTTCTTTTCTATTTTCAGCGTTATCCCTTGGCTGATCCAAGTGTGCCATTGTTTCTATTTGTTGATTTTCTTCCACTTTCTTTTTACTTCTAAGGTAATGCCTTAGTTTTTTGTCTCCCTTTTGCATGAATCACCTTGAAAACCCACGACTAGCCAAGATATGACTTTGATACCATTGAAATGTTCCCAAAATAGGATGTTTTTTAAATTTTAATTTTTCTGCAAAACCCTAGATGAAATGTCAATTCTGATTTTTAATTCCAGCAAACCCTAGCTGTCAAAAACACTTGCAAAATTAGCATAAAATTATGCCAACCTCAATGCACCAAGTAGATAATCCAATCAAACAATTTAGCCCTTTAAGAAAAAGAATTGGCCCTCAACCCTAGGTGCCCCAAACTGGAATATTTAATAATTGGATCTGATCTATCATGCAATACTCTTCATGAAACCCTTATGAAATTGCACAAATACTACTGAACTAATACACATAATTTATTATGAATTTTCTGAATGTATTTGAAGCCAAAAAACTCTCCAATGCAAGTCGCCAAGGCTTGAAAAATATAGAAATTATTACAGAATATTCGAAAGCAAGATTTGTGCCTCAAAACAAGTTCAAAACCCTTCCAAGTCAAGTCGCCACAATGCATAAATATTATAATAAAATCAAAATGTCACTTATGGTATAAAATCACCCCAAAGCATGAGCAAAACATCCACCAATCAAGTTGCCAACCTTCACAAGCAAGTCACCCAACCTAAAATTAACAAAAAATGGTGTTTAAAACACCTTTGGAGAAATAGATAACTCAATGATAGCCTCTAGGTGAAGCTACCCCAATGAAGGAAGAGGGTTTGCGTCCTCTAACCCTTTTGCTTGAAGGTTTTCGTCTTCAAAGCAATGGCTCAAGCGTTTTCGTGCTTAAAGACCAAGATTTGAATATCAACACATGCGTACTTCCAAATGAAACCTTACTTTGTTTTTATACTTCTTCCCCCAAGGAGCACACCCGAAAGGGAGGGAAACATATGTTCAAACGATAAGGAAGATTGCTTTTAAAACTCTTATTTTAGTCAAGTGACGCTCATAACCCTTAAAGGGCCCCAACTTAAGTGTTTCTTATAACATTAAGTACCTTTTACATGTATTCATTCAAAATTGTTTATTTCTCTCTCCCTTCTTTCTTTTCCCTTAGTCCCCAGGAAATGGTTAAGGCTAAGGGCCTTCCAGGATGCCCCTAACAAAAGGACATGACTAATAATTGTGAAATATGTTTGTTCTTATCCATCAACTTCGTTTGTCCTCATTCATGCATACCAAAGGAATTTTTGGATTCTCAAGGTGGAATACATCGTCTTCTCTTTTGAGTCTTTTCATTTCTTGACGTTCATGGTTGTATACACTGAAGTGCTTGATTAAAAGAGGGTAGAGTAGCTTTATAGCAAAACATCTCTTTGAAGAGATCACTACCTTTTTGTAAAAAAACTCTCATTTTCAATAAATATTTCATTTACATGTCCTTATATATCATCTGTATTTATTGGATTTATTTTCTTTGTGGTGGTCCATTGCTTTATACCACATTAATTTTCTGCAATTTTCTGTGTTGTCAACCTGATTTCCAATTACATCTGGATTACTAGCTACTCTGGAGGTGTGAGCTTATCTCATGAGTGTAAATATTATATTTATTTGGCACACAGTTTCTATAGCTTGTAGAACAGTCCTTTGTGGTCATAGTATTCTTTTGCTTGACAATATGCCACTCTTGCACCCTGCAAATGCTGAAACACCTCCCAAATTCTGTGTCTTTGGCATGCGCATCTCTATACGGCTCATTGGTAAAAGGCTCAGGCTGAGATATCATCCCCAAAGTTGAAATTAATGTTGTCCTTAGCAACATGTCTGCCAACTTGTTGAGAAGACCTTTCTTGTACTTAATGGCCAAATGAAAATCTTGAAGGAAACCCATCCATTGATAGTATCTTGCTTGCTGCAATTCATTCTATGCTTTCCATAGTTACAAAAATCGCATGAAATTGCTGAAAACTCACCAAACTCATTAGTTATAGAGTTGGGCGAGTAACTCGCCCAGTATTGCATAATAACAGCCACCAAAATAGGTCTTTTTCACTTTAACCTCCACTTTTCTGTTGTTTTGTGCTCCTCTCTCTCTCATGCTAAAACACATTTGATCATTTTTAAGCAGCCGTGAAGCGATTTCAATCGGATTTGAAGGATTTTGAAGGGTGGAGTTCGATTTGAGAGTTAGGAGCTTAGTTTTTTGGTTTTCATTTTTGGTTTTTGAAGTTTATTCTTCCATTTTAAATGTGGTGAAGGGTTTGAAAACCTTTTTTTTGTTTTTTTCTCTTTTTCCCATTTTATTCTTTCTTTGCTATGCAGGTAGGGTTCTTATTCTCCCTTGTTTTTTTCTTGGTTTGATAAGGTTTGCAGCTTGCACTTGCAGTGATATACGATAATGGGATCCTTAGCCTCAAGTTGTCATAGTAGGAAGCCAAAGTCCGATGACCCTTCTTGGAAGCATGGCATAGAGGGCCTGGAGTACGTAATTGTGATATGCAACTATTATGATTTAATAATGCGAGAAGGCATCAATCGCCTCAAATACCACCTTGCATAAATATCTGGCCGAGATGCATGATTGTGTGTCAAAGTGGACCCTGAATTTATAGAAGAGATGAATACTATCCTTTCTCCTGTCGTTAGAAAAAAAAAAGAAAAGAAGAGGAAAACTACAATAGTTACATCCGTGATGATTTCCCCTTGATTCAGATGAACTTGCAGGCTCTTGGCTTGGTCCATGGATTTGGGGCTTATCTGTTGGAGATGGTTCAATCTGAATGCCTTTGACTTCATAGGGTTTCTTGGTTTCTTGCAATACTCATGGTGCACAACCTTTGCTCAAATATACATGGAATTGAGAGAAGCATCATGATGCAACGATGGTCGCTGCATATTATCCAAGCTGTAATTGACAATGCAACAACATATGTAGCAGTAAGAATATTTGTTGAGGAGAGGTCTTATTTGGAGCCCTTGAATATCCCATTGCACTGATCTCTTATTTGAGGACATGCAAAAAATTGAATGTGTGAAGATTGTGATTGAAGAATATAGATATATTATCAAATTTATTTACTATCACCCATGGGTGCCGAGTTTGATGAGAGAGCACATCAACAAAAAAAAGCTTTTGGGATAGGGAGTCACGATTCACCACAAAAATCATTCCATTGCAAATCATTGTAGCCACATTAGTGTCTCTTAAGCAATTGTTTGTGACCACTCAATGATTGGATTCTTTGTATTATAGAAAAGCCAAAGGAGAAAGGGTCATGAAGGCCATTTTTGATGATGTGTTTGTTAAAAACACAAACATGATCGTTATGGTAACTTTAAACTTAATGTGTACAAACTTACAAAATAATAATATCCATTACTTTGTAAGATTATCATAGTTATAATTTTTAACTGCTAGAAGTTAGGTTTATGATATATCTTTTAGTTTTATTATTTTCTTGGTTCAAATTTCTTACAACTTAAATTTTAAAATTTCACTCTATTTTGTTTTATGTGACATTGTTCAATGCTCTGTACTTGGTGGATGGTGAAAATAACCCATGTGTTATTTGTATGAGGTGATGGACACGGCCAAAGAGGCCACACCACATTATTATGCGAAAAATAAAAGAAAATATGAACCTATTTGGTGCATTATTGATTAGAGATAGACTACACAACTCCATCAACACATACATGCAACGACCCACTGCTTAACCCCAAAATTTCCTTCTTTGATTCCTTTATGGCCAATTGAGACAAGTCTTTGAATGGGCAAAAATTCAGCTGTGGACGACATAAGGAAATCTGAATTTTTCGTGAGGGATAGGCCTATGACATACTTAGAAAATTCTGAGTTTTTTGTGCAAAATCAGATTGTTCCGTACATAAAAAATTATGAAAATTGTGAAGGGATAAATTCTGGAAAATTTGTAAAAATTCAGCCCACAAAAAGTACAGAAAATTTGGAATTTGTTTGGGAAATTCAACCCTTAACGAAATCTGAAAATGGTAAGTAAATTCAGAAAAAATCATGGAATCTCAGCCCAAGGAAAGTACAGGAAATTTTGAAAAATTTGGTGTATTACAGCTAGCGAATTCTGGAAATAAAGAGGAAATTCGGTCCCTTGCATGTGACACGAAGTTGGGGATTGTGAATTGGGAATAGCCCTTACAAAGTATGGAGTTTTGGTTCTTTGCAGGTATGGTAGGTGCCCCAAGCTATATTAACTTTCTGACAGGGCAGCAAGGGTGGAATTTGAATATTCAATTAACTTTTGATAGAACATGCAATAAAAAAGAAAATTCAAAAAATGTGAAAGGAAGGGTGGTATGGTGGCTACAAATAATTTTCAACTCATGGGGAAAGGAAGACATGATAGGGGTAGCAGTATAGAGGGAGAAAACCCTCAAAATTTATGCACTCATGGTGTATACTAGAAGCATGTTTGGAGGGGGCAGCAAGAGGATAGGCAATGAACACTCAATTGGGAATCAAGACAAGGCTTCCAACCCCGCTAGATCCGTAATCGTAATGAAATAAGTGTCGTAACAACAGAAATCACACTTGCAATTGGATCGAAACCTTAATATAACGATTTACTTAAAATCGACATTTTAAATGATTACGAAATTAAAATTGGTTTTTAAATATCCAAAATAGACAAAATTTAAGAGTGTATCAATAAAAGAGACAAAAATCGACAGAAAATACCGAACGCAATTTGATAATGGAGTTCAGCACAATGTCCTACGTCTCTGGATCCGCTCCAATGGGGGTTCGCTCCTTATTAATTGTAGAAAAAATCGCTATACAATATTAATAAGTCTTCAAATTCGTCTTGCGGGCTTTAATTTGTCGAAGAGATACTCTCGAAACAAAACTATGTTGTTCGAGGCCTTTTATAAATCTCTAAGTCTCGCTATCACTCTTATACATGCCTTGTCTCCACGGAATAACACTAAAAACCATGCTTCAAATATCACCTCGAGCTCAATTTATAATGCTTGAACCCACGGGTGTATCGGTCAAGTCCTTATCATTTTAACCAAAAAAGACAAGTTCGAATCCCACTTTCAATGCATTTGGTGGTCATATCAATCTAAAATCCCACATTTGGGAGGTGGGTGTAATTTAAAGTTTTTAAATGCCACGAAATTAAAGGTTTAACGTGCCAAGTATTTGGCATTGGCATAGATTTTGGTGGATGTATGATGGCATGGGTCTTTCACGTGGAATGTTTGTGGGAACCGTGGGAAATACATGGAAACTTGGTTAGATAGAAACTTCGGTTGACATGTAATGTGGATGGAGCATGGAAAGTGTGGATGTCATGTGGAAAGTTGAAGGGTCTTGGAATTTCGAGGGGCTTTGGAATGAAATTTAATTAATTACATAATATACAAAATTGGATCTGCGAAATGCGCCGAAAAGCTCTCGACGAGCCCTTCACTATGACAATGATCATCCTGCGATTTGAGGACTTATTTTTCGGAGCGAAATATAGATCCTCCTGGATCACCGCCTAGGTATCCACACAAAAGGTATGTTCCCAAGGTTATTCAAAATTTTTTGTTTCATGGAAATTGGCGAACCATACCTTTGGTTTGATGAAGAAGCTTTAAGGCATGTTGAGAGCCCTAAGGGGCATTGGGGTGCATTCCAAGGGAGCACACACTCCACGGTACACATGCAAGGAAGAAGGGCCATAAGAGGCAGCCATAGTATATTTTCCTATCATGCTGATTATGACAGTTCCAGCTCACCTAAAGTGGGTTGTAGACTCATAAAGGATCCTCTTTGGGTTAGATGGATAAAGGGATTCCCAAAAAGTGAGTTGGGGGTAAAGAGTTTGGCTTTCATGGACAAGTGCAAGGCTGGAAGATATAAATACAACCCCGAAAACATCAAGAACGAAATTACGTTTGGGGTATTTCTTTTCCAAACAAGGGAACATATAAGGATCAAGGAATGGGTTACAGCCACATGGAAGGAGTTTCCAGCCCCTCAAATTTGTAAAATTCTGAGTTTGGGGGCAATTGTTGAGTGTGTTGACAGCTACTACATGCTCATATATAGCATTGGCAGCCCTTTTATGCCCTCTAGGGCAATTATAAAAGGTGTTTCCAACCACTACACAGGAGGAGAGTTTAGTCAAGAGTGCAAGTAATAATGGAAAGTGGAACTATACCACTATATAGCATGAAAAGATGAGTGGAAAAGAGAAATGGAAGGCCTTGGATTTGATTAACATGTTTACTTCTTGTGTAGGAATGGTCATGAAGGACCACTATCATGCATTCTTCTACCTTGCCGTCCATAGGAGTTCCGACCCGTTTGAGGTGAGGAGGAGGGTCATCACATGTCCCTTGGAGACTAGAAACATAAAGAAATTCACAAAGGGCAGGTTGAGGGTGAAGAACGTCACATTCATGGATAATTGGAGGGCTGCAAGGCATAAGTACAGCCCACTAAACATTAAGTACAGAATTGTGTTTGGGATCTTTCTCACTAAAGTGAATGGTCACTGGAGAATGGGAGTTGAGGAGTGGGTTGCAGCCATAATAGGGGAGCTTTCAGCCCCAAAATTATGCAGAATAACAAATTTAGAGGCCATTTGGAGGCATGTTGACAGCCATTTCAGGTTTGGCAATGACAAGTATAGTTGGGGCAACCCCTTGTTGGGAGAAAAAGGGTATAACACTGCTATGCCGACAGTTCCAACACATGTGGACAACAAGCTTCTTATGGGTACAACAACAAAAAGCTTTAGAATGGGGCTTCCTTTCCATGGGAGGAGATTATAGGAGGGCTTTGCATATGGATAATTGTTAGGACAGCCCCATAGATGTTGCAATTGTTTGAGGACAAGCAATTTTGGGCGGGAAGGATTGTCATGTCCCCCTTTTGGGCATAAGAGTGAAAAAGGACCCTTAGCCTTATTCTTTGGTTTTTCCCTTAAGCTAAGGGAAAGGGGACTTACAAAGGAAGCACTAAATCCTCTTCAAATTATAAAAAGGTACCTTTTGGTTTAGTTCTAATTTTAAGTTGAGGAGGGGTATTTTTGAGTTAATGGGGCTCACATAACCCTTAAGTGAATTTAAAAGAAAGTTAGCCTTATAACATTTTGCACTTTCCCTCCAAATGGAGCGCCTGACTTGAAGAATAAGGCATATAAAGAGGATCATGCTTCATTTAAAAGGATTATGCATCCATGATAATTGATTTGGAGGTTAAAGCAGGAAAACACTTTACCTAGGTCTTGAAGACGAAACCCTTCAAGCCAAGGAAGGTTTAGGGTTGAAAACTCCTATTCCTCATCTAGGGCAGCACTAGTTCAAGTGTTTTAACTGATCATCCAAAGCAGAATTTACAGCTAGGTCAGCTTCGTGAGGAAGTTGTATTGCGCATATTGGATTGCCAACGATGTTTTAAACACCAATTTGTTTGCAATAGGTGTGGCGAGCTGATTGGAATGCTTGGTGGGCCGGAAAAGGACAAAAGCAACAGTTCACTGCCTAGGGTTTGCAGTGAAACTCTTGGAAAGGTCAATGACCCCTTCCTAGGTTGGAGCGAGTGACCTCTAGGGCTTCATTTGGCGTCTTTGGATGTTGAACAACATCATATATATTTATCGTATTTTTTTAATTATTTTCCAGCCATTCACATTGGAAAAATTCAGTTTTTGAGCTTAAATTGTTTGTTGTAATTATTGCTAATTTTCTATATTTTTTTGGGAGTAATTAAATATTTACTTTTTGTCATATTTGGGCACCTACAGCAATCTGAAATTGATTGTGTATCTAGGGTTTGAGCCCTTTCATAAATTTACTTGTTTGATTAGGGTTTGTTGGAAAACTCATTTGATCTAATTTCAGCCCTAAATGGGATATTTCATGCCGTTTGATTGGATGGAAAGAGGATACCTCACTCAATTGCTTTCATCCAACAGTCATAGGAGGAATAAGCAATCTGCCACCATGACATTCATAGTAGGGTCAAACAATCTACCACCATGTCCCGCACAGTAGGGCTTGACAATATGCCACCATGACATTCATAGGAGGGTCAAGCAATCTACCACCATGCCCTGCACGGGAGGGCTTGACAATTTGCCACCATGAAAGTATTATTCATATAAAACCATCACGACGTCACAACATGGAGATATTCAAGCAAGAATCTGAAACATTCAAGTCAGGCAAGGAGGAACACAACCTCTCCAAGGCCCTCGGCTGAGCAAAGAACTACATGGCGGCTAATGCACAACCATGGCAAGACAATAAGATAGGCAAAATAAACCAAGTGGTCTTATTCTCTTTAAAGCAAGAGATCAAACAAGGAAACACAACTACTTTCATTGAAAGGAAATAAGCTATAAATCAAGTTAATAGGAAGCCCACCTATTGACTCCAAGACCATCTGGACACTATCCTCTAGTTGTCTAAGACTCGACTCCTTTAACCAGCTCTTCCTACTCACTCCTTTCTCTTTTTCTCTTCTCGTTAGTCTATTCCTTTTCAATTGGCAAAAAGGTCCTCCAATGGAGAGCTCCACTTCTACATAAAAATGTCTTAGAATAAGCCAACTCCCCCCACTACTTTCCAGCCCATTCTCTATTAATGAATGTTCTTTCCTACGTTCATATGGCGCATGCAGTATTTCCGGCTCCTATGGTTGCTTCCCAGACTCCATTAGCTTTTTCCCACTTGATTTAAGACCTAGGCAATCATTAGACAAGCCTACAATCTGCCACTAGGCAATTTTTGATGTTGGTTTACTCGAGCTGAAGGGTCATAAGGCGAGCGGACCACAAGTTTTCCCAACCAAAGTAAAAGTTAGTCACCTAAAATCACACTAAATCTGAAAGAGGGGATGAATGGTATCTAAACAATCGACTAACTTGGACAGTTTTATGAAGTGTTTAAGGTCGGAGGTAAGGTGTTTTAGTGATATAACCATGCTCGGTGTAGTCTCATTCCTTCATTGGCCCTTCCCTGTTCCTGCACACTAGATGCACAGATCAATTCCTTTAGCTTAATAGCTGAAGTTGCGAAATGATTTAACATAGTTTAATCAGTTACAAGCAACCAATCACATCAAGGAATACAACGTTCACATAGATAGATTCATATCACACATGTATTTTCCAATATATAAGTTAATGGGAAATGATTTAACATAGTTTAATCAGCATATCCTATAAGCATAATCCGATTTTTTATTGCCACCACACAAGGGACATGCAAGCATTTTACTTTCATAAGTAAGAAGTTAAGACACGAATAATAATAGGTCTCTCTCATGGTTTCCAAAATGTGATGTCCACATTTTGAAATTAAAATAATATTATTACTAAAATAAAAAGTTTTTTTAAATATTTAAAATGAATTAATAATAATCTAATTTTCACTTAAGTTGGGGCTTTTTTAAGGGTCATGGG
Source organism: Torreya grandis (assembly GCA_037957365.1). Taxonomy (NCBI): domain Eukaryota; kingdom Viridiplantae; phylum Streptophyta; class Pinopsida; order Cupressales; family Taxaceae; genus Torreya; species Torreya grandis. The sequence continues at coordinate 1,634,196 of JARHVA010002187.1, forward strand.
CACTTAAGGCCTAAAGTAAAATTATAAGGAGGTTCTTTTAATATTTTAAAAAAAGAGAGTTTCCCTTCTATTTTGGGTGCCACACTTGGGGCATGGATATAAAAGGAAGGTGAGATTTTCATTTGAAGATTATGCATTTGTGGATATTGAAATTCTTATGCAAGTATATTAAGCTTGAACAAGTGACTTGAGGACGAAAACTTTCAAGTGCACACCAAGGAGTTTGGGGACGAAAACCTCCACTCTTTCACATAGAGAAACTCTATTCAAGGGCTGTAATTGTGCTTCAATTTTGCATAGTTGTATGCAAGTGGATCTACAAAGATGTTTTTGGACACCACCTTCATCAAAGAATTATTGCAAACCCTTAGGAGAGTTGGAAATTTATAATTTGCAGGACAAAGAGGTGGATGAAGTTGATTTGAAGAGACAAGAGACGCAGACCACAGATGAAAGACACAGAGCACAAAGATAACATAGTGCAGATTGGTGCCAAGCAAGTATCGGGAACGGGCTTTTGCAGGCGTTGTTTGTGAACAGAGATAAGTAGATAAATAGCATAGATTTCAAAAGTATTTCTTAGAAGCCACGAACCCGCACAGTGACTTAGAAGCCAAGAACCAGGAGGCTTGTCGAAGATTTATAGGCACGCAGACATTTACAGGGATTTAAGACGCACACTGAGGCTTTGCAGAGAGCTATGGCATACAGATATAGTTAGGGCAAAGCGATCCTTTTTGTATCTTCCACTTTCCCTGTGCTTAGCGGAGGTTTGGGACCGACTCTCTATTTGAATTTGTACGAGATCTATGCGAAATATTTTTCCTTTTCTTCTATGCGATCTAGATCTACATGAAATATGTAACGTCGGCAAAAAATACCGCTCAAATTTCCCATTTACTGCAGTAGCGGTTAATTCTGTTGCTTAGACACCCGACAAAACCACGATTTTCTTGTTTTATGCTTTGTCGGCAATTTTTGCCACTCCTGATATGCAACGGCGGTGAAATTAGCCGCCTAAGCAATTTTTTTTTTCGCCGCTCCTACACACAAGAGAATAGGGATAGGAGATCAGATCCTTCATGGAATTCTTCTCGGAGGAAACTGTGAAATCCGGGTTCTCTCTCGGCAGGCCCTGCTGGCCTGTGGCTGGGGAACAGGTTAGTCCCACAACACTTGGTCTCTCATCGGGTATCACAAAACAAAGCAAGCCATGGTAAACAAAAGGAAACGGTCAAAAGACAACCTCCAGCTGGTCACACAGGGTTATATGGCAGAGAAAACACAGTTTTCACCAGGGGTCAAAAATTTGCAAACTCCTAGACCATTGAAGCTTTCCACGTTTCTTATAGGGGATTCATGTGGCCCCCAAGAGCAGTTAACGGGGTCTGTAGTTAGGGTACTTTACCAGGGAGGGTTAAGCACTCCTTGGAACCAAACTCTCCAGTTAACAAACGGACCTATTGATCCAAGCACTCATGGTCAGAGTATAAAGGAGACATGAGACCCTTTCTCATTATTACACCCTCATGATAACGCTATCAAAATGGAGGGAAAGTTAATATTTGTGAACGCAAAGCAATACAAGGGGATAATAAGACGCAGACAAATCCGTAAACAGTGGCAAAAACATAGTAAAAAGCTTATTAAGATTTTACCAAAAATAGATGGAAACACTGCAAACACGACGATCAAAATGAATCACCCGGAAGGAGAACCTACAGGACTAGATGAAGACAGTAGGAAAGAGAATGAGAATCGTCTGCATCACAAAAATCTGGAAGCAGACAGGGGTAAAACAAAAACTGTTCTAATAAGCAAAGATGGTAGGGAAGATGGATCACAAGACCATGCAGGACCGTACAACTCTACGACTACACGGCTGATGTGGTCATTAGAACTGTACGTTAATGAGCTTATGAACTTGAAACAATGGTTGGAAAAGATAGAAGAGAAAGGGTGACATGAAAGCACTAAAATTAAAGAAATTTTGGAAACCAGCTTGAACCTTGAAAGAGAAAATAAGTTGCTTAAAGAGCAAGTTTTAACCCTGCAAAGCAACATGGTAAGGGGTCAGCAGGGGCTGGTCTATCTAAAAATGGAGTTAGAGAAAACAAAATCAACAAAAGGTATACCAGAAACAGTGATAAAAAGTGACATTTCATAGCTAGAAAAGATCCAAACAGCTCTGGCAAGCATGAAACTAAGGGAAAATAAGCTAAGAGATCAATTAGAAGAAGCAAAATCCTGGGCCTAGGTTGTTAGAGAACCAATTCATGAGCAAAAAGAAACCATCGAGAAACATATCAAGAGACATAAAAGAAGAAAAAGACAAATAGGACAAGGAGGTTAATATTATCATCAAAGGTTTGAGGGATTTTGGCGAGAAAGAAAGAATTGACATCTTAGCAAGAGACTTTCTTAAAGAAGAATTGAAATGGACGGGTGTTATCAAGCAGGCAAACAGGATTGGAAAGAAAACAGAAGAAAGAAGGAATAGGCATGTAAGAGTTATCTTGAGAAACATAGAGGATAAGAGCACAATCCTAAAAAATAGGGGGCTACTCAGAGGCACTCACATTTTCCTTGATGAGGACTTAACATTTTCACAACAAGAAGAACGAAGAAAGGAGTGGGAAAAGGTGAAAAAAGCAAGGGAGGATGGAAAATGGGCATAACATTTTCACAACAAGAAGAACGAAGAAAGGAGTGGGAAAAAGTGAAAAAAAGCAAGGGACGATGGAAACTGGGCATGGCTGAAAAATGAAAAAGTTCAAATCAGCGAGCGTTTTTTCAACAAAAAATAGGAATTCGCGGCCCCACGAGAATCTCTGCACATGATAAGTTGGAATTGCAGAGGATACCCTTGGAGAAGAGGACTGGGGTTGGGGCCCATAGCAGAAGGGAAAGACATTATTATTTTAACCGAAACACATGAGCATGATGGATGCAATGTCCCAGACTTTGTAGGGTACAAGAAAATCTTAATATGGAACGAAGGGTCGGAGACGGGTAAGGGTCATGGGGGGGTCACCGTGCTAATAAAAGAAGTGTGGGCTGAAAGAGTGAAAATAGAGAAAGAGGATCTCAATAAACAATACATTTGGCTGAAAATAACATACAATAAGGACATAATCAGGTTGGCTGCTTGCTACTTTGCCCCGAAAGGGTCAACGTTCTACAAAAAGAGAAACTTGGACAGGGACCCGTATGCGGCACTAAAGAAAGATATCTTTATTTTTAGCACATCAGGGGAAATTGTTTTAATAGGAGACTTTAATGCTAGAACCACAAACAATCAATCTCTTCAAATGGAAGAAGATAGAGAGGATAGCAATCCCTTATGGCTAGAAGAGGGTGGGGACCAACTTTGGGAAATAATGTCACAAGATGGAAAAGGCAGTGCGACACACTTTGGTGCCAAACTTTTGGGACTTTGTAGTTTGTATGACATGGTTATATGTAACGGTACAAGAGCTTGGCCAAGATCTGGGGGTATTACATGCAAAACCTACAATGGTCAAAGTGTGGTTGATTATGTCATCTGCTCTAAAAATTCGACTGCTAGGTTGTTGGAGTTTGTTATAAGGGAATGCCCTATGGAGATGAAATCTGACCATATGCCCCTCTTGGTTAAGTTTGGCTTTCTCACAAACAAGCAAAGTGAAAGGAAAGCTCAACACAAGGTTAGGACAGCTAATCCACATGGTAAAATCATTTTGAATAAAAAAACCAGGAAGGAGCTAATAGAGTTAGGTAAGCACAATCTCAAAGGTTTTTGGAGAGAGCTACAACAAGAGAAGAAACATACAGAAAATAATATCACAAAATCTCAATGGTTAGAGTATGCAAAACTGCTTTATGAGCGTGAACATGAGGAAACCCTCCCTCCCAATGTTAGCACGTCAACCAAGCTCTTCTCGGATGAGGAGATCAAATAGGGTATAAAGAAATTAGCAAATGGTAAAGCACAGGACATTGATGGACTGCAAGCTGAATTCTTAAAGTGGGGAGCTGAACACATTGCTTCGCACATCAAAAGAATTTTTATTGATGTCACGCAATGGGGATTTCCAGTGGAGTGGACGACTAGTTTCGTTATCCCTCTCTTCAAGAGTGGGGATATCAATAATCCCTCTAACTATCGTACTATCATGGTCAACTCTCTTCTTGGAAAAGAGCAAAGGAACAGGTTGGTTTTAGACCAAGGCACTCTACCATTGATCATTGTATTACTCTTAGGCATTTGATTGAAAAAGCTTGGAACACCCAAGGTGGGGAAGCCTACTGTTGTTTTGTGGATTTTAAAAAAGCTTTTGACACAGTTCCCAGAGACAAACTCTGGAAAAGGATGGAAGAAATGGGGGTCCTCGATGAGTTTAGAGCAGCTATTCACAAACTTTATGAGCGTGTTAGAGCAAAAATCAAAACTAGAGAAGACATGTCTGAATGCTTCGGCAGCAACATCGGGGTCAAGCAGGGGTGTCCACTCTCCCCCACTTTGTTTGGTCTTTACATTGACAAACTTGAGGAATGGATAAATAAAATCGAAGGAGGTGGCATCCAGTTGGCCAGTTTTGTAGTAAAGCTACTTTTAAATGCAGATGATCTTATTCTTATAGCAAAAACTGCGCATGGTTTGAGGGATCATTTGAAGGCTTTAGAGCTATTTTGCCAAGATGTCGGGATGCAAGTGAACATTAGCAAGACTAAAGTCATGATCTCTCTAAAAAGGAAACAACAACAAACTAATTTTATGTTCGAAGGTAGCCCGTTGGAAATCGTTGAAGAATACAAATATCTTGGCATTGTTTTTCACAACAGGTTCAGTTGGGAAACTTGCAGGGCGAAAAGGATTCAATGAGGTTGGAGAGCTTCTTACCTTCTCTAGAACAGGTGTATGAAAGCGGAACTTTGGGACTGGAAAACCAAAAAAACCCTTTTTGGTTTGCTGGTCACACCGGTTGTCCTCTACGGTTGTGAGGTTTGGGGAAGCAGCATGTCAAATCACAGATGGAGACAGCTGGAAAGAATTCAAAAACATCTTATCACCAGTAGTCTTAAAGGTAAAGCAACTGTTCCATATGAGATCCTCTTGGCGGAAGCTTGTACTTTCCCAATGGAAGCTACGGTGATTTCACGGTTACTAAGCTACCTAAAAAAGATTGAAAACATGGGGAATCACCGGTGGCCCAAAATGGTGGTGAACGAGGTGTTAGATCGGAGGAAGAAGACGTGGATGAAGCAAAACATCAAGTGGCTGGGAAAATGGGACATTAAGTTACATGAGTGCCCTAACTCCAAAGAGGAAATAAAAAAGTTTGTGTTAGAAAAATTCAGGACTGCCATGTGGACAAATCAGATTGGGCGTAAAAAAATGCATTATATCAAAGAGTTCAATCCCACTTGGGAGCACGGGGATAAAGCATACTTAAGTGCCGAACTTAAAGGTAAAGCTAGGCTCCTAGTGGCACAATTGAGGACCGGTTCACACCATCTTAGGTGTGAAACTGGTAGATGGACGGTTCCCAAGGAAAGATGGGAAGATAGGACTTGCATTTTTTGCAGTGATAGAGTGGTTGAAACTGAACGATACTTCATTAGGGAGTGCGATGCGTACAAGGATATCTGTATGCAGCAGGATAACAGCGTGAATGTGGGCAGTTTTAGTGAGCTATTTGAAGAAGAGAGGCTACACAACACGGCTCGACTGCTGGTAAAGATTCATAGGAGGCGGGATGACATCGAAAGGAATCTGAAGAACTTCTAATGGTCTTGACACTTGGTCTCATAGACTGTTTGGTCTCATGGACGTTATTAAAACTCATTCAATTCAAGAGTTTTATTGATTTTGGGTGAATCTAGGGCTGCAAGTAGGGTTTTTGTAACTTCAAAACTACTTTTGTGGGACTTCCCATGGAGTGAAAATTCCGATTCTAATTTTGTTTGAAAGCTACTATTTTTGTGATCATTTTGAGCTAACATTTGCATTGAAATTTCCAATAGTTTGGAAGATACAAATTTTTGAAGTTTCAACTGATTAAGACAAATAATAAATTATTGAGGGTTGGAAATAAAAGAATTAATCTAGAAAATATTTGCATAATTTTTCCTAGTGGAGCGATTCACTTGGACAGGTTGTTAGAGTGCTTTTGGGCTCTAATATTGAAGGAAAATAATTTAGTTTATATTTAGAAAATTATTTTAATATTTAGAAAATTATTTTAATAATTTTCCAAGTGGAGCAATTTGATTTGGGGAACTTTGAGACCTTCTGGAAAGGATAAAACAAGGGTTTGAATTTCAAATTTGTTCGTTTTATTTTTCTAAGTGTGGCAACTTGTTTGGAGGGGCTAAATTGACTATTGACAGCCCTAATTTGTTTTTTGGAAGCCGTAATAAATTGTAGGGCTTTTTGACATATTCATTGTGAATTTGTGCAAGGGTTTCAAGGCTGATTCGAAGGAAAAATGCAGTTGTAACATGATCTTAAAAGTTAAAATTATTGCAAGGAAATTTCAGCTACATTGCCATTCCATCTTGCCACAAAAAGAGGCACTTTATTGTAGTTGCATATTCAATAATTATTGGGGTTATTGTAGAGTGTTATTGCTTGGAATTTGAACATCTATTGTTACTAGGGTTTGTTGGTTTTTAGGGCAATATTCATATTATTTTCAGTTTTGCATTAGGGTTTGATGGAAAACCCCAATATGCCATAATTGTCTCATTTGTGGACATTACAATAGTATCAGAGCCAATTTCTTGGCCAACTGTGGGATGGAAAGGTATTTGTCAAACAATGATAGGGACAGGGCTAGGTTGGAACGGATCACTCAATCCCATAATTGATTGATGGGAACTCTGGCTACACTCCTTCAAATGATGAAAGATATGAAAGGGGATCAACCCCTTGAAATAGAGGACTAGCCTTTGGTTTGTTGGGATATAATGAAAGATTATGATGAATATTCGACACCTGCACCTTAGTACAGAAAGGGAAGGAGCTTCAAAGAATGGTTAGCTTTGAGACAAGGCAAAGGGCTTCATGGGCACATAGCTACGCATGATGACTTTGGGAATATTGTTCTTCCTACCTTTGATGGAGATCCAGGTACTTCAGTTAGAGCATGGGTAAACAAGGTTATTGATTACGTTGAATTGAGACCTAGAGATGAGAAGCAAATTCTAAAATTTGTTATACAACACTTGGAAGGAACTGCCCATGATTGGTTGCATCTAGGATGGAAGTCACAAGGGTATGACCTCATTAAAACTCATGAGGAACTTGGTGAAAGGCTCATCAAACAATTTGAAAAGGTGGAATCTTTGGGGCAGCCATAGAAGGGTTTTCAATTATTAAAGGGGCAACCAATGACTGAATTTTTTAAACCACAAGAGCCAGAAATGCAAGGGCAGCCAAATGGAAGTGTCCAAAAATTTGATAGACAACAAAAAGGGTTGCAAGAAGACAAATAGGTGGTTGAACCAAGAGAAGTAATCTCAAAGTACACCATGGAAGAAGGATCAAGTGGGGTAGCCATTTGGAATAAGAAACAAATTTTGCAAGAAGGAAAAGAGAGTGGGACAAACCCTCATGAGGGATCACATGAAGGAAGTTATGGAAATTCAGAGGTAAGCAAGGAAGGTGTACCCTTCACGAGGACATTCTCTATGCCAAAGAAAATTGAGCAAAATACCCTTAACCAAGGGGAAGAAAGTTGTGCCCTCATGCCAAGGACCTAAGGAAGGTGTGATGAGTGGATTAAAATGGCAAAGGAGGCAAAGATGATAGCCTTCCAAGCTAGGCAACACCTAAGGGAGTTAAAAAGGGAAGGTGAGTTCTTTAAACACCAATATGATAATTTCAAAAAACCATGGAAAATCCATTTTGCACATTGATAAGGAGAAATGGGTAAACAAGATCAACACCACAATTACTAATGCTCATTCGCAGCTAGCTGTAATTTTTGGAACATCACATAGAGGTAAGCAATTTAATGGCTTTCATGGCAAGAAAGTGTGGCAATACCCTCCTACTATGCTCCCACAACATTTTGGTCTTCATGAGGATTATACCAAGAAAAGAAACAAGGTGGAGGGCATGTTAAAAGGCATGCAAACAATCCATAAAAGTGGTAAGCATCACAATCTGTTGTGACTAGAGGAAAAATGCAAGGTGTGGAGGTACAACAAATGGCAAGGGTTGAGGTATGTGTTATTTTCAATAATTTGATTTCAACATTTGTAATTCAATTGCCATATAGAAAAACACACTCTGAGAGCCATGACATAAGAAGGAATACATTGTTCTATGTTGGGGTGGTAAAAGCTTGTTGTGAAGGGTCACAAGGTGCAAATTTTGCAAGTTATGTATCAATGTTTTGGAAGGAAGAACAAACAATTCATGGCTGTTACAGTTCTTATACAGCGCACCTATATTGTGTTTTATGTGGCCTTACCAAAGGAACAATTTGGCTAATCATAAAGGTGATGATAGGTGACAAGTGCTATGACCCATGGGTCATTGCAAGGGCTATTGGTAATTCATTGACTGATGTTTTTCATATTTTCAGTTTGTTTTCCCCAAACTTTTTTTTTGCCATGATGAGTGTTGACCCTAGGAAGGTGTGTGCCTCTCATATCCCAACATCATGGAAGTGGTTTGCACATATATGGGTGGATTTTCAGCCACTATAAGGGGAAGGTTGAAGAGGGAAAATATTTGCCACAACTATGTCAAGAAGGATATGAATACACCTTTTGAAATCCGGGTGGTAGGGAGTTGCAAGAAAGAATCAAGGCATCAAGAAGGGATGCACTTCATGATCCTTGAGCTTGATAAGGTGATAGAAAAGGTGTTACTAAATTGTTTGTTCCATGTGTAGGAACATTAGGGAGATCAATTGCTATAGCCAAGAGCAATACAAAGAATGTGGTGATTTCCAAACAGGGGCAACCAATTGAGATGGCAAAGTGGTTGAGGGATACAAGTGTGATTTTTAGGCCATGGCAAGAGGCTACAAATTTTGATTATGGACAACCAATGCCTCCAAGGAAAATTCAGTTTCCTACCTCTTTGGTAAGTATACATAATTCTGATTTTTGTGTTCGATGGAGAGGAGAGGAGGATAGAACACTTGATTGACAAGAGCAATCCTTAATTTACTTTGGACAGCCCCCTACGCCAAGGTATGTGCATGATTTTGGAGGTATAGATGAAAACGTGACACAACTTTTGGATTGGGCAAGGGCCCAAGTTGTGCACAACAGGGAAATATGTGAGTTGTTCAAGGATTCTTGGTCTCAAGGACACTCAGAAAATTCTGAGTATGATTCACTACATATACCGCCTTCAACCCTCTTCAAATTCAATTTTGTTGAAATTTTTCAGCTAAGGGAGAACTCTGAAATCAGTGGTATAAGGTCTGATTTTTTTGTCTTAGAAATTTCTGCATTTGAGGGTCATCTACAGTAGCCTATTGAGGACAAAAAAATGGAAAATTGGTGCCTTCTTCAACTCATGATGGAAATGATATGTGCATGGATGAATTCTGAATTTGATCACTCAGAGAATTCTGAGTTGGGGTGGCAGATACAGTAACATGTGAAAGGTAAAAACTTTGTTTTTTTTTTGATAAATTTCAGCCTATGGTGTATTTTGAAAATGTTCATGATGAAGCACGCTTTTGGCATGATAAAGAAGGGGAGGTACAATCCTATCTTGTAGGTTGGTTGAGGCTTTTATTTGATCATTTTGATGTTCTTCCTATGTATGAAGAATGTCATAAAGGGAAGTCAAAGAGAGTGGCATGCCACATGTTTTGATGCACACTCAAGGGAGATTGCATTTATGTGCTACTTTCATTCAAAGTATGTTTGAAGGTGAGATTATTCTTACTTCTTTCCAAGTTTTGGAAACATATTTTGAGGGCACATTGATAACTATGAGAAGCTACATCAAAGACAAACCAGTATGTCATGTGTTATTTCTTTGGGGATATTGGGAGTCATAACACTTTTAGCTCAGGGGGAAGATACAGATTTAACAAGTTGAGAATTCAAATTGGAGCTTATTTTCAGTGGGAAGCAATTTCAGTTGTGAGTGCATCATAAAGAATGTGGAGACAGCCCCATGGCTTTTGCAATTGCTTGAGGACAAACAATTTTGGGCGGGGAGGATTGCAATGTCTCCATTTTGAAATTAAAATAATATTATTACTAGAATAAAAAATATTTTTAAATACTTAAAATAAAGTAATAATAATTTAATTTTCACTTAAGTTGGGGCCTTTTTAAGGGTCATGGGCACTTAATGCATAAAATGAAATTATAAGGAGGTTTTTTTAATATTTAAGAAAAAGAGAGTTTCCCTCTTATTTTGGGCGCCACACTTGGGGCATGGATATAAAAGGAAGGTGAGATGTCATTCGAAGGTTATGCATTTTTGGATATTGAAATTCTTGTGAAAGTATGTCAAGCTCGAATGAGTAATTTGAGGATGAAAACCTTCAAGTGCACTAAGGAGTTTGGGGACGAAAGTCTCCACTCTTCCACATAGGGCAACACTATTCAAGGGCTGTAATTACGCTTCAATTTTGCAAAGTTGTATGCAAGTAGATTTACAAAGATGTTTTTCGACACCACCTTCATCAAGGAATTATTGCAAACCCATCAGAGAGCTGAAAATTCATGATTTGCAGATCAAAGAGGTGTGCAAACTTAGTTTGAAGAGTTTTGTTGATTTTGGAAGAATCTAAAACTGTAACTAGGGTTTTTGTAACTATTTTTAAGGGACTTATGGAGGAAAAATTTTGATTTTAATTTTGTTAGAAAGCTATTATTTTTGTGATCATTTTGAGTTAACATTTGCATTGAAATTTCCAATATTCCAGAAGATTTGAATTTTTGAAGTTTCAGCTGATTAAGGTAAATAATAAATTATTGAGGGCTATAAATTAAAAAAACAATTCAGAAAATTATTCGCATTTATGACAGAAAGTGCACAAGTGGAGGTGCATTCTTTTTTAGAAAGGGTCTTGTGTCATGGTTGAGTAAGAAACAACCCCGAGTTTCCTTGTCCACAGTTGAAACTGATTATATAGCAATAGCATCATGTTGTACACAGTTCCTTTGAATGAAACAAACTTTGAGTGATTTTAGAATTGAGTATGTCAGTCAAATTTCTATTTTCTATGACAATACAAGTGCAATAAACATCTCCAAGAATCCAGTTATGCATTCAAGAACTAAGCATATTTCCATCAAGTATCATTTTCTATAGGAACAAGGTGCAGATGACCAAGTAAAGATGGAGTACATTGTCACAAAGGAATAGATAGTAGATATCTTCACGAAGCCCCTCTCAAAAGAAACTTTTGAGTTTCTAAGGTAGAAATTCGTAGTGATCCATTCTTTATCTAGTCATTAAATCCATCAAGAAAAGCATGTTTTAAGGGGGAGTTAATCATAGTATTATTCAACTCCATGGATATTTTGGTGATATACATTGTGATTGTCTCTTTGCCATTGATGTCAATGGAGGAAAATTAAAGAAAGGAGGAGCAACGGAGAACTATACCAAAGGGGGAAGTTCATGTACTATTTTTTCTACAAGATTGTCATCAATGACAAAGGGAGAGATTATTGAAATATTGTCATTGATGTCAAAGGCAAAGTAAAGGGCAAGCTTAAGACTCGTCTAGAGCTTCCAACTCACTCAGTAGCTTCAGAGTTGCCCAGAGCTTCGGACTCACCTAGAGCTTCAGACTCACCTAGAGCTTCGGACTCACAAAATAGCTCCGGATTCACCTAGTTCGCAACTACAGACTTGCCTAGTGTGAAGAGAAGGAATTGAAGTGTGAAGAGCAGAGATTGAAGAATGAAAAGCAGCATTGAAATGGAGTTAAATTCATTTGTATTAAATGATGGCCAACCACCTTTGTTAATGTCCAAATTTTGGCAATAAGAATCGTCGCCCAAGTCTAATGAATGATAATCTAAAATGAAGGGCCGACCACCTTTGGAGAGGTTGTATCCCTTGGGAGAAATCACACCCTTTTCAAGAGGCATGAAGAGGTATAAAAGAGAAATGAATGGGAGTTAAAGAAGAAAAAATGTAATATCCAATGAATATAAGTAGATTTTATTGGAGTAGAAATAATTTTTTTTATCATACACAAGGAGAAGAAGAGGAAGAAGAGAGAGAAGAGGGAGAAGAGCGAAACTTGATTGTGTCATCATTTGTTGACAAAGCAACAGTGAGAAGGTGGCAATTGTTTAAATGAGATTAGTGTCTCAAAACATAAAGATCGGTGTCTTTCACTAAGTCAGTGCTTGGCAGTGATGTTGGTGCTTCAATTCAAAGAGATTGGTGTCTTTTGCTAAGTTGGTGCTTGGCATTGGGGATTGGTGTCTCCAAATAGGTTGGTGCCTACAAAAATCTATGTAAAAAGAATTATTAATCTTTTCACTGGATTTGGACAGTAGATTCAAGAAACCTTTCAATTGTGGTTTTTCCCCACCGTGGGATTTCCACGTAAATTCTTTGTTGTGCATTTACTTGTTCTTGTGTGAATGGTTTCTTTATGAAAGTTAATTAAAAAGAAAATAAATTATTATCACACACTGATTCACCCCCCTCTCAGTGTAGTGTGTGCTTAACAATTGGTATTAAAGCATGGTTCCTTCAGGATCAGTTTAACCACTGGAAGGCAAACCCTGGAAGCGCACATGACGAGTCATTAGGTTTAGGAACTTTTCTCCATCAACAAGGCTTCATTTTTCAATGGTACAAATTACGCATTCTAGAGTATAAGGATGAGGACATATCTAATAGCCCTCTGTTTTGACATTTGGCGAGCAGTTGTAGATGGATACATAGTGCCACAAACTCCACCAACAGATTCAACAGGAAAGAAGGCTAGTGAAAATAACGCAAAAACCATGAATGCTATTCTGTGTGATTTTTCAGAATCTGAGTTTTAAAAGTAATACAGTGCGACTCGCCTAAGGAGATTTGGGATAAACTTAGAACCATCTATGAAGGAGATAACAAAGTAAAGATGGCCAAGCTTCAAACTCACAAGAGACAAGTCAAAAGTTTGAATATGAAAGAGGATGAAAACATTGCGGCTTATCTACTTCGTGTAGAAAAAATTGTCAACATTATTAGAGGGCTTGGTGAAAAAGTCGAAGAATTTGTAATCATCCAAAAGGTACTAAGGTCTCCTCTAGCTTTAAGATTCAATGCAAAAAAATTTGCAATCGAAGAAATAAAGCATCTAAACAAATTAACAATGAATGAGTTACATGGAATTCTCATGGCATATGAGATGAGGACTAAAAAGGAAAAATCATCTAAGACGGAAGCAACCTTCAAATTTTCTGAGAAATGGAACTATAAAGAGCTTGAATCAAGCGATAGCACCAGCGATGAAGAAGATGAGGAGGAGGCCCTGTTTGTTAAAAAGCTTAAAAAGGGATCCGACAAATACAAAGATAAGCTACCTTTCAAGTGTTTCAATTGTGGTAAAATAGGGCATTTTGTTGCTAAATGTCCACATAAGGATGATAGTAATGATAAGGAAAATCATAATGAGGAAAGAAATAAAAAGGAAAGCAAACCTAAATACAAGAAAAACTTAAAACAAAATGAAATTTTTTTTTTTTTTGTAAGCACAAAAAAGTCTCTATACTAAAAAGGATGGTAGCTCAGCTGAGGAGAGTGATGAGAGAATTTCAGGGAGTGACAGAGAAGAAACTTTGTTCATGGCTATAGGAATAATGAATGATGCCTCTACATGATACCTTGAAAGAGAAAGATGTTGGGGATGAAGGAGAAGTAAATCTTGAAGAACTCATCTGTGTTTTAGGTGATATAAAAGTTCTTGAGAAGAAGAATCTAAAACAAAGATTACAAATTAAAAAATACGAAGAAGAAAATCGTGACCTAAAAATAGAGATGTCTCATAGCCTTGAAGAGTCAGAAAAGGTCATCATTAGTCTAAAGACTGAGATAAAAGAAGCCAAGAAGACAGAGGAGGAAGTAAGAATTTAGCTTAAGGCAAAAGAAGACCACATTGCGAAGCTAGAATCAGAAGTTGATTTCTTAAAGAAGTGGAGAAGATGTGCTAAATTGAAAAGTACCAAAGTATTGGATGAGATTCTCTATTGCCAAAGGTCATCATGCATCAAGACTGGTCTTGGTTATGAAGAGAATGAGAAGAGCATTAAAGAAGGGCAGAGTGCTAAGACTCTAGAACCACCTAAGAGGATAATTACGGAGAAGCTAAAGAGCTATGCAGATGCACTTAAGAGGTCTGTGAATATAGAAAGCGAAAAGAAAACAGAGCATGCCAATTCTCCTAATAGAGAAAACAAAGGTAAGAACATCCCTGTTAGAGATCTCAGAAGATCATTTTCGTCAAGGCGGAACGATGTGATAAGGTAAACAAGCTACTTCTATGGTTATTGTTATTCTTGCAATCAATTTGGTCATAGAGCAATAGAGTGTAATGCACATGCAATAAATGAATATGCATGGAACTATCGAAAAGGCACTTATGGAGTTTCCAATAGAAACTATAACTCATTTGCACCATTATTGAATTACAAAGAAAGTGACATTGTATGCTATAATTGCAATAACTTTGGTCATATAGCACGATTCTGTCGGAGTGTTTTCATAGAAAGCCCTAAACAGAACAAGGTGAATACCCCAGTTATAAAGAAAAATGAATCTACAAAAATATGGAGAGAGAAGCAAGAGGAAGTTAATCGAAAAAAGGAAAAATCTATGCTTGTTCAAACAATGCTTCATGCACAAGATGAAGGACAATAGTGGTATATTGACAGTGGGTGTTCAAGCCACATGATAGGTGATAAAAGCAAATTTCTCACTTTGAAGAAATTGAGTGAAGTTACAGTAAAGTTTTGGGATACTGCCATGGCTAGGATTGCTGGAAAGGGTACCCTCAGCTTTGATAATGGAAAGACAAAAACTAAAAATGTTTTGTACATTGAAGGGTTGAAGCATAACTTATTGAGTGTCAACCAAATGTGTGATCAAGGACACATGCTCATATTTTATGCTCAACGCTGCGAGATCAGGAGAGCAGACATAGAAAAGTTAGTTGTAGATGCAAACAAAACATCAAATAATTTGTACATATTCGGTGAAGTAAAAGGAGAGGAATGCTACATGAGTCAAGTTGATGAAAGCTAGTTATGGTATAAAAGAATGGGCCACAAGAATTTTAACAATTTAGTGAAAATCAACACTAAGAATGCTGTAAGAGACATGCCGAAAATCACAAAACTTTCAGACACTATTTGTAAGCAATGGTCTAATGGGAAGCAGACACGAGCGAGTTTCAGATTAAAAGAGTACTTGACAACCAAGCCATTGGAGTTGATCCATACAAATCTGTGTGGACCCAAAAGAACACAAAGCATACAAGGTAAGAGCTATTTTATGTTGCTTATTGATGATTATTCTAGAATGACATGGGTTGCCTTTCTAAAAGAAAAATCTGAGGCGTTCAAAAAGTTTAAAGCCTTTAAAGCTTTGGTTGAAAATGAAATGGATTTTAAAGATCAAATGTCTAAGGTCAGATTGAGGGGGTGAGTTCCTCTCAAATTAATTCAATGAATTCTGTGAAAAACATGGAATAAAGAGACATTTCTCAGTCGCTAGGACTCCACAACAAAATGGAGTTGTAGAGAGAGAATCGAACTGTGAAATAAATGGCAAGAACAATGCTAAATGAATCCATGATTTTAGATATATATTGGAAAGAGGCAGTCAACACTGCAGTTTACATCTTGAACAAAGGACAAATCAGGTTGAACAATAGTAAAACACCGTATGAGCTGTGGAAGGGTAGACCAAATTTGGTCAAATATTTCAAAGTGTTTGGAAGCAAATGCTACATCAAAAGAGATGATGAAGACTTGGGGAAGTTCGACTCAATCTCTGATGAAGGTATTTTTTTTGGTTATTCTTCAAAGAGTAAAACATATAGATGCTATAATGAAAGGCTGCAAACAATTCTAGAGAGTGCCAGTGTTAGAATGGATGAAACTAGGCCTAAAAAAGTGAGTGTACCAACTAATTTTCATTCAGAAGAATCAGACTTTAAGAAAGAAGTAGCAAAAGAAATTCAAGAAGAAGAAGAAAGGGAAGATACAAGGGCACCACCCAAATTCGTTAAGAAAAAGCATGCAAAAAATCAAATTGTTGACCATTTTTTGCCCAACAAGCCAAAAATCGGTCCCCTTCTGTCCCTGCTATTCTAGGCCATTTCATATTTTGATTTTGCATAAATCTGTTTAAATCTACGGACTCTGCAGGTCTAAATCTATGGACTCTGCAGGTTTTGGATTTCTACGGACTCTGCAGGTTAGTCCTTTGGCGCATGAAGGATCAGTTCAGAGAGTTCTGGGTTTCAAAAGGCTTCTTCGGGCTCCGGTCTGAAGAAAATCACAAGAAAAGTTGGCATGGTTGAACCATTGAACCAGTTCAATGCTTTGGTTCAAATCGGCAATTCAATCGCTCCATTTCAATGCCTGGTTCAATCGGCAGTTCAATCGCCCCATTTCAAAGCCTGGTTCATCGCTCCAAGTCTATCGCTTCATTTTCCATGCTTGGTTCAACGCGGGTTCAACGTCTAAAGTTCATCGGCAAAGTTCAAGGCCTTGGTTCAACGGTTAAAGTTCAACGCGTTTTGGTTCATCGGCGCGCAGCTTTGAACCGTTGAACCGGTTCAAAGGGTGGTTCAATGGCGTTGGTTCAACACTGCGGCTTCCAGTTCAATCGGACGGTTCAATGCCAAAGTTCAACGGGCTCGGCGCGCAGTGGTTGAACTGTTGAACCGATTGAACCGTTGAACCAATTTTGGTTCAATGGGTTGGTTCAACGGCTTGGTTCAAGGGTGTGCCCTACAGCGGAAGGGCGGTGCTGAGGCGAGAAGCCCTTGCGGAGGGCAGGGAGCGTTTCAAAGGGAGTCGTAGGGTTTTCAAGCGACGACAGGTGCGCAAACGTCAAATTTTACGCCAGGGAAGCCAGAGCGCGGAAAGCACTAAGTGGCAACTGCGGAAGACTTCAACATGCTTTTTTAGGAACAACGGAATGTGCCACGTGTCCCCTGCAGGGCTCGGCGGAAGTCGACAGGTGGCAACATCTGTGGGTTTCTCCTGTTGGCTTCAAAGAAGATTGTGGTGGGCCCGAATGAGTTGCTAAGAATTACGCGGAGCATGCCAAGTGTCAGTGTCTGTGAGTACCAGAAAAGGGCCCAAAAGTTTTCTAAGGCAGCTAAAGGCTTTGCGGAAGCGGCCACGTGTCAATTTCGATTCAAAGGCTTGGTTCAACGGGCTCGACGCGCAGTGGTTGAACCGTTGAACCGATTGAACCATTGGACCAATTTTGGTTCAATGGATTGGTTTAACGGCTTGGTTCAAGGGTCTGCCCTACAATCGGAGGGCAGCGATGGGTTCAAAGGCCCTTGCGGAGGGCAGTTCAAGATTCGAGAGGCCCTTGCGGAGGGCAGAGAGTTTCAAAGAGCCCGAAGAAAAGGACAGAGCGGCCAATTCTTGCGGACTTTTGTCCGCAGAAAAAAAGCCCGAAACAAAAGCCCGCGAAGCAGAAAAGCCGAAACAAAAGCCCTGATGACTTTGCCAAGGACGTTGACGTCCCGAAAGCTGTCAAATTTAAGCAGGCGAACTGGCCGTTGGGTGACGGCTGCGTGAACGTCAAATTTAACATAGTGAAGTAGCTGTTGTTTTTGAACTACCTTAGCGCCAAATCATGGAAAGAGCCCCAAGGAGCGCAGCGACCCGCCAGAAGATCGCCCTCGAGGGCTGAAAAAACAGGAAGAAGACAACGAGCAGAAACGACAAAGCATTCAAGTGGCGAAGGGGCAGAAACGACAAAGCATTCAAGTGGCGAAGGGAAGGTGAGTTATTGCAGTTGAGCGGCGCGACCTGTTTTCTACAGTTGGCATTGATGAGGGGACAAACTGCAGTCTGTTTGAAGAAAAGAGGCGCGACCATGTTGTTACATTAATGCTTGAATGCCAAAGTTAATTTTGGCGATTGTACAGCATGGTTCCAGCAGGTCTTTTCTGAAGAATGACATCAGTAACAGTGGTTTCCTCTTCCCAAGATTCAAAACGCACATGGGCCACTTGCAGAAATGAGCGCCAAAAAATCTTTCCAGGAAGCGCCAAGTTTTCTTCCTCTTCTTATATATTGTAAACTTCTCTTTTGAGAAAGGAATCCGCTCTTAGCGTTAAGCCAAAACTCTACCCAAAAATCTCTCGGGCTTGTAAGGCAGAGCTCTGCCAGATCTTTACCTTGAATTAGAACTTAGCTAATTTTACCTCCATTCTGAGTTTTGCATCTTTAGTATGTGTCTATGCATTTGATTCTGTGTTAAGTCATTTTCTTAATGCTTTTGCAGAATGATTTCAGCATGTCTGGTGCAATTTTTGAGTTTCCTTTTACAGGTCTGTCAGAAGTGTCCCTAGGGGAGTGTAGGTGAAGCGGATAGGCTGCTGCAGTGTGCCCCAGAACGCCTCTAGTAGTTATTTCCTCCCTGTACCTCCACGGACCCTTGACCCACTGATGCAGAAGGTTTTCTCACTTCAGATGAAGTGTATAGGCACTTCCTTTTGGTGAAAAGTGTATATTCGGGCTGGGTGGATCACATTTTCTGGTGCATCACCTTTTACTTTTTTAGGCTTAGGCTTTGTTTTCAGCATCTTTCTCTCTCTTTTCATCACCCCCCCTTTTTCTCATTTTATTTGTTAGCATTAGGAGAAACCAGGGCCTAAATGATACATCAGAGGGAGCTAGCCCTTATCTAGAGACTCTCCCTTCCAGCTTCACCGGTCCCACAGGCGAGGGGAGTTTCCATTGTTGCGTGAAGAAGGCAGGAACTCGGCCTCCTGCCAAGGGTGCAATCTTTTGCGTCAACACAAATCATTGGTGATATTGATGTTGGAGTGCAAACTAGGAGAAGGTTAATGAATACATCAGAAAATGTAAACTTTTCTCTATTGTCGAAGATAAAACCGAAGAGCTTTTTAGAAGCCAACAATGATAAGCATTGGATCAATGCCATGGAAGAAGAATTGAACCAAATAAAGAAGAATGAAACTTGGGAACTTGTTTTTAAACCAAAGGACAAGAATGTAATTGGAACTAAATGGGTCTTTAGGAACAAACTGACTGAAGATGGCAAGGTAACAAGGGACAAGGCAAGAATGGTTTGTAAAGGCTATGCTTAAGTAGAAGGTGTTGACTTTGAGGATCCATTTGCACTTGTGGCAAGATTAGAAGCCATAAGACTATTCTTAGCATATGTTGGATTCAAGAATTTCAAGGTCTATTAGAGGGATGTGAAGAATGAGAATCTTGAAGAGGTTTACATAGAACAACTTGAAAGTCTCTCTATTAGGGAATAAAGACTGTGTGTAGGTTGAAGAAAGCATTGTATGGACTAAAGCCCACCCTTAGAGCTTGGTATTCTAGGCGTGACAGATATTTTTTTGATCAAGGTTTCAAGAGAGGAGTAGTTGACGTTAACCTATACATCAAGACTGAAGTTAAGAACCAATTAATTGTTGTTGTATATGTTGATGACATTATTTTTGGTGGAGACAATGAGAAGATGTCTCAAGAATTTGTAGGGGTAATGCAATAAGAATTTGAAATGTCTATGTTACGAGAGTTATCATTTTTTCTTGGATTGCAAATTACTCAATTAAGGAATTTTCATCTCTCAGACCAAATACATTAAGGAAATGTTGAAGAAATTCAATTTGGACCATTGTAAATCAGTAAGTACTCTAATTGTAATAGGGTTTAAGTTGAGCAAAGATGACAAGTCAATAGAAGTCAATCAGACCTTGTACAGATCAATGATTGTAAGTCTATTGTATACTACTGCATCAAGACTAGATATCATGCAGGTAGTAGGTCTAGCGGCCAGATTTCAGTGAACACAAAAAGAAACACACTTGCAGGCAGTCAAAAGGATATTTGAGTATCTCAAAGGCACTATGGATCTTGGTTTGTGGTACCCAAGAGAAAAGGATTTCACTCTGACAGCTTATGCTGATGCAGATTGGCCAGGCAACATTGATGATAGAAAGAGCACAAGTGGAAGTACATTCTTTCTTGGAAAGAGTCTTGTGTCATGGGTGAGTAAGGAACAATCCTCAGTTTCCTTGTCCACAGTTGACGTTGAGTACATAGTAGCAACATCATGTACACAGGTCCTTTGGATGAAACAAACTTTTAGTGATTTTAGAATTGAGTATGTCAGTCTAATTTCTATTTTCTGTGACAATACAAGTGCAATAAGCTTCTCCAATAATTCAGTTATGCATTCAAGAACTAAGCATATTTTCGTCAAGTATCATTTTCTAAGAGAACTGGTTACAGATCAACAAGTAAAGATGGAGTACATTGCCACAAAGGAACAGATAGCAAATATCTTCACTTAGCTCCCCCAAAAGAAACTTTTGAGTTTTAAGGCAGAAATTGGTAGTGATCCATTTTTTCTCTAGTCATTAAATCCATCAAGAAAAGCATGGATTAAGGGGGAGCTAATCATAGTATTATTCAACTCCATGGATATTTTGGTGATATACATTATGATTATGTCTCTTTGCCATTGATGTCAAAGGGGGAGAATTAAAGTGGGGAGCAAAGGAGAACTACCAACAAAGGGGGAAGTTAATGTACTTTTTTTTCTATAGGATTGCCATCAATGACAAAGGAGGAGATTGTTAGAATATTGTCATTGATGTCAAAGGCAAAGTGAAGGGCAAGCTTCGAACTCGCCCAGAGCTTCGGACTCACTCAATAATTTCAGACTCGCCGACAGCTCTTGACTCGTTTAGAGTTCCAGACTCACCCAGTAGCTCCAAACTTGCCCAGTTAGCAGCTACAGACTTGCCCAGTGTGAAGAGCAATGATTGAAGTGTGAAGAGCAGCGATTGAAGAATGAAGAGCAGCGTTGAAATGGAGTTAAAATCATTTGTATTAAATGATGGCCAACCACCTTTGTTAGCGTCCAAATTTTGGCAATAAGAATCACCACCCAAATGTAATGAATGATAATCTAGAATGAAGGGCCGACCACCTTTGGAGAGGTCGTATCCCTTGGGAGAAATCACACCCTTTTCAAGAGGCATGAAGAGGTATAAAAGAGAAATGAACGGGAGTTAAAAAAAGAAGAAAAAATGTAATATCAATTGAATATAAGCAGATTTTAGTGGAGTAGAAATAATTCTTTCTATCATACACAAGGAGAAGAAGAGAAAGAAGAGGGAGAAGAGCAAAACTTGGTTGTGCCATCATTTGTTGACAAAGCAACAGTGAGAAGGTGGAAATTGTTTAAATGAGATTAGTGTCTCAGAATAGAAAGATCGGTGTCTTTCACTATGTCAATGCTTGGCAATGAAGTTGGTGCTTCAGTTCAAAGAGATCGGTGTCTCTTGCTAAGTTGGTGCTTGGCATTGGGGATTGGTGTCTCCAAGTAGGTTGGTGGCTATAAAATTTTTGTAAAAAAATTTATTAATCTTATGGCTGGATTTGGACAATAGATCCAAGCAGCCTTTCAAGTTTGGTTTTTCCCCACCTAGGGTTTTCCACATAAATTCTGTGTTGTGCATTTATTTGTTCTTGTGTGAATGGTTTCCTAATGTAAGTTAATTAGAAAGAAAGTAAATTATTATTACACATTGATTCACCTCCCACCTCCTCTCAGTGTGGTGTGTGCTCAACAGGGCGATATGATGGCCTTGAATGCTATCTAGAACCTCACGCAGTAGCTTGAATTATGAATTAAACCTCACGTAGTGATTGTAGATGGGAAAACTCCAACACAACAACCAATAGGGGAGAAACCCCAATGCAATAGTGTTGTGGGTGGGATAAACCCAACACAACAGTCTCTAAATACTTCAAACCCTCACAAAATACTGGACTCTAATATCAATTTTTAGCCACCTTGAAACTAGATTTTAATCATGATTTGTAAGCACAATTATGATTCTTGAATGGAATCACCTCAATGGGTTAAAGTGTTTTCGTCTTCCAAATTTATATATCAGAGGGTTTTTGTACTCAAATAAAAAGATTTGAACACAAAGTTTAAACTCTAGACTAGGGTTTTGTTTTCAAAGATGAATAATGAACAATGTCTCTTTTGGGTCTAGCTTGTCCTTTTATAACTTTCCCCTTTCTAATTTATCCGAAAAGTATTTAAAAATAATTAGAATAAAACATTACATTTCATCTACTTAATAATAATTACTTTTTGACCTTCTTAATAATAATAATACATAAATGTCCTTTTTCTGTTATAATATAAAAGCAACTTAGGGTAACTGAAAGTATTATTTTTTATTTATTTCCCTAATTTTATCTCTTAGCTTATGGGAAATAAAAAAAATGTCATGGGTCTTCCAACCAGTTAATTCCGAGAAGGGGACATGACAAATTCTCCTATCAAAAGTGCACAAAATAGCTTGCTAAGGTGTTGGGCCAAATGGCCCTTATGCGAGGTACCAATGCCCATCAAATACTCTAAATGTAAAACCAACTTTTGCAAATGGATAATCAACCTCAACAAGTTGCTTGGAACCAATCCAGTTAACATTCTACACCTCTTATGAATGCTAATGAGAATATTATTCCCTAGCACCTATTCTCAAGATGTTGCTTCAAACTCTCCAAAATGAACCTCTAGCTCTCTATATTCTTTCCATGGACATTGGAGGTGATTCTCCATCCATAACATATAATGGGACCACCGATATACCTTAGAGCATTTGGTAACCTTTACAAAGAATAGATTCAAACCAATACTTACGTGACCATCAAGCTTTTAGTCAAAACTCTAGTTGGATATACGTTAGAATGGTATAATCAACTTCCAACCCAGTCAATTAGAAAACTAGAAGTCCTAGTCAATGATCTAGTTAAAGAATTTCAATATCATTATCTTCCGAAAAATAGCCTTGGTAGCTTTTTCAATGCCAAGCAATTACCTAAAGAATCCATCCATGATTTCATCAAATGATGGGAGTCTCTGGCCTACAAATTGGATATGACATGGGCTATGAAAATCTTTTCAAACTTTTCATTACCTCTTTGAATCTGTTGCTTCAATACAAAGTAAAGTCTTTCACTTCTAAGACATTGGAAGAAGCCTTTGATCATGCTAAAATACAAGATTACCTCATGAACCAATTTGAACTTTCTCAAAATTCTTGTAGGGATTTCCAAACATCAACTAATACAATCAATACCAACACTTCTCAGAGTAAACCTCCTCAACTCAAGTCGGGGGTATCTCTATCAAACAATTCAAAAAATTCAAACTGTAAAAAGAATTCAAACAATTAAATCAATTTAAACTGTACTCACCCTCCCTTGAGTTTCAAAGAATTCTAGAAAATCATGTTGACTTCTAGGCCTTTGAGTTTTGACCAATCCAAGCCTTTCCCACCATGGTATAATCCTAACAAGTTTTGTTGGTCATCTCATGAATATTGTCGGGAACTTAAGAAACTTGCTTATGACCTCATGCTAGGCAAAAACTTCAACCTCAAAGTTATCTCTAAAGAACATTATATATGGATTATCTTAAAGCTTCTAAAGCTAAATCAAATCATCCAATCAATTTTAAAATAAAAAAATCTCAACACAAACCTCAATAATGTTCTAATTCAAATACTTCCACTTTGATCAACTTTGTAGGTGCTATTGATACCAATTATCGGAGTTGTTGCCAGAATCCGGATAATGCGAGTGCAATGGAGACGTGATCACACGAGTTGAAGCAAGTGCACACCACATAGATGCTAAAGCAATTTGAAAATAACACAAGAAGATAAATTGCACAAGACAAAATGGAGAAAACCAAAGTCTGATTAAAATGAAATGGCCAAAGTGAGGAATACATATAGGAGAGTACGTAACTCCACAAAAAGTGGACAAGGCACCCCAAGAATAGACTGTAACTCTTCCATGAAAGGTGGTGACAATGTGCTAAGAATAGAAAAGTAACTCCCATCAAGGGAGTTACTTATGACATTCTTATGATACGTATGACACATCTATGACATTCACCTCCACATAAGCTAGCCTATCCCACAAATGTAGGAAAACTCCATCTATGCATAAGAAATACAATTTCCCTAATTAATAAATAGGGAAAAATAAAAACCTACACTAATACCCCCCCATAAGCGCAGCTTAGGTGGGCTGTGTGGAAATATAAAATGGGTCCCGACAACTAGGCCTGATGAGGTACCCATGTACAAATGCAATCTCCCATAAGATAGAGAAAAGGAGAAAACCCGTAGGAAAAAACTCCCCCCCCAAAAGAGAGACATAAAAGAAAAAAAGAGGCTAGAAGGCCCCCCTGAAGATGATGCTGCTGCAGATGTGGACCGCACCATAAGAAGAGATCGTAAATGAATGAACTTGCTCTCGGTGAAAGGTTTGGTGAAGATGTCTGCAACCTGCTCCGAAGACTGGCAAAATATCAAGTCAATGACCTGACTATGAATAAGCTCCCGACTGAAATGCAAGTGAATCTCTATGTGCTTGGTCCGCCGGTGCTGAACTGGATTCCTGCAAATCTGAATGGTACTCTGGTTGTCACAATAAATGATGGTGGGCTCCTGATAGGAATGCCAAACTCAGAAAGAATCCCCTGCAGCCAAATAGCCTCAGTAGCTGCATTAACAGCTCCCCTGTACTCTGCCTCTGTGGATGATATAGCAACAGCATTCTGCTTCTTGCTAGACCAACTGATAGGACCAGAACCTAGAGAGAAATTGTAACTAGAAGTGGACTTGCGAGTCTGTGAATTCCCAGCACAGTCTGAATCTGTATATCCAATCAAGTCAACCTCTATGCCAAATCTGTAATGAATCCCGTATTTATGTGAACCTTGTATGTAATGCAAGATCCTCTTAGCTGCTTTTCAATACAACTCATGAGGTTCCTGCATGAATCTGGAGACAAGTCCCACTGTATATGATATGTCGAACCTGGTGTGAG
This sequence comes from Torreya grandis, assembly GCA_037957365.1. NCBI lineage: Eukaryota > Viridiplantae > Streptophyta > Pinopsida > Cupressales > Taxaceae > Torreya > Torreya grandis. The sequence continues at coordinate 1,659,282 of JARHVA010002187.1, forward strand.
TCAAGTAGATGAGACTACCAACAAGTTGTCGATACCGAGTGGCATCAACTAATGGTGAAGAACAATCAGCCTCAAGCTTGACTCCTGACAAAAAGGGAGTTGGAGATGGCTTACAATCAACCATGTGAAACCGAGCCAATAAGTCAAGAGCATACTTAGGCTGTGCAAGAGAAATCCCTGAATCTGACTGTGAGATCTTGATGCTAAGGAAGTAGTGCAACAAACCCAAATCTGTCATGTCAAATCTATCCTGAAGAGATGCCTTCATCGCTGCAATAGCTGATAAAGAACTCCCGGTGATCAAAAGGTCATCAACATATAGAACCAAAATCAAGAGTGAATCATTCTGTCGCAAGAAGTAGATATTAGGATCAGAATGACACCTAGTGAAACCCGCTGTGAGAAGGAAGGAATCCATCTTGGCATACCAAGCCCGAGGGGTCTGTTTGAAGCCATAGATTTCCTAAGTCTGCATATTAAGGAAAAATCCTGAACAAATCTTGGCCGCTGCTCCATGTAGATCTCCTCCTCTAGGTCTCCATGAAGAAAGGCACTCTTCACATGCATTTGATGCACATCCCAACCATGTGCTGCGGCAATAGCCAAGGTGAGTCGGATAGAAGCAATCTTTGCAACGGGTGCAAAGGTCTCTGAGTAGTCAATGCCTGCCACCTGTGAGAAACCCTTGGCGACCAATCGCGCCTTGTACTTATCAACCGACCCATCTGCTACAAACTTGGTCCGATATATCCAACTACATCGAACCATCTTTCTTCCCTTAGGAAGTGAAGTCAAGTCCCAAGTGTGATTTTTGATTAAGGAAGAATATTCTTCTTCCATAGCACTATCCCACTCAGGTAACCCGATGCCTCTCGAAAAGTCTATGGATCCGAAACTGTAGCAAAGAAGGCATGTGGATCTCTTTGAAAATCCCCCTAGTACGTCTATCATCCACGGGATCTCTTGCCCAAGTGCCAGCACTCTCAAGTGTCTATCTGGCCCAAAGTGGCTCGGAAGTGGGCGAGTCAGGTGCTAACTCCTCATCCTTTGACTGACTAGAGGTGGATGACTGCATCACTGTCCTCGCTGTCTGAACTCGAAGAGGAAGAAGATGTCTTTGGCTCAAGAATCTGCTATGGCTGGTCTAAATCTGATGAGAAATCATCATGAAGTATATCCGATGAGGGAGAAGTGTCAAGTGTTGAGTCTCTAGGACTCTTCTGAAAATGGACACTTCTCTCGATGAACAACTCATGAGTGACTGGATCTAGAAGGCGATATCTCTTAATACCATCCGGATATCCTACAAAGATGCAAGGCTTGGACTGACGTTTCATAGCTTTGTGTTTTTTCTTCGGAATGCGGGCCATGGTTGGGGATCCGAAAACTCTAAGGTGCTCAACATCATGTTTCTTTTTATGCCAAGCTTCAAAGGGTGTTATCCCTTTCAAAGCTTTGTGAGGAACCCTGTTTTGAATGTAGCAAGCACAATTGATGGCTTCGGCCCAGTACTATGGTGCTAAGGATTTGGAGTGAATCATACAGCTACCTATCTCTTTCAAGAACCTATTTTTGCGTTCTGCAACCCCATTCTGTGAAGCACTGTAAGTGACTGTGCGCTGCAAATCAATTCCCTCTAGTGCAAAACTGCTCAAACCTGATGTTGACATACTTCCTATTATTATCAGTTTGAAGAACCTTGATGGATTTCTCACTCTTTCTCAACAAGAGCCTTGAAGTCTAGAAAATTTTCAAACACTTCAGACTTTTGTTTGAAAAAATATATCCAAGTGTACCTAGAGAAATCATCAATGAAAGTGAGGATGTACTTGGCCCTTGTGAAAGATGGTTTGGGAAAGGGTCCCGATACATCACTGTGGACTAACTCCAAAGGTTGTGAAGCCCTCCAAGCTTTGCCTTTGTTAAATTTTTGCTTCGGGATGCTTTCCAAGGGAGCACCCTTCGCAAAGTCCTTTTGAGAATTGGACATGAGGCAAGCCAATGACCATGTCATTTTTGCAAAGTTGCTCAAGGTAGCGGTAGTTAAGGTGGCCAAACCGCTCATGCCACAATTTGCTAACTCCATCTGAATGAGTCAGCAATGCTGTTGGAGAAAAATCTGATGCAAAATGTGAGAAGGTGTATACTCTGGCTTGGTGATCTGCCCTACCCACTGCGACTGTAGTATCACTATGCAACTCCCTAATAGCCACTGAATCTGGTGAAAAATCAACTCTCATACTCCGATCAATGTGAGTGATTTGGTACACTGATAGGAGATTGGTTGAAAGAGAATGAACACTTAGAACATTATTGAATGTTCCTTCTTCCATTTCAACTGACCTTCTCCCTGCAACAGAAATTGAAGTGTCATCACCCAAACTAATTGAAGTCATGCTACAAGGCTCTAAAGATGAAAACTCAACCAGTGAAGAGCCTATGTGATGAGAAGCACCCAAGTCGATGACCCATGAAGATGTAGAAGCTGTTGTAGCTACAAGGGCCTTGCCCTTTTCTTTCTCCTTACCCTTGTCTTTTGCCTTGGTAGAATCTTGGGTAGATGAATTATGCTTGATGGACTTAGGAACACCTATGTTGTTCTTCTCTAGAAGATGAGTTAGGTGATTTATTTGTTTCTTCATGCATTTGTGTTCATCATGCCCTGTCTTTTTACAATAGGCACATTTAACCTTCTTCTTAGGTTTAGCATTGGAAGAGAAAGTGTCAGTGTTGTTTTTGACAGGATTGGTGTTTTCTTTCTTTTTCTCTTGGACCTTGTTCTTTTTCTTCTTCTCCTTATTTGAAGTCTTATCCTTACCATTTCCAGCTATCAAAGCTTGGGGTTGAGTAGACTTCATTGCGTCCATTTGAATTAGCTTATCTTGCTTCCTAGTCAAGTCGGCAATGAATGAATCCAAAGAAGGCATTTTCCATGTAGTGCCAATGGCACTTTTTGTGGCATGGAAAGTGGAGACAAAGACTGAATAGCTTGGACTTAACTTTGCGAGAATAGAAAGGATGAGTTCATCATCTGTCTTCTCTATCTCGCATTCTTTCAATTGCAATCTAAGGGCCTTAAACTTAGTGGAGAAGTCCTGTAGGGTGTCAAAGTTGTTAGGACTTAGACTTATGAGTTCGTTTTCGAGCTCATGACCTCTCATCTCATCAAACTTTCCAAATAACTTTTCTAAGGTGTCCCATATGTCATTGGGAGTCTGGGAGGATTCTAGATGGAAGAGAAGTTCTGGAGACACAGACAAGCTCAGTAATCCATAGGCTTCATCACTACGGTTGTACCACTTGATCTTTTTAGCATTAGTGTTGGGTTCTACTTCAGTACCCATGGTGATCCTATACAACTCTTTGCTTTTAAGAATGATTGACATTTTAACCTTCTATTCATGATAGTTGAAGGGTGTTAGGGGTTTAAGTTGAAAAGAATCCATTTTTTTAGCTAAATTTAAGTGAAGTTGTGTTGATTGCAAGTTGTGAATTTATGCATAAAGGAGAATGAAAGCAAAGATATGCAAGTTGTGAAAAGCAATCACAACCCCCCGAAATGTTGAGCCCCCCCCAAATATGCAAGTGCACACTTAAAAGACGTTGGACTCAGCCGAGAATGCGTCTTAGAGCAATCAGTGCAAGACTTAAGCAAACATGACGTCGAACTCAGCTGAAAATGCGTTCCGAGAGACCCAAATTTTAGGCACTTTATAAACTAGTGCGTTTTTGACAAATAACAAGTCTACGCTGTGGAGAATTGAATTACAAACACTTTTGCACAAAACGGCACCCAAATCCGATCTACCGTTTGCAAGATATCAAAGGTTCAATTTTCCCGTAAACTAGTGCTTTTGAAAAAAAAGCACTAAAACATTAAAAAAATGCCTGTTTTGAGAGAGAAAGTGGCCTTCCAACCACTCGTTGGATTCGGCACGGAACGAGGAATCCAAAGGAAGTTTGTGTGAGGTGGAATTGGCCTCCCGCCAATCCAGGTCTCACCCTCCGTCTTTGACAGGCGAAGATACAAGTTTTAAATGAAAACCCTCCAAATTACAAGATTGTCTAAAAATTTAAATATTCAGTCAAATTGACTGATTTTTGTTTTACAAGTCAATTTTTAACTGAAAATAATGAAGCATAGAACGAATGAAGGATGCCACGCGTCCAAGGGGTGCCACATGGGATGCCACGTAAGGAAGGGGCGCCAAAAACAAATAGTCTAGAATTTAACTTACAGAAAAGACAAAAATGCAAACCTGTTGGAAACCGTACGGCCTGCTTGGTGCCTTGCTGGGCAAGAAAAGATGAAAGAGTTTTCAGACTTCAACGCATTGTAGGTTTACCAAAAAAATGCACCATATTAAAAAAAACAGACCTATTTTGGACGCCGTACAGCTGAAGGCGTGGCAGAACTGAAGGCGCCTTGCTGAAGGCGTGGCAGAACAGAAGTTTGGCGTGGAGTGTTGAAGGAAGAATCTGTAGACTTGTGCGCCATACGGCCTGGTCAGCTGTTGGAGAGCGCGGACTGCTACTGCTGCTATTGGAACTGAATGCGCCTTGCTGGAAGGAGTGTGGCGCAAACTTGCAGAAGCTAGGCGCAGACTTGCAGAAGGTTGGTGTGGACTGAATGCTGCTCCTCCCTCTGCTGCTCCACACAACAATGGCGCCCAGGCTAACTGCTGAACCAGCCCTTGAAGTGAAGACAACCAACACACCCAAAGGCCAAGGATTCCCAAGAAAACGATACTAGAAATGATATATTTTTTTAATTTTAGATCAGATCTAGAAAATAAAAAAAACAAAGAGAACTCCACTACTCTTGATTTCAAAATGAACTAAAAGCATACCCAGACACACGATTACCGTTCTTGCTTTGATATCATATCGGAGTTGTTGCCAGAATCTGGATAATGCGAGTGCAATGGAGACGTGATCACACGAGTTGAAGCAAGTGCACACCACATAGATGCTAAAGTAATTTGAAAATAACACAAGAAGATAAATTGTACAAGACAAAATGGAGAAAAACAAAATCTGATTAACATGAGATGGCCAAAGTGAGGATACATATAGGAGAGTACGTAAATAACTCCTCCACAAAAGGTGGACAAGGCACCCCAAAAATAGACTGTAACTCTTCCATGAAAGGTGGTGACAAGGTGCTAAGAATAAAGAAGTAACTCCCATCAAGAGAGTTACTTATGACATTCTTATGACACCTATGACACATCTATGACACACTTCCACATAAGCTAGCCTATCCCACAAATGTAGGAAAACTCCATGTATGCACAAGAAATACAATTTCCCTAATTAATAAATAGGGAAAAATAAAAATCTACACTAATAATTATGACCATTACTATCTTAATTCTCATTATGTTAACGCGGCAAAGGTTAACTACCAATGTAAGTCTGCTCACTAAGATCCTATTACCAAACCTAAGAAGCCTTCTGAAGATGAATTGGTTCTCGAAGATACAAAATCCTAGTACACCATATCATAATACCCTTCCACCTATGGAGTCTCAATCTAATGATCATCCTCTAATTACCAAATCTCCCAAAGCAAACCTAGTTTTCAACCAAAATATTTTTACTGTTTATATCAAAAATCAGCTCAATGGAATTTCCTAGAAGAACTTAACACTATGCCTTGCAAGATTTCTTTAATGGAATTCATGAGCACCTCACCTTTTCACCAAAAACTTCTCATGCAACAATTGCAATATATAGAAGAAATACCTTCAACGAATGAAACTGAAATATCTAGTCAACCTCCTAAAGGTATACAACCTACTGAACTCCATACCATTGAAGCAATCCCATCCTCAACCAATTAGCAAACTCTCTATCGAATTTCCCGACGTTGATATGATTAATGATGAAATCCTCTTCCGAGCTGATGACCCACCTCTCTTTGTTAATGTCATGATCAATGATGATCAAATAAGGAAAGTTTTGTTGGATGAAGGTTCGAGCATTAATGTCACCTCCTCAAAATTAGTTAAATAAGTATGCTATACCATGAAATATTGTAAGAAAACTAGACTTGCCATGGATTTGATAAGAAAACCAAAAGCCTCTTTGTTGCATTTGGCATCCACTCACTATAGGACACAACACCGCTTGCACCAAGCTTATGGTTCTTGATCTTCGACTTTCTTATAACATACTCTTAGGTCATCCTTGGACTCATTGCACGAGAGCAATTGCTTCTTCTGATAGCCAACATCTAAAGTTTTTCCATGATGGTGTTTGTTATAAACATGAAGCTGATTTTAACCCACGTTATCTCAAATTACCAAATCCTAAAACACAAATTTGCATTCCTACTAACAAAAATATTATTATCATTTTTTTCCTTAAGTTCATCAACATGCATCCTGACATGCAAGTCACTCTTGTTGACTCAGATGATGATGAACCTAGTGATCTTCAAAACACTTGTAATACAACTAAGCTACCACCATATATCTCGGAATGGCTTCCTCCATCTCTTCTACCAAGAAATAGGTCGCTTCCCTTGATTTACAATGATCGTGAAAACCCAACTCCTTGCAATCCTGATGAAGCTTCCTATGACAAAGAATCTTATGAATGCAATGAATATGGGGGGGATAAGTTTTTCCAAGAACCACTATTACTCTGTCCTCAAGTTTTTAGTTAACTTGGTATATCCATCATGTATACTTCCAAAGAAAACCCTCAAAACCCTAACCAAACATGCACTATTTCACCGTGTTATGATGAAGACTGCATTGTTTCCGAATCTCAAGTGAGACACTCAACTGTACTTCATTATCAACAAACCCTTGCTAAATGATGCTTTCGATCGAGATGTCAACCTTGTCCACCTTTATTATGATCTTGATCCTTGCTTTGATTCAAGTGATGAATAAGAAAGTATGGACATAGAAGGTTATATACCTCCCATTAATCTTCCTTTAGAAATTACCACTTGGGTATTACAACAAAATCTCAATTTTTTCTTCTAAAACTTAGTAAAAATCTTGTTTTGAAAATTCTGGTAAAAATAATTGTATCAACCATGTCAATATAGTTGAAAAAATTAAATAGCAATCCAACTGTATTGATTTTGACAATATAGTTCAAAAACACCCTTTGCCAAAAAGCACTTGTCCTTGGCAATACACTGCTCAAATCGTCGGTACAGTTTAGAAAAATACCTCCTTAGAATCAACTATATCGACTTGTTTGATACAGTTAGACAAATCTATTAGAATCCGACTATACTGACCATGATAGAACCTAGAAGACCCCAGACCAATCCTACGATTTCAAACATGCCAATACAATTCAGAATAAAACAAACTGTATCGCCCAGAACATCCCTGTCAATTCTAGCTGTGTCAACCAACATACAATTTAGACAATATCAACCAAAAACATATGTATCGAACATCATACAGTATCAAAAAAATCACTCAAAAATAATTGTATCGTCTAGGATAGAAAACAAACTATCAAATCCAATTGTATCAACAATGACTTACTTTCGGCCGATATAGTCGAAATCAATTCAAAAAATCATAATTACCTTGGCATGGCCAATACCGTAGATAAAACGTCCCAACCATCTCCTACAGATCTAGAAATCACCCTATATGCTGAAGCCACTACTGTGAGATAGATTCATGCAGAATATGACACCAAAGGTAATAAATACATCGATCTAGAAGTAGACAATAAATATTATGGTCTTTTTCTAATTTACCTAGTGATGAAGCTATTCTAGAGCTCCTCCATGTAATGGAAGCTCAACATCATAAAATTAGACATTTTGAGCATACTTCTCCACATTTTCACAATTTTGTGGTTAATGTCATTCCCAAAGATCCTCTCTGTCTTACCTCTTGCACTTTATCATTTCCAAGACGGAAATGCAATGCTCATCTAGGAAGCCAAGGAGATTAACTTAGGGCGTCTGATAATTGTCATTTTATTTTAATTTCTTTCTTCCTCACTCGCAAGGAGACAAATAGCATAGTGTAATCTTTGCCAAGTACAAAAAAGCCTTTGCTTGGTCATATACAAACATGCTTGGAATTGACCCTAGTTTTGTTGTCTATAATATCATTATCTATGCTAATGTAGCTCATGTTTGAAAAAAGCAACGAAAATTCCCTCTAGAGGTTTTTAAAGCTTTGTCACACGTAAATCATTAAGTTCCTTGGTGATAAGTTCATTATACCAATTGATTACTCTGAATGGGGCTCTAACATCTTTACCATTCGCAAGAAAGTCAGAATGGTCATTCATAGATGTATTGACTTTTGTAAGCTCAACTTAGCATGCCCTAAGTGCAATTTTCTACTATCCTCTACTGATGCCATTAATGATTCTATAGCTGGCTCCTAGATGTTTTTCCTCACAGATGGAATTTTGGGGTATAATTAGATTCACATTATCATCGAAGACCAACATAAGACTACCTTTACTACTAAGTGGGGCATGTATTACTATGTGAAGATGCCTTTTGGCATTTTTATTTTGGCCTTAAAAATGTTAGGGCAACCTATCAACATGCCATGACCCAAATTTTTCATGATCTTATCCAAAAGATAGTTGTAACCTATGTGGATGATCTCCTAGCCAAATCTGAGTGTTGCGAAGATCATCCTTGTGACCTAGCTATCATCCTTGAGCATCTAATCAAATACAACATTAAACTCAACCCCTAAAAGCGTCATTGGTGTTATACCCAACAAACTTTTAGGGTTTTTTGTCTCTAGATGAAGGATTGACATGGATCCTTCCAAAATTAGAGCTATTCTAGAAAAGCCTATATATCATCCATCCATATCTGCACTTACCTTGGGAAGCTTGGGGAAATTAAGATATTTGTTCTTGAATTGGCTAATCAAACTCATTCGGTAAATTTAATCCTCAAGAAAGGTATTACCCTTGAACGAATTGATGCTTGTGAAAATGCTTTTGATAGCACAAATAGATCCTTGCTTCAACCTCCAACATTACAACCTTTGTCCAATCATCCTCACATCTTATAAACATCTTCTATTTTGCAGCTGAAAAGTTTAAGCATTACATACTTTATCAGATGACGTGCATCATTGTCCATTCAGATCCCCTCCATTTATTCTCCAAGACCCCATTTCCTAGTGACGGGATTGGCAAATGAATGATTCTCTCTAAAGAATTTGGCTTTAAGGTCATTAGTCGGAAATCAGTCAAGGGTCAAGTGGTTGCCGATCAACTTGCTGCCGCACCCGTTCTTCCCAATGGCTCATTCATGATATCCTTTCCGATGAAGACATCCTCCTCATTGAAGGTGTCCTTCAAGCTATAACCCCTATATATTACTTTCACAATTTCAGAGCCGACCAACTCCCATGCCGTCGAAAAACTTGAAATTCAAGTGTCTTAACCCAAAACAAGCAAAAAATATGAACATAAAGAACGACCCAAAGTCACAATCAAATTCCATGAGGACCCTTGGGCACAACACTTTGACAAAGCCATCTGCTTGCAAGGAGCTAGGGCAAGATGTGTCCTTTTCGATCCTATTGGAAAGATCATTCCTTTAGCTTTTCGACCAAACTTTGATGTTACCAACAACATGGCTGAATATGAAGCTCTTATACTTGGTATGGAAACAACCATTGATTTAGATATTTCTTATTCACATGCCTTAAGTGATTCTCAACTTGTATGTTGCCAAATTAACATTTATGCAAAAGTGAGAACATTAAAGCATATCACTGTTGGAATATTGTCATTTATGTCAAAGGTATTGTAATTGATGTCAATGGAATTGCCAACGGAATTGTCAACAGAAATATCAATGGAAATGTCAACAAACACATCTTTTGATGAAGAGGTGCCTCTTGGATGGGACACTTCCTTTGTGAAGAGCCTTTGAAGGCTATATAAGGTGGATAGAAGGTTGAGAAATATATAGAAATAATTCTTTCTATCATTCAAGCATAAGCAAATTTTTGTGGATAAGAAGAGGAAATTGAATTTGCCATCATTCATTGATGAAGCAACAATAGTAAGGTGGAAGATTGTTTCAGTAGAGGTTGGTGCCTCAGAAAGAAGAGATTGGTGCCTCAGAAAGAAGAGATTGGTGCCTCTTGCTAAGTTGGTGCTTAGCAGTGGGGACTTGTGTCTCCATTAGGTTGGTGCCTACAAATTGTTTAGCAATGGGGATTGGTGTCTCCAGTAGGTTGGTGCCTACAAATTGTTTAGCGACGGGGATTGGTGTCTCCAGTAGGTTGGTGCCTACAAATTTTGTAAGAAGAATTTTTTACATAGCTGGTTTTGGACAGTAGATCCAACAGTTCTTTTTTCCATGGTTTTCCCCTGAAAGGTTTTCCACTCAAATCTTGTGTTCTTAATTGTTAATGTTGTGTGATTGATATTATTGTGATAATCAATTTGAAAAAGTAAAAGATTACCTATACCGATTCACCCCCTCCGTATAAGCGTGTGCTCAACAATTGGTATCAGAGTGGGTTCCTTCAGAAATAATCTAACCGCTACAAGGTAGATTTCAAGAGCACACATGGCCGGTCAAGAAGGATTTTCCTCAAACAGGGCTCCATTGTTCGATGGAACGAACTATGCCTTTTGGAGCATAAGGATGTGCACTTACCTAATGGTTCTTGGATTTGATATTTGACAATTAGTTGTGAGCAGATATGTAGCTCCATCATCTCCTCCAACAGATCCGGTGGGAAAGAAGGCGAGTGAAAATAATGCAAAATCTATGAATGCAATTTTGTGTGGTCTATTAGAATCGGAGTTTGTCAAAGTAATGCACTATGAATCGGCAAAAGAGATTTGGGATAAACTAAAGAACATCAATGAAGGAGATGACAAGGTAAAGAAAGCTAAGCTTCAAACACATAGAAGACAATTTGAAAGTTTGAAAATGAAGGACGAAGAAAACATTACAGCCTATCTGCTTCATGTGGATGAAATTGTAAATACCATCAAAGGACTTGGTGAAAAAGTTGAAGAGCCAATGATCATGCAAAAGGTGCTAAGGTCACTTCCTTTGAGATTTGATGCAAAAGTTTCAGCTATGGAAGAAATGAAGGACTTGGATAAACTAATTATGGATGAAATGCATGGATTCTCACGGCATATGAAATGAGGACTAAAAATGAGAAATCATCTAAATGAAAGGTAGCCTTCAAAGCCTCAAAGAAAATGAAGAATAAAGAGCTCGAGCCAAACTATAGTTCCAATAATGAATCAGACGAAGAAGTGGCTCATTTTATGAGGAAGCTGAAAAAAGGATCCGGCAAGTACAAATGTAAGTTACTTTTTAAATGCTTTAATTGTGGAAAGGTAGGACATTTTGCGGCCAGGTGCCCATATGCAAAAAATGAAAATAATGATGAAGAAGAAAAGCATAATAGAAAGAAAGACCACAAAGAAGGCAAACTTGATAAAAAGAAGAGCTTTCACAAGCACAAGAAAAGCCTCTATTCCAAAGAGGAAAGTAGTTCATCTGAAGAGAGTTTCTCTACTAGCGATAGAGAAGAGATCTTATTCGTGGCAATAGAGACAAAAAATGACGTCTTGGAAAGTGAAGACAAAGAAAAAGAGTCAGAATGGGAAGAGAATGCCGAAATAGATGCAAAAGTAGATTTGGAAGAAGAACCCATTTGTACCCTAAGTGAAATCAAGAAACTTAAGAAGAACTTGACACAAAAATTACAGCTTCAAGAGGATTGTGAATCTAAGGCAAAAATGTCACAAAGTCTTGAGGAATTGAAAAAGATGATCATCAGTCTTAGTATTCAACTTGAAGAAGCAAAAAGGATTGAAAAGGAGGTGAGAATCCAACTAAATAAAAAGTAAGAAAATTGTGAGAGGTTAGAGTCCGAAATTGTTTCCTTGGGGAAGGAACTAGGATAACAACCACTACGCTGATTAGAAGCCTCAAATTTGAGAAGAGTACCAAGATCTTAGATGATATCATAAATGGGTAAAGGTCACCATTTATAAAGACTAGTCTTGGATATAAAGAAAATCAGATGGCCAACAAAGAAGATCACAAAGAGCCACCAAAGAAGGCAAATGAGGAAAAGACAAAAGGCTCTGCAGATGTTCTCAAAAGTCCTATCAGCAAGAAAAAAGAGAATCAAGTCCCACAGAAAACAAGCACTCCAAAATATAACAAGGGCAAATTTAGAAAGTCCTTTCCTCCAAGGCAGGCACACATAACCAGGTATCAAAACTCTTCCTTTGGGTATTGCTTTTCGTGTAATCACTTTGGTCACAAAGCAATATATTTTAGGAGTCATGCAAGACATTTTGGTTGGAACAAGAATATAATTCCTTATGGGTTCCCAAATAGGACTATAATTCGTTTGCTCATTTAGTAGATTACAATGTCATATGCTATAAGTGCAACAACTATGGACATACAACCAGTTTTTGTAGAAGTAGTTTTGTGGAACCTCCTAGACACAACAAGAAGGTGAATACCTATGTTAAGCACAAGGAAGAACCTACAAAAGTATGGTTGAAGAAGTAGGAACAAGAAAAGGAGAGATTTATGCTTGTGCAAACTGCATTTCATGCACAAGAGGTATCACTAAGTTCATAAGAAGAAGTACGAATTCAGGGGGAGCTAATCATTGCATTATCTTTTCTCTGTGGAAAAAACAACTTAAAGGATGAAGTCTCACAGAATATTAGAGAGAGAATTTGGTTGGAGACAATAATGAGAAAGATGATTAGGACAAAGTTGATGTTCCAAGACGAGAACACGGAAAACTTGAAGAGACTTGGATGGCTATTGAAGAACCACTTTTGTAGAATCTGGTAAAAATGCATGATCGATTGTTGGATCTACTAATCTTGTGCAATATTTTGAAATGCTCAGATCTTAGATAGTGAGAGGTTGCATGCCTTTACTCTTGCATTTGAAGTTGGTAAGAAGTTTATTGAAGGAGATGGATATTCATTGCCTGCAATATTGGATGATAACATTTTATCAGGCCATTTGTTGCATTTGTGTTTAACTCACCAAAAGCTTTCACAATCACCTTTTACGAGGGTTTTGAAGATGATTTAAATCAGGATCTCCAAGTAATAAGACTTAAGCGTAAAGAGAAGCAATTTGCCGTAAGACTCGAGGGAAATGGAAAATAGGAGTAACCACTTGAGTAGCTAGAGATAATCCAGATGGATGTAGATGATGTCAAAAGGCCTAGATTTGATCAAATTCAAGGCGAGCAAATGAGAAAAGAATAAGTCCTTATGCAAAAGGATAGGGAAGATCAGAAAGACAATCATTCAGTTGTGGTGATGTTGAAGAAGATGACATGGATGTTTCCCATGATTTTTTTGTGGATGGAAGTATAATGAACATCACTTTGCCATCGATGTCAAAGGGGGAGAATTAAAGAAAGGGGGAGCAAAGGAGGAGAACTACAACAAGGCGGGGGCAGGGGGGCGAGGGGGCAGACGGGGGTTTTCTACAGATTTGCCATCAATGACAAAGTGGGAGATTGTTGGTATTGTCATTGATGTCAAATGAATTCTAATTGATGTCAACTGAATCGCCAACGGAAATCTCAACAAAATTGTCAACGGACACATCTTTTGGTGAAGAGGTGCCTCTTGGATGAGACGCCTCCTTTGTGAAGAGCCTTTGAAGGCTATATAAGGCAGATAGAAGGTTGAGAAAGATATGGAATTAATTCTTTCTATCATTCAAGCGTAAGCAAATTTTTGTCGAGAAGAAGAAAAGGAAATTGAATTTGCCATCATTCGTTGATGAAGCAACAATAGTAAGTTGGAAAATTGTTTCAACAAAGGTCAGTGCCTTAGAAAGAAGAGATTGGTGTCTCTTGCTAAGTTGGTGCTTAGTAGTGGGGATTTGTGTCTTCAGTTGGTTGGTGCCTACAAATTATTTAGCAGTGGGGATTGGTGTCTCCAGTAGGTTGGTGCCTACAAATTGCTTAGCGATTGGGATTGGTCTCTATTAGGTTGGTGCCTACAAATTTTGTAAGAAGAATTTTATGTGGCTGGATTTGGACAGTAGATTCAAGCAGTCGTTTTCTCCGTGGTTTTTTCCCGAAAGAGTTTCCACATAAATCTTGTGGTCTTAATTGTTCGTGTTGTGTGATATTATTGTGATTATCAATTTGAAAAAGAAAAAATTTACCTAATACTGATTCACCTCCCCCTGCCCATCCCTCACCGCCGCCCCCCACACCCACTCCCCTGCCTCTCTTAGTATAAACATGTGCTCAACAATCATGCCTTTGCAAGCAACCTTGCCAAAGAATTTGCATCTTTCACCATTAAGGCATACCCAAGAGAACAAAATGCTGTTATTGATTATTTTGTTTCCTTGGCTTCACTTTTTAACCTGCATTAAGCATTGCACAGACCAATTTCTTATTCACATGCTGAAATCCCCATGTACCCTAGCACCTAAGGATAATTCCTTTATTTGTCACATTGGCGTTGTTACCACTTGACAAAGCCTTTGGTATAAAGACATCTTCCAATTTCTATAAAATTAGACTTATCCTCTCAGGGCCAACTCATGAAAACACTAGAATTCGAAAGCAAGCCTTCAATTATGTCCTTAAGCATAATACCCTTTAATATTGTAACTTTGAGGGTACCTTGCTCCAATGTGTTGTTGAAGATGAGATCTTTACTCTTCTTGAGCAATCACATGGGGACATTTGTGACGATCATTGTAGTGGATGCGTTATGCCACAAAAACGCCTACACATAGGTTATTATTGGCAAAAACTTGACAAAGACAACATCACCTTTGCAAAGAAGTGTAATCCTTGTCAATTACGTGATGATCTTATTCATTCTCCGTTGACCGAGCTTCAAACATTTGAGTCTCTTTGGCCATTCTCTATGTGGGGATTTGATCTCATTGACAAGTTACCTCAATTGCAAGAGGGCCATGTTTTTATTATCATTGCCACTAAGTACTTTACCATGTGGGTGGAAGTTATGCCCCTTGATAATGTTACTATTGTTACTCTTCAAATTTATTCTCATCTAAATCATTTGTCACTTTTGAATTCCCCACAACATCATATCTAACAATATTAGGAATTTCAAAAATAAGTTCATGGGACAACTTTGCTCAAAATTTAAGATCACACAAATTCTCTACCTCTGATCATCCTCAATGCAATGGTCAAGCCAAAATGAACAACAAGATCCTTAATAAGTTCTTGTAGAAGAATACTAGAGATTACTGCACCAATTGGCATCTCAAGCTCTACCATGTGCTTTGGGCTTAATGCACTATTATCCACACTACCACTGGTGCAACTCGATTCCCTCTAGTCTACAACTTTGAAGCTGTTTTTTAACTAGAAGTGGAGCTACTTTCATTCTGTATTTCTCTTCATGGCATTATCCTCGATGAAGTGCTCCGTGAAGCTCTCCTTCCCGCTTTAGATTTCCTTGACGAGAGACACATGAGTGCTCCCTAGCACAATCAACAATACAAAATTCCTGTTGCTAATAAACACAACAAGAAATTAGAAGTTAGAAAATTTGATGTCAGAGATTTAGTGCTAAAATGGATTAAATACACGATGAAGAGGATAATTACGCCCAAAAGTGGTGGGGTCTTTACCTTATTAAAGACGTTCTTGGACTTAGCATGTATTGTTTTGAAACTAATGGACACATTTTCAAAGAGCCAACCAACATTCAGTTTTTGAAAAATTATTATGCTTGACATAGGATTTTCATAGTTTTCTCTTTTGTCCATGCTTTACTTTTCTTGTACAAATCTCATGCTTCTATATAGTTAGTTTGTTTTCTTTTAGGCTAACATTTTTTGCAAGTTTTTATCCAACTCTTTTGTGGTGTAGCTTAGCTTCGTTTTTCTATACATGTGGGTTTTGTATAATCTACCTAAGCATCACCTTCAGGCTCCCTCACCCTTATTCTACACCTTTTATTTTTACATCTTATCACCTCTTTACTTTTTGTGCCTCTTGGCATTCTAGTTTTCGAGTTGCATGGTGAGACCTTGGAGAATACAACTAGGCCCTTCCCGCAAACTCACATCCTCTACCCTCATTGCCTCTTGGCTTATATCTTTTACTACCGAATTATCTTCGCCTCTAGGCTCTTCTTATTACTACTTTTTACACATCAGAGCCTTATGGCTACATTTATTGCCTTTGGCTCTGCTTATATACTTATATTTGTCTCTTGGCTTTTAGTTTATGAGTTGTATGGTAAGACCTTAGGGAATACAACTAGGGCCTCCTAAAAAGTGCCCATCCTATATTATTACCTTTTGCTCATTCTCCTCCTTCCAACCTTAGCTCGGAGTTTACTTAAACAAATAATGCAATGGATAAGAGTGGTGTTTTGTCATTTAAGAGTCAATGATATTCTCTTGTGGCAAAACTATTACTGTCTATTTACATGTTTCTCATCCATATTTTTCCTTCTCTTATGATTGAGTTCTCAAATTTATCTTTCATTGTATCATTTCCTTTTATATATTTTCTCCAATTGTGTAATGCCCCTTTTAGGACAGATTTATACAATTTTGGAATTTGTGATAAACCTTTAAAATGAAATTACAAACTCTATTTTTTAAAATTAAAACCCTAACCCCAAAAATTACAAAATGCTGAAAAGGGGCTAATTATGCATGAAAATAAATTCCAAATCACTTAGAAACCCTCATAAAAAATGTAGATTCAATATATTTATTTACCACCAGAAATCTGAATTTTGAATCAATTGTAGGCTTGAATAATTGTAATAAGATATGACTGATTGAATGAGGGTAGAAGCAGAGATTTCCACCCACAGAATGTTGTCCAAACTCAATGTTCAGTCCTCTAGGCAAGTCGCCACACCCCAAGTGGCTTATAGCTGTTGCGTTGACCCACACAATGCATGCCCTATTGTTGCGTCCCACTTTCTAAGGCTGCCAATTGGTTTGACCCACTCCCAAGGCTGTCCAAATTGATTTGTTCATCTTCACAATTGCCACAAACTGATTCGACACCCTCCGAGGTGATCTGAATGAAGTCCCCAGCTAAGTATTGAGGGTTTTTGTCCTTGAATACTAAGGCCAATGAGGGTTTCTGTCCCGAAAATCTGAAAATGCAAGCAAGTGTGCTTAACATTAGAGAAGATAATAGATCGCTGATCATGGATGCAGAAATCATGCCTAGCAGCGTCTACAGATCCCATCACAAATTCGTGTCTAGTAAATGCGTTTGCAAATCTCGTCATTCTTTCTCCACGACATATTGATTTCTGCTTGCCATGATTACATTTCTCCCTTGTTAATCGCTTCTCACTTGTAGGTTTACCTCTGCCCTAGCATTTTTCTCGTGACAAGAACATCTGACCCTTGAAATTTTCATGATCTACGTGCACAGGTACTAGTAGCTATGCGAGCAGTGCATAGGTACCCACGAGAGCAAGGTAAACCAAATAAACAATTTCTTGATCTGAGTGTAGAGGCAATAAATACAAGAGTGCAATAATTAGACACCTACGCATAGTAACATCACAAGCGTAACCAGAATACCATAATAGCAGAAATTAGTAACTGAAAACGCGGAGAAGGCTAGTCACGGATCCCCAAGTGATCTGGTTATAGGCAAGTTAAAGAACGGGAACTTTTTCTGAATGCAATGGGGAAAAATAATGAACCGATTCCCCCTTTAGCGCAAGCATATCAACGCAAATCTGTTGACAACAGTCACAATCTCATCCAAGACCTGATCGACAAAATTCAACAAGTAGAGAATGCTAATAAATTACTTCAATCTGAGATTTGTGATCCCACGATCAGAGTGGCAGCAGTTGAGTCTGAAAATAGATTCTTGAAGGAAAGGATAGCCAACAAAGAGTAGCCCCCTAATGAAAGTTTACAAGCAAAAATCCTTGATATCAAGAACAAGCAGGAAGAGATTAGATTTCAACAGGTTTCTCTTAAACAACAAACAAAAATACACATTTAATTTTGGGCACCAGTGGTTAGGGGCAAAGATAAAAATCATCCTCATATAGCAATAGTTGAGGAAATTGTTCAGGTATACTAACAGAGGAACGAACTAGACGTATGATAGAATTGAACCTCAAGGTGCGAGGGCTTCCATTACCTCTTTCCTCCTCGGATCCCATGGCAGTTGTGATCGAATTCCTTAGGGACAAACTCGGAATCTCGGATGTGGTATTAGAAAGCGCATCGCTAGGATTCGATTCCACACTTTTCCTTCACTTTAGATCTGTTGTTGATTGGCTTAGAGTCCTTAGGGCCAGGTGTTCATTGTTTTCCCTCCCTGGTAAGATCTTTCTTGACAAAGATCTCACCAAATCACAACTTGCGAAACTTAAACACTCCAGAGAGGTGGTCATGGTAGCATGTAAAGCAGGAAACTGGGTAGTTATTAGGAACCTCAAGGCAATGGTTAGGGGCTCCTTTCCTCTAGGATGGGAGTTCCGACCTAGGGTTTTTAAATGACGAGCTCATCGGGAGAGGCGGCGGGGCTTAGACATCTCTTTCAGGTGTTGGAATGGTAATGGCTCCTTTTGGTCATCACCAGGTCTAATGTTTGACGCTCTTGGGTTGTCAGACATTCTTTTTATTACTGAGACCCATGAGAGCCTGGTACGGCCTCTCCTAGACATTACAAGATACCATTGGTTTTCAACTTGTCGTCAGGAGATTAGGAGTTCTGGTGGTGTTAGAGGTTTTGGTGGGGTGGCTTGTCTATTTAGAGACTCTCTCAAGAGCAGAATTTCCGTGGAGGTTTTTGATGAGTTTGCTAGATTCATGTGGATTCGGATTAATGGGATTGCCCCACTTTCTAGAGATATTTACATTGCAGTTTGTTGCTTTCCTCCAACATCTTCATCATATGCCATCCATAGTGGTCCGAAGGGGACCCTTTTTATAGATTTGCACACCGGGATCACTCAATATTCAACTATTGGAGAAGTTATCCTTTTTGGTGACTTCAATGCCCGCATCAGAGACCTTCAGACACCTCACCACGACTGCTTCGTTGACACATTCTGCACACAAGAGAATGATTTAGAGTTAGTGGGGATGCATAGGATGTCAGATGATGCTTCAGGGCCTTACACGGCATATGGAAGACACTTTTTATAGTTGGGGGAATCTCATGATTTGTTGATCTTAATGGGCTGCCTTGCTTTCCAAATTGACACTCTTTCACATGTACACCTCATGGGGGAGGTAAGATTGTGGTAGATTATGTCCTATCCAGTCATAATCTTTTGCCCTTCATCCGTCATTTTTCCATTTTCCCCATTCCTCTTGCAGATCATGCTCTTCTTTCTTTTTACCTCCTGGATGACTTCTCCCCTCCTGTTACAGCCCCTTCTTTCAGTATATTATGTACCACTTTCAAGTTTGATGATGGAGATCCTGACATTTTCTTCTCTCACATCTGTCAGCGTTTGCCTCCAAAACCCTAGTTCTTCTCGCTTAGTTGTGTTACTTCCAAATACACATCTTTCCTCCATTATTTGGGAAGTTACCCTCAAATCTTTTCCTAACTACACCAAATCTACGTTTACTTCCCATCGATCAAAAAGATCTTGCCCTATGAATAAGTGGTATGATGATGATTGCAGGACTCTCCATCGCCAGCTTCTGTATGCCTTCTTCCACTCTCACCCATCTTACCCAGCCTTAAAATCATCTTACCATTGCCTTCTCCGACGTAAGAAACACCTCTTTATTTCTCAAAGGAGATGGATCTGACGGGCTTCTTACATTCACTCCCCCAAACTCTTTTGGTGTACCATCCTCCCACGACATTCTCCCCTGTGCCCCGTCTGCCCCCTCACCCCCACCAAGCTTAATCCCACATCCATGATTTCCCATACCTCCATTCTTTATGATATTCCTGTCCAAACGCAAACCTATGTTGCTTCTCCACCATCTTCTTACTTATTCACATACAAAACATTAGAGAGGTGGTGAAGGTGATGATTAGTAGCAAGGCAGCCGATGAAGAAGGTTTCCAAGCCGAGTTTGTCAAACATGATATTAGATCTTTTGGAAGCTATTTGGTTGATCTTTTCAACCACATGGTTTGTTCAGGTTTCCTGCCATCTTGGTCACATCACATTATTCACTCGATCCACAAATTAGGCCCCTGTTCATATCCTAACAATTACAAGACGATCATGGTTGGACACACATTCTCGAAATTGTATGCTATTATATTACACATGCAACTTTCGAGAGAATTGGAGCAGAGGCACCTTAGAGCTAGGGGACAGGGAGGGTTTAGACCAGCCCATCAGACCATTGATCATATCTTCACACTCTGGGCCATTATTGAGGAGGCACGTCATCACTCATCCAAAGTCTATTGTTGTTTTGTAGACTTTAGGAAAGCATTTGATTATGTTTTGCGAGAGGCACTTTTCCAGAGACTTATGAATATTGTCATTTTTGAGACCCTCTTGGCAGCCATTATGAGAATATACGAGAATGTCCTTGGTCGTCTCTGCACAATTCATGGTATTTCAGACTTTATTAGGAGTACCATTGGGGTCAAACATGGATGCCTCTTGTTCCCAACTTTATTTGGGATATACATTGATGAGTTAGAGACCTTTCTTCATGAAGATATTTAGGCTAGTGATGGATGCCTTTTTCACCAGGTTCTAATTTCTGTCCTCTTGTTTGTAGACGATGTGGTTTTCCTAGCCTCTTCCCCTGAGGGATTACAGTGGCAGTTGGATGCTTTGGCTCTCTTTTGTAATCTCTGGTAGCTAATGGTTAATTTAGGGAAAACCAAGGTCATGGTGTTCAATGGTTTAAAGACCTCCCACCTCCATTTCTTTTTCAGAGGAAAGGAGGTTGATATTACCACTTCCTATACTTATTTGAGAGTGCAATTTTATGGTCCACGTTTCAGTTTGAGGCAGGCACTCCAACCTAGAATAAACAAGGGTTATGGTTCTTTAGCTTTCCTTGAACGATAGTGTTTTTGGCATCCCTTTCAGTATATCCATCTAAGATGTCCCTCATGGATACACTTGTCAAATTGTAGTATCCCTTGGGTAATCTGACCTTATTTTGCTGAGTTGAACTCTAAGGAATATTGTCAAACACTTTGCACACAAGATCTAAACTTGCTGTTGTAATTTCTTTGGTGGTTTTGATGTTGTTAGAGAGCATATGCATTCATAGAACTTGAACTAAGATATGCAAATGATTGATATAAGATGAATATGCAATACCACTATGTATTTATGACTTTCTAATGCAACTAAATGACTGAAATGACATTGAATATGCACCTATAGCAAAAGAGACATTACTACAAACATTTGGCATGCATATTGACTGAAATATTCATCTATTGCATATGACATTTTCTCAAACACTTGTTATACGAACTTATGAATTGAGATGTATAGCTACAACAATTGACAATTTGACAACACTTACGATGTAACCTTATTCCTCCTTTATTGATTGAATAGACTGATTGTAATCTGCTGATACAAACTAAATGCAATTACCAAGACTCTTGGCTTACATCAACCATGAATGAATGCTATTACAATATCCTTTCCAAATATGCAACTACAACTACCTTATGGCAGCGACTAATACAATGCAAGGTAATCAACTAAATGATGCAAATGAGGAACCTGTTCATAGTTGTCAGCTAGTTGATTGGACTATTTGATGGTGTGCCCCACACATGTGCCTTCAAAGTGCCACACTTTCACTCTTTCATTTGTTGCATTGCTTCAATCTGATTTCCCACGATTTTTCCTTGAATTTTTCATTGCAAATCGAGGTATCTTTTATCAGCTGCAAACCCTTCTAACATACCACGATTTATATATATATTTATCTTGCCCAAATCGCTGCTACATATGATTGCAAATCCATGCTTCAATGCCCACAAAAAGATCAACAATTTCCTCAATTCGATATTCTCCAATGATAGACTTAAAACCCCTTGTATATTCCTTTGATGGAATCCTCCAATGAGGCTTAGTATTGACTCTTGAATAAAGCCAATCCACGAGGCAATCTTCAGCGGGTATTTCACAACCTCAGAGTGCACAAACTTCGAAGTAGCTACGCTCTCCAAAACTGATAATGGTAGAAAAGACTGAAACCCTAGGTTTCTTCTTCTCCACAACAAAACTCTCCAAAACCAAATATCAAAATCCTAAATGAATCCATAATAGCTTTGATTGATCCCTTTTACAATTTCTCCAAGAAGAGGTCGATCCTCTAAAAGCCTCTTTTAATCATTTAAAATAATATTAAATGTGCACTTTATAACTTAATAAAATATTTCCTCAAAGTAGGTGACCATTTAATTAATCATTTAATGTACTTTAAGTTATTAACTGGCCCTCTTTAGACATAAAGTTATAATATAACTTTGTAATATACTTTTAATAATTAATTATTATTCAAGTCACCTTTAATAATAATTAAATAATATAACATGCACATTAACCCTTAATTCGCCAGGCCAACTAAAAACTGGGATCAACACTGAATTAATCACATGCCCAAGTGCTTTACTATATATAGAAACATTGGACTCCACTGACAAGATGACTTACTATAAATAGTGTGTGAAACTGAGTCCTAAATCACCAAATAAAAGCCAATCTTGAACCCAACTGAGCTCAGGAGAAGAAAACACTCAGGTAACTGCCAAACAGGGCCCTCTAACCAACTACATTAGCTTTTGAGGGCTAAATAATAGGCTAATCTACCAAAAAGCTGGAACGAGCTAAAAAAGGGACATTACACAAACCCACAGTTCTCTATGGATCTGTAGTTTGGGGGCCATCTTTACTTGAGGATGATTAGGCTACGGTTGAGAGGGTCCAGACACTTCTCCTTCGCCACATTATCAAATGAAAGCAGACTGTTCCCCAACACATTATCTTTATAGAGTTTGGAGCCCGACTCTTCCAACTGCAGACTAAATTTGATCTGATCTCTTTCATACATCGCATTCGGAGGTTTGCTGATTTTGCTAGTGGGCATAATAGATATCCATACTTAGCCTACTGTGCTTCAGAGAATCTTGCCCTCTCAGCTCCCTTGACCTGTGGACATTGTTGGTATACAGAGGTTTTTGATCTATTAGAGTCCGTGGGAATCAGGATGGACCGCCTTCCTCCATTTAGGTACTCCTTGGATATACTGGCTCATCTTATACCCACTAGACAGGAGATGAACTGGATTATTAGGGATGATAATTACAGATAGTTTATTCATACTACTTGGGTAAACCCCTCTGGGAGGTTATGCCCAAAGATGGCATTTTATGCAGAGCACTTTTTGGAGCTGAGTGACAGGGTTATCATTTGTCCACAGTATACATTCCGGCACTAGATGCACTCTCTTCACATCCCATTAGAACAATTTTGAGTGGATTCCCATAGACATAGGATTGAAACAGACCACTAGATTGATCGAGTTGATAGGATTTATTAGTTATGCAGCATCCAGGGGACGGAGTCCAAGGAGCACTTCATCTTCCATTGTCTCATATACTATGAGATCAGGGGGAGATTTCATTGCCTATTTATGAGGTCACGAACTCTCTCTAACTTCTTTAGATATGAGGACTAGAGATGCTTGGCTTTATATATACATGAAGCTCTTAAGCTTCATGATCATTTTATTCAGAGACCCACTAGATCTGTCTCCACTCAGCGGATCACTTCCTTTTTCACGGTGATACGTTCGAGTAGAGGAACAAAGCAATAGATTGATATTAGTATAGTCTCACATTCCAGATCAGTGTGACCCAAAGACACTATCCACATTTCCCTGAGTTTTCATCAACATCCATTTCAGAACTGGCATCAGGAGACATACTAGATCCACTAGAGCTTCGTAGAGGACTTTTCCTTCTAGGTAGAGGATTGGAGGATAGATCATACATCCTACCTCCCTCTCTGCGGGTCATACTTCTATTCGAAGCTTCTTCTTGTCAGCCATGGATGCTAGGAGAGTTGGATCGAACTCTTGATAGGCTCCCTCCTGGTTCTTCTTTCTCAAGGTTCATTCTTGCGCTCCTCATGTCTAGAGACACATGGGGGTTGCTCATTCCTTCTGTTCCTTCTTTGGATTTGAGTGTGGTTGGTTGTAGTTTTTTGGCTCTTTGGTTCGTTGGCTCTGAGTGTAGTTGCTCTTTTCCATGTTTTGTACTATTTATTTCAACATTGTTTTTCTTGTTTTTGGAGACCTTTTTGGTTTCCCACTTGTTCCTGACACACTTTTGTAATCTGCAGTCCCTTTGACCTACTTTTGTGGTCATTAGTTGGACATTAATATATATTTATCTTATTTTATCTTAACTTAGCTACCTTATTTTATACCCCCTTTTTCCCTCGAATCCTTTTCTCAAGTGGAGTGCTCCAAGAGGGAGGGCAAAACCATAGTTCAAAATCTCGTTCTCGACAATTTCTCTAGAGGGCAAAATTTGAACCGGATCTCGAATCTCGAGAATTTCTTGGAAATTGCTCAGCATTTCTTGGCAACTTTTTTGCTACTTTAAAAAACATATAAATTCATAAAATAAACTTAAATTAAATGTAAAACATTGTTAAATGATAGGAAAAATGAATGTAGAGAATGTCATAGGCCCATAAGTATATAGTATATTTTCTATCAATGTGAGAAAAAAAAGAGTATAATTGTAGGAATACTACAAAGTTGTAAACTACAAAGTATATAGTATACTGTATATACTATTATTATATTGTACACTGTATATACTATATAGTATATAGTTATACTATAAAGTACATACAGCGTACACAAGCAGTAAACCTGCAGCCAACAACCCTATCACTATGCATAGTTCAGCAAACTACAATATAATAGGCCAATCGATTCTCATTGTGAAGTGTCAACAATCAATTGATTCTCACTGTGAAGTGTCTATCCGCAAAATAATATTACAAACTACAAAGTTCCACTTCAAACTTCAAACTTTTAATGGGCCCCAAAGTTCAAATCACGGACGCTGTGCATAATGTAGGGTTTGGCGTCGGGCGGCGAACTTGCAACTTGAATGAGGGTAGTGGACACTGTAATAAGCATGAGATGACTGAAAAATACTAATATGAGGGAACATTATTTTATTTTCACATAGCAATATTGTTTGTGACCTGTGCAAAAGAAGAATGACAAATCGCTATAAAGCATTTTGCAGTTTACCTTTATTTTTAATGCATCGGATTTTATTTTATTTTATTTTTGTGGTATCCGAGAAATGGGATTTTCTTGGCAATTTTTGTGAGTAATCATCGAGATTTTTGGGTGAAAATTGTCGAGAAAATCAACGCTTCTCGTCTCATGAGATAGAGGCCGATATCCCGGCAGGCTAGTATACCGCAACATCTACGAGAAATGGCAAGAAATTGTAGAGATTTGATTCTATGGGTAAAACAAATATTCAAAAGTTATTTCATTATTATTTCAAGCTAAAGACCGACTCACATCAAATTAGAAAGTCCTCCTTATTTATTAAAAGCCATATTAGAATAAGTCGCTGACATAATTACTTTTTGGCAACTTGACAAGAGACGCATGAGTGCTCTCTTGCACAATCAACAAGACAAAATTCATGTCACTAATCAACACAACAAGAAATTCAAAGTTAGCAAATTTGATGTTAGAGATTTAGTGCTAAAAATGGATTACACACACAATGAAGAGGATAGATACGCCCAAAAGTGGTGGGGTCTTTACCTTATTAAAGACATCCTTGGACTTAGCATTTATTGGTTGCAAACTAATGGACACATTTTCAAAGAGCCAACCAACGTTCAATTTATGAAAAATTATTATGCTTGACATAGGGTTTTCATAGTTTTCTCTTTTGTCCATGCTTTACTTTTCTTGTACAAATCTCATGCTTGTATATAGTTAGTTTATTTTCTTTTAGGCTAACATTTCTTGCATGTTTTTATCCAACTCTTTTGTGTTGTAGCTTAGCTTCATTTTTCTATACACGTGGGTTTTGTATAATCTACCTAAGCATCACCTTCAGGCCCCCTCATCCTTATCCTACACCTCTTTTTTTAACATCTTATCACCTCTTTATTTTTGTGTCTCTTGGCATTACAGTTTGTGAGTTGCATGGTAAGACCTTGGAGAATACAACTAGGCCCTCCCCACAAACTCACATCCTCTACCCTCATTGCCTCTTGGCTTATATCTTTTACTATCGAATTAAATTTGCCTCTAGGCTCTTCTTACTACTACTTTTCACACATCGTAGCCTTATGGCTACATTTATTTCCTTTGGCTCTCCTTATACACTTATATTTGTGTCTCTTGGCTTTTAGTTTGTGAGTTGCATGGTAAGACATTAGGGAATACAATCAGGGCCTCTTAAAAAGTGCCCATCCTATATTATTACTTTTTGCTCATTCTCCTGCTCCCAACCTTAGCTCGGAGTTTACTCAAACAAATAATGCAATGGTTAAGAGTGGTGTTTTGTCAGTTAAGAGTCAATGATATTCTCTTGTGGCAAAACTCTTACTGTCTCTTTACGTGTTTCTCATCCATATTTTTCCTTCTCTTATGATGGAATTCTCAAATTTATCTTTCATTGTATCATTTCCTTTCTATATATTTTCTCCAATTGTGTAATGTCCCTTTTAGGACAGATTTATACAATTTTGGAATTTGTGATAAACCCTTAAAATGAAATTACAAACTCTGTTTTTTTTTTGTTAAAACCCTAACCCCAAAAATTATAGAATGCTAAAAAGGGGCTAATTATGCATGAAAATAAATTCCAAATCACTTAGAAACCCTCATAAAAAATGTAGATTCAATATATTTATTTACCACCATAATCTGAATTTTGAATCAATTGTAGGCTTGAATAATTGTAATAAGATATGACTGATTGAATGAGGGTAGAAGCTGACATTTCCACCCACAGAATGTTGTCCAAACTCAATGTTCAGTCCTCTAGGCAAGTCGCCACACCCCAATTGGCCTATAGGTGATGTGTTGACCCTCACAATGCATGCCCTATTGTTGCGTCCCATTTTCTAAGGCTGCCAACTGGTTTGACCCACTCCCAAGGCTGTCCAAATTGATTTGTACCTCTTCACAATTGCCTCAAACTGATTCGACACCCTCTGAGGTGATCTGAATGAAGTCACCAGCTGAGTATTGAAGGTTTTTGTCCTTGAATACTACGGCCAATGAGGGTTTCCATCCTAAAAATCTGAAAATGCAAGCAAGTGTACTTAACATTCGAGAAGATAATAGATAGCTGATCATTGATGCGAAAAATGGATCTCTCTACCTTTTTTTATAACCCCTTTTTCCCTTTAATCCTTTTCTCAAGTGGAGTGCTCCAAGAGGGAGGGTAAAACCATAGTTCAAAATCTCTTTCTCGACAATTTCTTGGGAGGGCAAAATTTTAACCGGATCTCGGATCTCGGGAATTTCTCAACATTTCTTGGCAACTTTATCGCTACTTTAAAAACCATATAAATTCTTAAAATAAACTTAAATTAAATGTAAAACATTGTTAAATGACAGGAAAAATGAATGTA
Source organism: Torreya grandis (assembly GCA_037957365.1). Classification (NCBI taxonomy): domain Eukaryota; kingdom Viridiplantae; phylum Streptophyta; class Pinopsida; order Cupressales; family Taxaceae; genus Torreya; species Torreya grandis. Next base: position 1,686,885 of record JARHVA010002187.1, read on the forward strand.
GAGAATGCCATTGGCCCATAAGTATATTTTCTATCAATGTGAGATAAGAAAAGAGTACAACAGTAAGAATACTACAAAGTATATAGTATATTGTATATACTACTATTATATTGTATATTGTGTATACTATATAGTATATAGTTATACTATAAAGTATATACAACCTACACAAGCAATAAGCCTGTAGCCAACAACCCTATCACTATGCACAATTCAACAAACTACAATATAATAGTCCAATCGATTCTCACTGTGAAGTGTCAATCTACAAACTACAAAGTTCAACTTCAAACTTCAAACTTTTAATGGGCCCCAAAGTTCAAATCACGGAGGTTGTGCATAGTGTGGTGTTTTGTGTCGGGCGGCGAACTTGCAACTTGAATGAGGGCAGTGGACACTGTAATATGCATGAGATGATTGTAAAGTACTGATATGAAGGAACGTTTTTCGATTTTCACTTAGCAGTATTGCTTGTGGCCTATGCAAAAGAAGAATGACAAATTGCGATAAAGCATTCTGCAGTTTACCTTCATTTTTAATGCATCATTTTTTTTGGTATCCGAGAAATGGGATTTTCTCTTCGATTTTTGCGAGAAATCATTGAGATTTTTGGGTGAAAATCGTCGAGAAAATCAACGCTTCTCGTCTCTCGAGATAGAACCTGATATCTCAGCAAGCTAGTATACCGCAACATCTATTGAGAAATGGCAAGAAATCACAGAGATTGGATTTTATGGGTAAAACAAATATTCAAAAGCTATTTCATTATCATTTCAAGCTAAAGACCGACTTACATGAAATTAGAAAGTCCCCCTTATTTATTAAATGTCATATTAGAATAAGTTGCCGACATAGTTACTTTTTGGCAACTTGAACAAAAGAACCATGTTTCCCTTTTTTCTCCTTCCCTTAGCCAATGGGAAACCAAAAGAGTTGGCTAAGGGTCTCCAAACAAATTAAATTTGAGAACGGGACATTACAGTCCTCCCGTCTCGAAATTGCTTCTCCTCAAACAATTGCAAGCTGATATGCTCAAGTATCACCTTGCCAAGGTGATAGGTCATGTTATAGCACCCACAGAGCCTGGATCTTGTATCTGTCAAGTAGGATAACTCTTGCCAAAAAGCATAGTGTGATATATCTTTGATATCCTAAATGGATAATGAATGCAATTCATCCACAAGATGATCCTCCAAAATTTGTTGATGTTTGAAGGCACCCACAAACTCCCACAAGACCGAAAGCTTCCATATGCTCTCCCCATTGTGTTTCTACTGTCCCATAGCTGTCAAGTGGTACAACCTCTGCGAATAAATTATCATGGGGTCTACTCCATCCATTACCCACATCTATATGCTCCCCCTCGATGAAGTCTTCTATCCACCGTATGAGAACATCGTCCATACATTTTCTTAAGGCCAAAGGCTGCCGCAAGGGCTCAACACTATGTTTATGTTGTACCCATATGATCTTCAAATATGATGAAGGATCCCAAATACTTGCTTCATGACTATAGCCTTAAGCTCCATTGGGTCCCATAATGTTATTGTGGGCTGATCCCTCCAATTCATGACAACACAACTTGCATGTAAGCTGGAAACAAGTCATAACAGCCACAAGTCACTTGGAATTCCATCCAAATCAGCACTAGGATGACTGAGATGATTGTCTTCCATAATAAGATCCCTCCACTAACATGAGCATGCAAGGAAACCCTCTCAAATTGCACAAATGTACATATGTTCATAACTGAAAATATTAAGACCATCAATATAGAAATGATGTAGCAGCTATAAATATGACAAACCCATGCAAAATTTAGTAATGTGATTGATGTAGGAGCAATAGGTAGCCATACAAGGACTGAAAGCTCTCCATTAGTCGTCACCAACTTGAAAAATCTTTTCTTTAGTATCTATGTGTAAGCTCTTTTGTATTAGTCATCTTAAGTACTCATTGTTGGTCTTCCAAATCCATATGGTGGAAGAAAATTGAAAAAACCAAAAAGGTCAAAACCCATAAAAGCAAAGAAAAAGAAAAAGAAAAAGAAAAAGAAAAAGACAATTTTAAAAAGGCAAAATATCTTTCAAAAGTCAAAATCACACTAAAATACGTGATCATATCGTTGGCATACCCCCGATCCTAGTTGAAGCTCAAACTTCACAACTAGCCTCATGATAGAGTTAAGATCCATTGGAATGCAATAGTTCAGTAAACCGGGGTAGGAAGCTTTACATATATACATAGTTGCTAGGAGACGGGTATGGGTATGAAATATCCCTTTTAGGGCTGAAATTAGATCAAAAGGGTTTTCTAACAAACCCTAGATATCAAGCCCTTATCAACAAGCTGTAATAAATTATTCTAAACCCTAGCGATACTTAAGAATTCAGAATACTGAATTTCCTATTTTAGGGCATCAATCAATATTTTAATTCCCTAAAAAATTACAAGAAATTGCCCAACATCACAGCCAATGATATATACTCAGAAAATTCAGAATTTAGGTTTCAAACTCCATATTCTTTTCATCAGTAATTTATCAAATTTCCAGAATATTGTGATCATAATTTATACCTTTTTATCAGCCTGTTTCCACTTCAAATATTAGCTGGAAAATAATATAAAAATATGATAATACTTTCTGAATGTACAAACATAGTTTTTGGCTTCAAATAGCCATTCAAAACAATGGATTACACTCCCAAAGGAGTTGCCTATCTGCCTAGGACTGCAGTGTTTATTCCCATAGTTGTTGCCTTAAACACATGAAAACCTGACCTTTACCTAGGTCGCAGCCTTCCAAAACTAGGTACTGCCCTAGACAATCGCTGCAATCAATCCTAAATTCCTGCACTGCCCTTCAAATGCCATTTGTTGCCCATCATAAGCCATTTACTGCCCTAGTTGCAGCCCTACACCAAGTCACCACACTTAGTGAACTAGTTGCAACCCTTGACAAATACCACCTTGCTGCGTTTGTTCTATATTAGATGAATATACTTCAAAAATCAGACCAATGAAGCTTAATACAACCCCTAAATGACGATGCCCTAGTTAAATGTAAGGGTTTTCGTCTTTACTTCAAACTTTCATTGAAAGGTTTCGTCCTCAATGAATAAGCTAAGTGTTTTGTTCTTAAACTTAGAATTTCAATTATCCAAAAAGCATAACCTTTCAATGGAATTCCAATCCTTCTTAAATACTCTTCTTTTTAGTTGGGCACTCCATATGAAGGGAGAGTAAGTGAATTATAAGGTTGGCTACCTTTTTGAATCACTTAAAGGATTTGTGAGCCTTTTAAGTCAAAATGGGCCCTCCTCAATGCAAAATTAGATTTACTTAAGTGAACAACACTTTTTACCTTTGAAGAGGGGGAATTAGTGGTTCCCTTGTGCCTTTCTTCCCTTAGCCTAGAGGAAACACCAAGAGAACTATGCTAAGGGTCCTTTTCTTGCTTAGGCCAAAAATGGGGACATCACAGGGTACGAGGAGATGAGTATGTGTACTAGTATGTCATTTTCTAGAGCAAATACATTGCTTCTTTCCTTTTAACATTTTGACAAAAAAATAATAATAATTATAATTTAAAATTTATAAAAAAATATTAAAAAATGATGTCAAAATTAGGGAATGAGGAACATGAATGAAGAAGAAACTAGGGCACAAATGTGTCAATATCCAGTGATCAGGGTTTCGATCGAAACAAGATTTAGAGGCACAGATTGGAGCAGTTTTAGTAGGGGCGAAGAGATCTTGGAATAGAGACAACGTTGGGAGAGAATTGGAGATGTGGAATGTAAGCATTCCAAACAAATTTCTTGACCATTTTTTTTTTTCAATTTCATTACGTCATCTGGATGGGCATTTCATCAAATAGTTTGCATTGTGCCTCACTCAGGGAATTTTTGAGTTATTCTTGCAAGAGATGATTTTGTTTGTGTCTGAAATCATAGCACATTCATCATAGCATCTCATATTGCAAATACATATAATAGATATTTGAATAAACACTTGGCAACTTAAACATTCAAATTATAAAGCAATGTTCAGTATATTCATTTGTTGCAAATGTATATGTAGATAACAATTACTTCAAAGTTCTAACCTTATTTGTCTTTGCAATGCACCAAAGAAGTTACAATTGTTGGTTACAAATGAGAAGAAGCCGGAATATGAGTACTTTTTGCTCCAACTTGCCAATGACTGTCCCTTTTTGCCTTTATGGCTGCGTTCAACTAAGTAGATGATTTCCCAACCTTGGTAATGGCAGCACCACCTCCCAATGTCCTTGCTAGACCACCAAACTTCCTTACGCAACACTTGAAGAATTGTTGACCTTCCAACCTGCAGCGCTAGTATTTTCTTTCCTCTCACGTCCCCCGACAATGCCTGGAAATTCTTTGAAAAAAATCCTTCAATCTGCACAACTGTGAAACTTGGTTGATTCCACCCCCAATCAACTAGGGAAGATGTTCCACCCCCAAAATTGATTTCCCTTAGGTTTTCGTCCAAGGGTTTGCTCCACAAGAAGCTCAAATTCCACAATAGAAAATAATAAGAATAAGCATATCCCCAATAAGCTCCCTAAATCTCCTTTTATGCTTTTTCCTCGAACTTTCCAAGAGTTCTATTTTAAATTCACTTTTTAAATACTCCTTTTTGCTCCAAAAGACCCCTTTATGAAATAGTAATATTTTTTGATGTGTGAGGTCCCCTTTTTAAGCATCCATGATTGAAAACTTTTGATTACCTTTCCAACGAGCTATTACACTAAGTTGCTTTTAGAAATATTTTATAAAATTAAGCAACCTTAGTGAAATTATTAAATAAAGCTCATTAATTCCCCTGAGTTGCGAAAACCATTGAAACAGTATCGAAATCAAAATATGACTATATTGGAATGATACTGATGATGTGTAATGATAATCAAAGCCGATTAGGTAACTTGCTATAAATATATGCTTTCTCCAAGAAGTTTGGAGTACACACTGAAATCTGGAATTCACTTCTGAAAGTGTCATAAGGGTCCTCAAGACAAACTGAGCTCATTGCCAAAAACAAACATCTCTGTAGTCCACAACCTGCATGCTCCAAGAACCTTGGAGATCCCATCATCAAACACCAAGATGCTTCGGTCAAAACTGGATCCGAACAAAAGCTTGTAAATTAGTATTACTAAAAAAATGGGGACATTACATGGAAGGTGTAGTTCCAGAGGAGGAGTGGGAGAGCCAACAACAGAGCTTAGCAAAGGCGAAGAATAGAGTTACCACAAATGCAAAGGAGTAACAATCTCTTGCTGCTCTATAACAGTGACGGGCTTCTTCAAGGGCATCACCAAGGCAGTCATTGTCTCCTAAGGCAAACATAATCAAGAGGAAAGGTAGGGGTTCCCTTGACCCAATGCGTCCAATGGCTATGTCCACCTCAAATGGGAATGAAGAAGTAGGGTCAGGTTTCCCGACTCCACTTAAATATAGATTGATGATGAGGACTTTGATTTAGATGTGAAAGACTTTGCAGAATGTACTCTCATCTGTTGGGTTAGATGATGAAGACCCTAGAGGATTTGCGAAAAGAGATCAGCCCCCTATGGAGTAAAGAGGTACAAATAACACTCCTTCCAATTAATTTTTTGTAGTATCTTTTCCCTGCCTAGTGGATATGAGACATGTCTTGGATTACAGAGAGAAGGTTTTTGGGCTAAAGAAGAATCTTTATTAAACCCTAGACTAGAGGTTTTAATCCTCACACAGAAAACACAAATATCATCCCTATATGGATCAACCTCTACGCCCTACCTGTTGAGTTCTGGAGCAAAGGAATTTTTACTAAGATAGGGGATGTGATTGGCGAATATCTGTATATGGATGCATGAACAAAGCAAAATCTAGAAACTAGAGCCAATATGAGCAAAGCAAGAATAACGGTTTTGAGGGATGTGTCGACCTCAGGACCACTGATCATAAGTCAAATAAATGTTCATGGGTCTAGTTGCTAGACTATGAGAATATCAACATCCGCTATTATGGTTGCTAGCAAATGGGTCACCTCAAGAAGAATCGCCCCATTTCTAAAATCTATAGAGAAATTTTGTATGAAAGGAAAGAACTATTAGACTCCTCATCTGAGGACGGGGATGAGAATAGTATACAGGGTAAAGACCAAGTGGAGGAACCTCTTCCGTGCCTCAAAAAGGAAGATTGTAATACTTTGGTTCGGTAAGGGTCTCTTCCTCCTAAGAACAAATAGGAATTTGAACAAGTGAAGAGCCCAAAGTGAGGAAGGGTAAGGATTACACCAAAAAGGTGGATAAGTATTAGTTCCAGTAGGAGACCCAATCCATTAAGAATGATTGCATGATGGAAAGAGTTCACCTGGAGCTCTCGGATCAAAAATAGAATTTATCCAAGAAGGGAGGGGGCGAGCTGCTTGATGATTATGTGCAGCTTTAATTTTGTCTAAGTTTTGGGGGGAATCTTCCATAGGGAAAGGAGGCCCCTAGATATTACCTTAAAAGTTTGAATTGTAGAAATGTCTTCTCTGATTTGTCAAATCTTGAAGTTGAATAGGCTCAACTTCTTAGGTTTGGAAATCAGAATAAGTGCAAAGATTAAGTTTGTCCTTTTTTAGGATAGCTGGTTTTGTTGTTGTTAGGAAAAATTCTGACGGATTGCTCTCGGTTGGTTGTCTTTGTGCAGACGGTTTGTTGTCGATTGGCTGATTGTTCTATGGCCTGTTGTGTTGATAGGCCAGTTGGGAGTTGGTGTTTAGCAGGTTTTATTTTCCTTGTATTGCATTTGTTTGTGGTTTGTTCTTTGGGTATGCTCGATACCCTGCCCCGTCTTGTTGTAAATTAGAGCATAAATTGGTTATATGATGGGGTTGTGCTTGAAGGTCAATGGGTTTGCTGTCTTTTTGATATCTTTTTCTAGTATACTGCTGGTAGAGGTGTCTCACTAGAGATTTTCTCCTTTGTTTTAGGTTGTGGGGTCCCTTCAAAACCCTCACTTTTACCCAATAGCAAAAACAATGATGTCAAAATAAAAAATCTAAACTAAAATTAAATTAAACTTAATAATTAAAAATAAAACAAAATCAAAATTTAAAATTTAAAACTAAAACTAAAAATAATCCAAAATAAAAATTTAAACTAGAATTAAATATTATGATTAACTAAAATAAAAATTAAAAAACATTATATAATAAATAATAATTTATATATATCAAAATCTAAAAGTCTAAAACTAAACTATTAAAAAAAAATTAAAAACCTAAACTATGGAATGCCAAAGTAGGGCATTGTCGTTCACGCCAATGTTGGATGACACTTCACGACAAGAATAAAAGACAAACATTTAACTGTTAATTCGGTTTACCAGCATTTTTGACTATTAATCCGATGACGATTAGTTTTATGGCTAGGGTTTATGAAGGAAAAGGGGCTTTTTAAAAGTGAAACACCAAGGAGACATTATAAGTCTCCAACATATATCTCTGTACCCGTCCCCCATACTGAAGACATGTCCCATTAGCCGAGATGTCTCCCAATAAAGAATGCATATACCTACAACACTGCATATATTTCATTAGTGCCACCTACTTTCTCATACAAGAACCTAATCCTTGTAGTTGATCGATGGCTCCATTGAGGCCATACAGAGCAGGGAACAGGTCACGGGAAGGTAGGATCCTTTTATTTTCATGCATATAGCTTTCTTAGGATGATCTTTATACTTCACTAGTTAGCCCAAGCTCATGCTTGCTGGGTTGGGTTCTCTAGGGCCATTAATGTTGACAACTCTTAGTCTTGCCAAATTGATTAGAGTGTCTTGTTTTTGGTAAGAAATCTGTTTACACCTTGGTGGCGTTTTCTTTTCCCTCTATCGTTTTTTCTCCTTGACAGACAATGGTGTTTCCAAATCTCTCCCATGTTCTATATATCTTATTCTCCATCTCTTTTAGACATGTTAGCATTTTGATAGGTGTTAGTGTTTAGAGGTTCCTATTTGAACTTGTCACGTTTGAATAGAAATTGCATCTTTGAGTTATTATGAGATGCTCTCTTGGTCATTGCCGTATTTTTGTAGGTTTTCTCTTAGGTTGGGAAAGTGGAACTTTTGTTCTCCTTTTCGCAGGTCACCCAGACCTAATATATCCCTCTTTTTATAGCTATCCGGTCTCATTTCTATTGTGTATGCTCTACTTTATTTTGTACCATCCTTGTTCCTTGGGTCATCCAAACCTAATTTAGCCTTTACCTTGTGACTTTCTAGATTTTCTTACTTTGTACAATATTTTTTCAGAATTCCACATTCTTCAATGTTTAGACCTCCTTACATACACCCGCATTGCTTTTATCCACTTTTAGCTTTTAGCTTGAGGGTTTCAAAATGCAATTTCTATACCTTGCCACTTTCAAGACTGAGGTATTGCGTGCACTCTATTTCAGCAGAAAGGTAAGTCAAGACATGTATATGCTATTTTCATTTATTTCATTCCTTAATCGTCATTTATTTACATCACTTGCTTTTATCTTTCATGTTGCTATGTTCTTTTCGAAATCACCATTCTTATTACCCTATTGTGACATGTGATGATCTTTATACATCTATTTTTTTCAATTATTGATGATTTCTCTTGTAGTGCTATTTTTTGCGCATCTTTCTCCTTAAGTGCAAGTCCTAACAAGTGCATCAATATTGAGATGGCATGGCTCGTGTTACTTTATGAGAGATTGTAAAGTGATCACTTGTTATATCTGTGTACAATCATTATCTTGCTATCTTATCATTTTGGCCTTCTGCAGTGCTCTTTTCCTTGATTTTTGCCTATTTTGCCTAGTATTATGCTTTTTGCTTGACAACTTGTCCATTTTGAGTTAGTTATGTTCTGGTCTTTGTGTTTTATACTATATCAGCCATGGCCAATGCAATCCTTTTCATGTCTATGGCCATTTTTCTACTATATTGGCCCCACTCAATATAGTTTTGTACCTTCTGTATTGGATTAAGTCCATCGATGTTATTGATAGGTCACTTTTAGGAGATGGATCCTTATATATATAAGGTTCCCAAATGTCATTTTTATAAGATGTACATCACCATTCTACTCTACTTGGGCACAAAAACCTTGCTTTAGTAGAAGAGGAATTAGAGTATAGGAGCTTATACTTGTGGAGGTTTATGTTTGCACAAGGTCTATGGAGTTCATGAGAAGGAAGCTAAACCAAATTGGTACTCCTAGTCTTTGGAGTTTCCAACTAAGGATACTTGGATCTTCGACCTTACCTTTTGATTCTTCGCTTACATCATCTCCCATAAAGTGCTACTTGAGCCTAGGGGGAGATTGATGCACTGAAAAGTCAACACAAGGTAAGCATTCCTATTTTTAAACTCTTTTTTTATCTGGTTTATATGCATATACTAGAGTAGTATGTTGTTGTTATCTCCCCATCTTAGATTAGCTTATGTTATCTCTGCATTCCAGTAAATCCCTAGCTAGATACTTCTTGGTTATTGCCTAATGGCATTTCTCTCTCTTTGGTTTACATCTTTTACATCTTGGGTTTTGGTTGTCTTTGTTCATGAGTTCCTTGTATAGGCTTCCTAATTATATCCTTGATCCTCCTATTTTACGAACAACTCTTGCTTAAAGCCTCTGCCCGGCTTTGCAACACAACGAATTTTATGTGTTTTGGATCTAGTATGGTCTTCTCCCTTTTCCTATATTAGATGATATTTATATTGTTAACCGGATTAGCCCTACATACATTTTCCACAAAGTAGATAGGACTTTTTGAACTGAATTGAAATGATTTATATTTGTCCATAAGACCAAAAATGGCCTATGGAGCTTGGGGTCATAAAGCGGGTGTTTTTATACGTTTATGAATCCAAAAGTGGACAAGAGTAAAAATAAATTTCAAGTCCTTGTCAACTCTTTTTTAAGGGTGTTTCTTTCGGTGTTGATTCTGATCAGAAATTCCCCTACGTTTTAATCCTCGACACTTCAAATAGTTACAACATAGACTCAACCTCTAATGTGTCAGTATGTCTGGTCCGTGTTTCATTGTAGCCAAGCATCCCATGATGAATGCCTTTCTATTTCAACCATCCCTGCTGTGTAAATTACATATAACCTCTCTTCCCAATTCTCCTTAGGCATTGCCCATATCCATGTTTCACAACTATGTTAAAGTGAACTAGTCCTCAATTGTGTTATGAGCATCTTCGCCTTCGATTTGATTTTCCCTCCCGTTTAATATCTTTGATGGTGTCCATAAGTTGGGTTGAATTCCATGAGGTAGTTTTGCATTTTCCTTCCAGGTGTTTTTCCACACGGTTAGCCTTTTTTTTCACGTAATGTTTTATTTCTTGATTAGTGTTTGGGCATTTATGTAAAAGCTAAAGCCCTACCTATTCATCCATTTGTTATTTTATTTCATGCAAGTGCCCTTTCTCCTGTCTGGATTTTCTTCTATTACAACTTTAGGCTGCATGTTACTCTTCATTTTTCTGCTTTTTTAGGTGGCGTAGTAGTTGAATCATAGCTGCTACCTGTAACAGAGAACTCCTTCCACAAATAATATCTTGTTCTTGACCTATATCTTAATCCTGGCATTGTTTGCAATGAAGGCCTTTTGAAATCTTGATGTTTTGCTGTCCCACTCCTTCCATCCATACAACATCACTTGTGGGACAAGTAACACAAACAAGAATTGCAATCTTCCTATCTCATGATTCTGCATTTGTGCATCTATTTTGTATTGAGTAAAATGCACTTCATTCACCATGTATCCTTTTCATTTTGCCTTTTTCCCAATTATGTCGTGAAAGTCTATCCCAAAATATTTGTTTTTTGTTACATTCTCTTGGGAAGGTTCCTCAAATTGGAGGTTTAGCTTTTCTTTGTGTCTTTGGAGGGAGAAGATCAAGATCTTTGTTTTGCCTACCTATTTTCAAAAGAGTTATAGGACCTTCAAGCAGTCTCTCATGCTCAAAGCTGTCCTACGAATGAAGATGAGGCTATTTGCATTTAAGATAAGCTTCACTACATAGCTAGCCAAGTGTATGCCTTCTTCCCCTGTCCTTTCTATCCATTCTTCCCACCTATCACTATAAGTGGGTGACAATGGGAAACCCTGTATTACCTGTATATTGCTTCCAAAGCACTCTATCAATCCTTCCTCTATTTTGATTTTGGCTTGGACCTTGTCATATCGTCTATGGACTGCTGCTGTATATTTATTCTTTACACTAAATTAAAATCCTGCTCCAAGCTCTGTTATAATAGCTGTCAGATTTCCCTATTTTTTTGTATTGTCCTTTTCAATGGTTGGATCAGCTACATAAAATCACCCCCATAGTTGTTCTAATGCCTTGATACACAAATAAATATTAATATTTCTTTCAAAGTCCCATCACGATGAATATTTCTAAATTAGTGGGGTTTATTATATTTTATAAAGGCCTAAGATTGTAATATTACAAGAATTTTGGGACGGCTGTTATAAAGTAGGGAGGCTTTAGAAACTATTTTGGACATGGTTATTCTTTTCTACTCAATGGAAAGGATAGGGTAGGCACACTTTGAGTGGAAGACTTTTACTAGTATAGAATACTCGATAAATCTGTCCATTTCATAAAATATGAAATATGGATATTATATACTAAAATTTTGAAAAAAGAATATAACTTTTTATTATTGTTTTGCTAAAGGCACCTAGTGTTAAGTGGCCCTAGACCTGTAAAAATTGTTGGCAAGATGCCAACTCCTTGGAGTGGAAAATAAAAATATGTGAATCTAATATTAGTATTTATAAGTTTTGGAAAATATGATAACATTATAAGTATTTTGCCAAAAAGCTGGCTGATGTTTTTGTCAAATTTTATTGATATCAAATGTTATTCTGGAAAGAATAATAAAATATAGCCAATTTGAGGGAGTTTTTTTACATAAAGTTCTTCTTGGAGGGTTTGTGTTACTATTAGTGTAGAGCAGTTGGTTTGTTTTTGCTCTAATATACACTGAATGTTAATTCTGAGAGGGAAGACCTGTGTGGATGGTTGAACTCTAATTTAAGAAGTTATATTCAGGAAACCTCTTGCACAGAAATGAATTTTTCTATAGATATAGAATATGATGAGAAAACTAAAGTTAAACAATGTTCTTATAAATACAAATCAATATGGACATGAGTGGTATATGTGACGTTATTCATTTTTTATTCGTTGTCTATATGTTATTAGCATTTTGTTTTGAGTTTCAAGCTTTTCCATGTACTGAATCTCATTGTTATTGCAACTTCGGTTTTTGCATGATTCCCACAATGGTGGTAGTGGCTGCAATGTAAATGACCTTGGTGTTGCAGAACTAGATATGAATTAATGCAAAATTTCTTCCAAATTGTTAATTGTTTTACTTATCAATCATAACATGCATGAATTTAGAACTGTAGTTTAATTTGTAAACTATCCCATTGTTGATGTTAAGAGAAGTGGGAGCAACTGGTGATACAAGGTTGTACTTTATTTCATTGCTACTACAGGTGGAAATGTTTTCACATGGGGATGGGGAGGTTCGCAGGGAACATTTTCAGATGATGGTTTCTCATCAGGAGGGCAGCTGGTTAGTCTCTCTCTCTCTCTCTCTCTCGTGTATACCCAAGTGCATGCACACACATGCACATCCATTCCTACTTTCTTTGTGGCAATCATATGCTGATATGTACTCGCAATGGACACACATGCACATTCAGTTATGTGCCCAATTAGACATGCATGTGGGCATAACACACATTTACAGATAAAACTAGCACTGGTTAAATGCCTAATGGAAGCTGGAATTATGCGCATGTGGTTTAATTGTTTGAATCAATAATTACATCATTGAATTGGTTTAATGTTGAAAATAGGAAACAAAGGATTCATTCAACACATGGCAAATAAGGGCTCAAAACATATGTACACAATTGAAACAAGTATTATCAAATCCAAGTACCCAGTTTGTGTGCATAAGTAGTGTAATTAAAAGCATTATAGTTGTGGGAATTTAGAAAGACATAAAATGTGTCTGGAGCTTAATTGATTGAGGATGCTCTTTCCTCTTCACATAAAGTTGAAACATAACTTGTTCTTTTCATCTTCCACCCATAGTATCTCTCCCGTAAAGAAAGGATGAATGCATATGTAAAGATGTAAGATACATACATGACATATAAGATATAATAATGTATAACAGGGAGCATAAATCCTACACATTGATATTAGTCATCTTATTGTAAGATTTGAATTTGGGATCTAGATATGTTTCAACAAGCTATGCTGCAAAATTAGGATCTTTAATATATGAATATCTTACATTTGTCTTGCAATGAATATTATGCGTGCATACTGAATGAATAACAAAGTGCATTGGTGGTAATCGACAAAAACATTGTACACGTAAACTTGAAACAATTGCCCAATAAACATGGACCAGGATCAAGAATGTGGAGTATTAGGGTCATCTTGAAGTGAACTGCCAGAGAGTCTTTTATTGTTCAGTCTTGTATCTGTATCGCAGACCAGTCTAATATTTGTGCTGTGGGTTAGTTGAGAATCCATGTTGTTGATCAGAATGAATTGGGCTCCAACTATCAGTTGAATCACATCAGTGCCCTCATTACTTAGATAGTTGAATCTCTCATTTATAGCAAGAAATTTCAGTCGGGCAATCTTGAATGTTGGTTTTGACAATGGAAGTTCCTGGCAACTAGAGGTGACCTCCATTGGGTTACTGCAGGCAACTCCTATCTTCTAAAAATTATAACAGTATTTAACTATTGTCCAAATGTTGCGATTCATTGAATTGATGACCTTTATGATGCAAGACTGTAGACTCCTTTGCTCTGCATGCAAGTTGTTCAACACTTCTGTAGAATGTAAAATCATCAACAACTTATTCAACGCTTTATATTTTTCCTGTGACTATGCATGCAATTTGGCTATTTTCCATTGTACTTACCAGTATGTGCAAACTTTGCCTATAATTTAGTACAATGATTTTTCAAACTTTGATTGCTTCCTTTTAGTATTTTTGTTTCATTTTCTTCCTCTCAAAATTATTCCGCAAGCTTCTCCTTGTCTTAAATTTTTTCATTCTATAAAATTGACACTGATGTGGCTGTCACAGCTGCAAATCGGCCAACTATAATCTAAATAACTTCAATGGGAATGTCCCTTCTTTGAACATTCCCATTCACTGCTTTCTACAGAATTATAGTTTTAGATACTCGAGAAACTCTTTACCTCTCTAAAATAGGGGCTTAGTCTTACCGGCTTCATATGATAGTAAATACACTTAATTGTTTTGATGAGAGTTTTTATGGACTTTCATGTTCAACAGTGTAATTGTGGTGCGATATCAAACATTTCAAATTATTTATGAAACTAAAATAAAAATAAAATAAGAACATACTAGCTAGCTTGACCTTTTGATTTCCTTTTTTATACAATTTTCTTCAGATTTAGTCCTCATGCTTGGGTTGTAGAGGGACACACGAAATGTTAACAAACACAATTTAAATAAACAACAAACAATATCATGATATCTATTTTTGATGCAGAAAAACACTATATAAACGTAATTGTTGATAATTAAATGAGCCGGAAGTATGTCACAAATATCCATGGTATTTGCAACCATTGTAGAATTTGTCACCATGGATGAAGGTGGACAAGGAGGGTTACTAGGCATACTTTAAATTTGTGATTCGGTTGGTAATTCGAATATAATGATAAAACGTGTATTGCAAAGCTTTGCCAATTGGGAGAGAGGCTAGAGGGTGTACAAAGCGGTCAATTAAATTCACCGTTCCTTCCCCCATACAAATATATGTGCTAAGTGGGTCCTTTTGCCTTGTGATCATTACTAAAAATATAGAGGAAAGAAATGTCGTTAGGTTAATGACTACTCATGATGTCATTTTGGGATGAGTTAAAAACACACACGAGTAAAAATCCTACAAAATACAAAATGTTCTTAAAATTCTCGTGAAAGTCTTTAACTAACTAATACAAATGCATGATTAGGTTGTAATTGAGTTAATCTCATATTGATATGAATTGTGAGACAAGGATGATTTATAAGGCATTACATGCACCAAAAGCTTTGCCAATGGGGAAAGAGGCTAGAGGGTAAGAAACCCAAATCGGTTAATTAAATTCACCGTTCCTCCCCTACTAACAAATGCTTACAATGCTTGTGTGTTAAGTGGGTTCCCTTGCCTTGTAATCATTACCAAAAATATACGAGAAAAAATTTATCATTAGGACTACTCATGGAGGGCACTTTGAGATGACTTAAACACGAGTCCTGCAAAAGCCACAATATAATTAAAATTCTCGTGAAAGCTTTCCACTACCTAATACAAACATATTTTATTTCATCATTTACTAGTTATACTATGGTTAATGCTAATCCAAATAGTGATTAGTTTGTAGTAGCTTATTTAATTACATGTAAGTAGTTTTTCCTCTATTTTGTACAAGTCAAGCAATTGATAAATTGAGGTAATAATTATTTTTTGTCCGATGTTTCAAATTCTACTACTGAAGCTATCTTCAGGGGAATGAAGAATGAAGCCTTTGCATTGGGTAAGAAGAATAAAGTATATAGCTAAATAGTTTCACGATAGAAGACAACAAGGGTTTCAAGATTAGGGTCGACAAAGAAATAATTTGTTGATTAATTACCCAAAGTATAACTGGTTAGTCTCAACAATTTAGTTAATTAATTAATCTTTAAATTATTAATTAATCCGTCTCCCTGATAATGGGGCTGGTTTTCAGTGTTTGGCCAAGAAGACAGATTTTGGTATGATGAACTTTGATGAGGCCTCGAAAGGGAATCTTGAACCTGCAGGTGGTAGATGTGTTATTTGTTATTTTGATGGGCAACCTATTCTAATGTTTGCAATGAATTTTGGGATGGATGCAAATCATAGTTACCATGTTCGACCGAACATGGCTCATGTTCGGTTCGAACCAAACAAATTGCATGGACCGGATTTGTGCGGTCAAGTTCGACCGAATAACTTTTTTTTTGATTAAAAAAAATAAAAATAAAAAACCCAAAATGTAAATCTAGTCCGAACCCAACAGTATATAAATAAAATAAACATTTAAGTATAAGTTTACAAACTTATACTTTAAGTTATATTTTATTTATATACTTTCAGGATGTTTGAGAGGGGTTTCGAACCGCTAGGAGCTATAATGCAAATTCTAGGTTTTGGAGGATCCTATCATAATTCAGAGTTAGTCAGATTCTAGGGTTTCAAACTTAGCCATATTTCAGGGTTTCAAGATTTCAAGGAGACATCATAGGAGGTATGAAGGCTGCATGAAGGGATGTATGCGTGATAGAATAGTATGAAAATATCTCTCGGAAAGTGCCACAAGCCAATCCCACCCCATTCCCAGTGCACCCCTTAAGGCATGCACTCTATGAGATTCAATGCACCGGTGAGCCCTTGTGAGAGAAAGTGTCAGTAAATGATAAAGTTGAAAAATAATGGGAGTGGCATTCATGATTTTGTGGGCAATCGAGATGATTTATTCTAGATTTGAATGTACATTTTGTCTTTGAAGTAATGAATGAATGAATGAACGATGGTGCTAGTGCTAGTGCTAGTTTTGATTTTGAAGCTGGGTTTGATGTTGCAAATGTTTGAAACTTAAGTTCTATATCAATTTTGAGCTTAGGCTCTAAACTATGAATATTTTGCTATCTTTTAATGTAATTCAAGTTTGAAATTCTTATGCATTTCTCATTGCAAGTGTTAAATTAATGTTCATTCCTTAGGAGATTGAAATATTTTGCATATATATATATATATATATATATAATTCCGAACTTCCGAACTTACCGAACCGAACTTTTTTCAAAATTCCGAACTTCCAAACTTTTTCCCCCTTTCGAACAAACCGAATTTTTCGAACATGGTAACTATGATGCAAATAACCAAGCTGAGGGCTTGGAATTGCTTAAAGATATGTAGACTACTGTCTTCCAAGAATAAAATAATTCAATTATCGAAGGGGATTCATAGATTCTAATCAATGCTATGAATTTTGGGAAAATGACATCTTGAAGATTGGGAATACTTGTTGAGGAAGCTTGGTGGCTTGCTTGAAAATTCGACATTGTGAAATTTGAGCATGTAAGAAGGAAGACAATCAATTCGCAGATGCCTTGGCCAACAAAGGCATCCATCTAAGGAGACTAACTAGCTCACCAGATCAGATTTACATGAGTTCCTTGATGACCTAAGGGCCATATTGGTTAGGGACTTGTTGAGGCATGTATCCAACAATGATGCCAATTAAAAAGACATCATTAAAAGGAAATAAAATTTGTAGAATAGGTTACAAAAAAATAATGATTGAAGGGAAAGGCTATATTGCTGTGATGTTGGACTCTTAAATCAATCTGCATTATAACTAGTTGATGTGTCTGGATTGCTTTATTGGTTCTTGTGGGTTTTCTTCCCTGATAATGGTTGGGGTTAATTTCCACTAGATTGCTTGTGTAAACTAGAAAAAGTGGTTATGCCATTGATGATTGTTGGGTATGTGATGTGGAGCTTTGGATAATGATGTGACTATTTCAATGAGTATTTCTATTTTGCATTGGCCCTTTTCCATTCAAAATTTTGATTCCATTATGTTCCTTTGACGTATAGACTAGTCATGTTCTTCTAGCATGTATGCACAATAATCATGTGGTTAATTGGTACAAAGGGTATGTGGTGTGGGCCAGTGTAAGATGGAATTCATGTTTTTAACTTTGTTGGCTTTGAACTAGGGTTGCAAACCTTTTTTCCTTCATGGTTTCATCCTCGCTAGTTCCGTGGATGTGTCTCCTAGTTTAGGGTTGAGAGGTCACCAACTCAAGGATTTCAATTTGTATCTAGGCGGTTATCAGAGGATATATGATGAGCTATGGATGGTGCACTATGGCAAGTGTCTGCCTCAGAGCAGTCTGAATGATTGTCATATATGGTCCATGATGGTTGGATGGTTGTCCCTATTCCAGTCATGCGTCTATTGAACTACGTCCATTGTGCTGGGGATGTCTAAATATGGTGCAATGAGTTTTTTCCAATTTTTCTGCTTGGATTGGTCCTCTTCAAGTCTCAAGTTTTTTCACTTTTCCTGTTTCACTGAGATTTGGCTATGAATTCAAGCAGGTACGATTGGTCTTGCTCGAGTTAATATCCTTAGTTTCTGAATTGATTTGGGGGCTTGTTAGTATTGTTGGAATGAAGTTGCATGATTCTTTTGTTGATTATGACGGTGGAGGGATAATCATCACGACTCAGTAAGGCCTCTCCCTATTATGGGGTTAGGGATGGTGTTGACTAGTTTGATCCTTGATGGGGGGCTCCATGCTCTCATTTGAAGTCAAGATGGGGATGAAGACAATACCAATTGAAGCTTAGTTGTATGTGCTGGATTGCTGAATTTGAAGATGGTGGAAGGACTGTTCTTTAAGTTGAATTATTAATCAAATATTGTATTGACTAACCCCTCATTGGCTGCTCGATTGCCATTGGAATTTCCTATTCTCTCTCCTCTCTTCTTCTATTACTTCGCATGATAATATGCCCTCTTATCTATGTGCTCGATGCTTTTGGCCACCTACGCATTGATGGTTTTTTTGCTGGGCCAGGGCCATATCCCTAGGTAAATTTAGCAAAAAAAGCAAAAAAAAAAAAAAAAATGTTAATTAATTTGTCCTTAATTAGTTAATTGCTTAATTAGATAATAAATAAATAAATTTTTAATTAATTTAATTATTATATTTTAATTTATATATAAATTTAATAATTACACAATTAAATTAATTTATTAATCAATCAATTTATGATTCGATAATTAACCAACTAATTAATTATAAATAATTTATTATAAAATAATTTAATTTATTAACTCGATCAATTCATCCGTTCTCTAATTATTTGATAGATTAATCAATTGTCTAGTGGAATAATTAATCAAATGATTAAGTAATTAATGAATTCATTAATAAATAATCTTGATTAAATAATTGATTAGCCTTGATTAATTAATTACTTATTCCTGAGTGATTGATTAATTAATTACCATTCTTGATTTTGATTAACCTTGATTGATTGATTACTTAACCATTGTTGATTGATTAATTAATCAACTGGTAACCTAATTTAATTAGCTACCTAGTTAGGTTGAAGGTTCAAACAATCAACAAGATTGTTTGATGAAATTAAGAGAGCAATTACAATGATGAACTTAGTTGTGGTTGAGTTTATGGATTGGGGGGCTACAGACATGGTTGAGTTTGTAACCATCAAGCATTTTAAGATTAAGAAGTTTTTCAATTTCAATAGTGTCTCTGATTCTCCTATCTTTTGACCTCTTCCCTCGAAGGCTGATATCTTAGCATCCACAATGAGCATATCATGAGTGGTCTTATGCTCGTGTTCTCCCAGAGTCGATCTCTTCATATTTCTATGTTGTAAATCTTGGGTATGCTTTTTAACCACGGGGTGAAATGATGTTCCGTTCTCATTGATGCAAGGCAAGCACATGAGCACATCATTTCGTACACCCCTTTCTTGACCTTAGGTTCTTGAAGATATTTTGCACTTCTGAGGCAATTTCTAATCATTTTGACATGTTTAAGATAGGCATTTATTCCATTTTTTCTAAGTATTCTTGCCATTTTTTCTTTGCTGCCCCCAAAATGTAGTAAGTTGGCTTTCTTCACTTATGTGCTTGCATCTATTTTGGGTTGACCTTGGCATTGTTTTACCTTTTTAAATGTTTTCTTGATTTGCTAGTCTTGGTACCTATTCTTCATTAGTTTCTTGTGGAGGTGCTTCTCTTTGATCTCCAAGTATTCTAGATCAGAGATCTTGAGGGGCTTGGTGTACGTCGTCTTTATAACTCCACTTTTTTCTAA
Organism: Torreya grandis; assembly: GCA_037957365.1. Classification (NCBI taxonomy): domain Eukaryota; kingdom Viridiplantae; phylum Streptophyta; class Pinopsida; order Cupressales; family Taxaceae; genus Torreya; species Torreya grandis. The sequence goes on from JARHVA010002187.1 coordinate 1,706,877, forward strand.
AGGGTGGTGGTGGGAATATGCTCATATGTATATGTTGTTCGGTCTAAGATCTCGCTATCCCAGGTGCATCTATTGGGGTAGATGCATTTAGCGAGCTCGAGGAACAATTGGAGGACTTGCATCCTCTCATTCCAGGATTGCTATTGAGACAATCCAAGGCATGAGTTGAAGGTATTGGTCTCTATTAAATAGCCTGCTTGGAATATATCTCCAAGAGATGTAGCTTTACCACTAGAGGCTCAATACCAATTTTCTCACCGACACAAAACTTATACATTTCTAGCTAAACCAATTTCAACAGATTAAAATTCTAAGCTCTACTTGCTTCACTTCACAAAGCTTATATACTTCTAGCTAACGAGGTGTTGTAATGGGTTTGGGTGCACATTAGATTGGGAAAGCGTAAAGGATGGACGACAAATTTAAGACCAATGACAAGTCTAAAATATTCCCAGTAGCCTTTCTTTACTTCACTTCATAATTTCTAAAAAATGGGGACAAAGATTACTTGACAGAAAAAAATAAAAAAGAGAGTGTAGGTCAAAAAATGAAGCTTTCTGAACAAATGGCAACACCTATGCTTCAAGAACTAAGAACATGCTCAAATACAATTGTACCATTGTATGCTAAGTTTTTCGATGGCTCAAGCTTTAGTCACACAAGAAAAGAGTCTAAGAAAAAAGGGTAAATACTTAATTCTAGGATTCGTTTAATGAATAAACTACAAACATGATTGTAGTTAACTACACACAACTCCTCAGATTTCAAATGAAACGAAAAGAATAAAACAACTTAACTAAAATAGCTAAAGCTCATCCTAATTAATGCATAAACCTTGGGAAAAAGCAAAGCTAACACTTCTCTAGCATTAGTATTAATCCATTTAAAACAGAAAGAAAGTGAAAGGCATCCATGAAAACCAGATGCACTTACACAGAGAAACCAAATTAGCATAAATCTAACAACTTTCGTTTGCAATAGAGTCGACCTCAAAACATACTACATAACAGTATATATAGAAGATAGAGATAGGTCCTGCCTCCAAGAGGCACGAGATCCCACTCTTGGCCATCATGGCCATAAATGGTTGAATAGAATTATGTCAAAAGATTCCTTGTTCCCAAGACTAGACATTGCAAATTCTCATGGCCTACTAAAGCATCGAGAAGAGATCGGAGGTGGGCCACTCCCCATTTGTTTTGGTAGACTTTGTCGAGTTGGCATTGATTGATCAACAAGGTTGTCCTATCGATCGAGTTTGGCAAAGTTTACAGGTGGCCTTTGGACGATAACTTCTATTATAGCTATTTGGTGTAGGTAGTGTGGAGAGCACATGCCTATTTAGCCTTTCTAGCGCTATGAAAGATTTTGGGACTAGCCACTTGGTGCTTTGATGTTGTTCATGATTGCTTAGTCATTTTTAAAATGACAGATGTCTCTTCATAATACTTTAGGGGCCCACTTTCGTATCTTGAACCCACTTTGTTTGGAGAGTGACACATGGCACTAGTCGCTTTTTCTAGTTGCTTAGTCACCCTTTTGTCTTGGCCCACCCCTTGTCTACACATATTTTTCTTGTCTTGAAGTTAAAAGATATATTCAAGTTGGTCTTCTTAGGATTATGACACCTACCAATTTATTGCTTGATTAGGACTTTCGTGGACCTTGCCTTTTGTCTTTGGTTTGCAATTGATCTAGATGCTGACACTTGTCCTGCTCTCGTTTCTTTGCTTGGAGTCGATTTTTTCATTTTGTACCTTAGGCGTGTAAGTCGCAGTTCAATGAGATGTAGACACGTGGCTCGATCTCATTAATTCGGATAGTCGTTAGGCTCTGACTGTGTACTTTGGGCTTTTGGTTGCAAGTAAGTGGGATGTTGTCACGTGGATGGTCCTTGCTTGTTCGAGGTGTCTTTGGAATATGTGACTGCTTCTATCAGTTACAGATGAGCAGGATCATGCCACATGGCATGATCTCGCTTTTCCAAAGGGTCAAGAGCTTTGTGCCTAGCCATTTGAGCTGATAGAATCGAAAGAACAAGGTAGTGACAAGTGGCACGATCTCGCTTATTCGGATGCCTAGGTGACTTTGGGAACTGTTCTTGTTGCTTAGGTCGCGGGTAAGTTGGATCGCGACATGTGGATGGTCCTAGGTTATTTGGATGCCTAGAGAACTTTGCTAACTGTGCCTTTGTGTGCAGGTCATGGATGAGCCGGATTGTGACACATGGACAGTCCTTGTTCATCCGAATGCTTGGGGGACTCTGGGACTTAATTGTTTCATTGCTTTGTTGTGGATGAATGGGATAAAGATGCGTGGCATAATCACATTAATTCAGATGCTTGAGAGCTTGGATGAAAAGTAGACTTAGATCCTTCTTCAAACAAGCCACAGAAAAGCAAGGTGAAGACACATGTCTAAATCTCATGAACCTAGATGCTCCTTTATAGAAAGAGAGTCATTTTGCCGATCACTTGCGCGGAAACTGGATGAGCACACATGGCACAATCTCAAATGCTTAGAACTTAGCCATTGGAAATCAACTGTTGGGACTTAGGCATTGGAACTCAAACGACATAGCCACTCTATAATGTCTCATATTCTACATTGAGATAATTAATAATATTATTTAAGTTGGACCTGGGCATTTCTAATCTTTTGGGCAACTTAAAAATAATATTATTTTTAAAATAAAAAGTATTCTTAAATACTTAAAGTAAAAATAATAATGACTAAGTTAGCCAAAAGTAACTTATTGTCGACAACTTATGTTTTATTATTAAAATAAAGTTTGGACTTTGAATGTAAAAGGTATAAAAGATGGAGGGGTTTATTTGGAGTATCTATCATTCATCTATTTTTTTATATTTTATAAGTTGAGCAATTTGCTTCCACTTTCAGTGATTCAGGATAAAAACCCTATTCGGTAATTAGATCTTGGGGACAAACCCTCAATTTTTGCATGGTGGCTTCATTCAAGGGTCACATTGGGTGTGAAGGATTGTTGGATAAGGCATAGGGGTCTGATTTATGCTTGGTGTGGCACCTAGGGCATCCATTTGAGGTTGACGTAGCAGCTAGGGCATCAATTGGAGGTGTACGCAGCAACTAGGAGGCCATTAGAGGTGGGCGACCTGCCTAGAGGAGTCATTCACATGCTTTACCAACCTTGGGAGGGCTAGCATCACCCTAGGAGGGAAGATTCAAAGGTTGTTCCAATTTGGCTTCATCCGGTTGGTTGATAATTACTGAATTTGCATTTGTATAATCGGTTGTAAATTATTTAATTTACAAGCTTGAAGTTTATTTCAAAAAAATCATATTTGAGGATGCAAGGGTTCTACCATGAAATAAATTGAATTTCCTTATTTTTCAAAGGGTTTCTATGTGGATTATATTTTTCCTATCATGTTTTATGGATCATTTTTAGAATTATGTACTTTCATGTTAGGGTTTTAGTGAAATTTCAAAATTGTATAAATCTGCCCTAAAAGGGATATTATAGTGGTATCAGAGCCAAAATTTTTGGAAGCTTGTGAAGGAATTTTTTTTTGTACAGATCCGTACGGATTTGTACGACAATCGTACCCCTATCAGACGGAGCAGATTCCAGTCTGTACAGTTCCAAACCAATAGTCGTACTATTTACAGCTAGGGTTTTAGTCAAAGTTTCAAGTTTTTATGTGTTTTCAGGTTGTGACAAGATATATTAGAGTATTGGATCTTGCCAGCCTGTAATTCAGAGGAAGATAAAATGGCAGACATAATTTCTGATTATGCTAGGTTTGAGAGGCTTGCCCAAGGGCAAGAGAGATTGGTTAATATAATAGTATCATTGATCCACACCATGCAAAATCTGAATGGTGAAGGAAGCTCTTCAAGGGCAAACAATAATATTCAGCCACCAAGGACCATGAGTGATTCTTCATCTAAGTTATTCTGACCTACTTTCCTTCCAAGAGAAGAAACCATTCTGGTGAAGGAAACTTAGCCCTCCATAGTTGATGACATTATTGCCAGCTACATTGAATATAGAGCGCATCCAGTTGAGATTCAAAAATAACTGCAACTTACCAACTTCATGGGATTGAAGAAAGATCGAGTTGGAATTGGACCAAGGTCTAAACCACGAGCTACACAAGGAGACTTACAGCATGCCGGGAGAAACGAAGAGGAAATAAATCTTCAATTTGTAATGGTGAAGCATGAATAAAAATCAAGGCTACAAGTAATGGACAGGGAATAGCCCATGGAGGCATCAACTGTACAAAAGGAAAGTGGAAAAAATGTTCCAACCCAGGAGGAAAGTAATTTTTCCCTTGTGATGAGGAAAGAGAAAGAAACCAAAAAACAAGAACAAAGGCAAAATAATGAAGAGATAAAAACAAAAAGGGTTTTACTTGTTGAATGCAAAGATAAAGATAAAGATAAATATATTAATGTTCGACAAATGACCACAAAAGTAGGTCAAAGGGACTACAAAGTACAAAAGTGTCATAGCAAAGCGGGAAAACCAAACGGTTTCCATGGAGAATACAAACAAAGCAAGAAAACCAAACGCTTTCCACGGAGAATACAAACAAAGCAGGAAAACCAAATGTTTTCCACAGAGAACACAAAACGGAAAGAGAAACAATAAAATAACGAATAGGAGCAACCAGAAGGAAAGAGGCGAAGAACAAAGGGCTCAAGATGGGGGAAGATACACCATCCTTCAACCTTCCAAAGGAGGAGCCATTGATTGATTTTCAGAATAACATTGTGGGGGGACATGTAAAGCAAGAACATGCATGCAATGTTGAATGCCAAGTGTCAAAGATTGACGTTGTTCCAGCCCAAGAAACATTACATGTTGAATGTTGAGTATCCAAAATTGAGGATGTTTCAGCCCTCTTCCAAGCATTGGAAAGTTTGAATTATATAAGATTGATTTTTAGAGTAACTATAGTGATGAGCCTGCTAGTAAGGAGAGTGTTTTAGTTGATGCCCCTAATTCTGAAATTCTAAATTACAAGGATGGTTGTGTCAAGGCAAATATCTCAAAAGCTTCTACTTCTAATTTAGAAAAAGGAGGTAAACAATTTGATTATAGCCCAAGGTATGAAAAGGAAAGTCATATTTCATATTTATTGCTTCTTACTATGTCATTGCATGAAGCTTGTCATCATGGGTGGCATATTAAAAATGGTGATAAGATGATGAACATGTTGAGTAGCAAGGGGCACAGATCCTTTCATACAAATTCCAAATGGTGTGTGCATAAAAGAGTGGGATCCGGGTGATCATTTGAGCTATAAGGATGATCACTCCTTGAAACCAAGTCCTACAGTTGAAGATAAGGCTATGAAGAAAGTCACCATTGTCAGGGTAGCGAGATACTGGATGTGGGAAGGTGGTAAGCATAATAGATGTTATTTGGTTGTTTTTCAAGGTCCTATAACTCAACCTAGCATAGTTTTGTTGGAGTCAAGCTACATACAGATTTGCCACCCTTGGAGGTGTGAAGGAGAAGTCGAGGATAAGAGTCTAAAAAATGGTTTCACCATTCTAGATTGTAGACCTGCTATTATCCACTTTTCCAACTTGCCCAACATTTTGATGGCAACCATACCAATGGTTCCAAGCATAAAATTGAGTGATTTTCAGTTGGTCACTGTTGTTGAAGTGTTTTTAGTCACATGTTGAAATAATTTCTAGCCTAGCTTCAAGGTTGAGGCATGTACAACTAGGGCAAATTGGTTTCTAGCCACTACAAGTCTAATTCTAAGGAAGAATATACAATGCTACAACCATGCTTGGGGCAACATGAATGGACCTTTGAAAGTCCATCATATGAATGAAAGATACGAGGAAAATGCAAGTAATGGAATAAAGTTGAGCAACATGTCTATGAGGCATGATGAAGCGATTGAAGGAGTGATGTTGGAGGCTATTGATTTCCCTAATGTCTGTGTTCTATGTGCACGCCTAGAAATGGAGAAGATAGAAAAGAAAAGGCATGAGTATGGTTTAGTCCACCATGCTCATAGGTATGAGAAGCGAAGTGAAGGAGTAAAACAAGATGATAGAATGGCAGCAGCAGTTGAAGAGATAGTTGATAAGGATATGGCAGCAGTAGAGAATAGTCTTCAAGTCATCATGGAGACAAGAGAGAGTGGGAAAGTGATTGTACAAGGATGTTCCCAAAAAGACATGCAAGAGGAAGTCTAATTGCAGCAGCTGGAGGCAAAAGAGAAGACTCACAAGAGCAATGGAAAGAGATGGTAAAGAAGAAGAAGACCTTCTGTATGGGATAGTTGTGGATAGAGAAGTATATGCATCAAATTCCCATCTTGAAAAGTGCATACAAAGTGAAACAATAAAAGACAAAGCTCATGAATTATTTAGGAAGGTGGATCCAAGGAGAACTTGGACAAGTGGATATGAAGAATGTCATTCAAGTAGCATGGAGACGAAGATGGTGGACATATTTCTACCAAGAAGATTGAAGGATGTGAGTTATGTTGCATGTGTGGGACCAACCTATATAGGTATTGGTGAAGGGGCTCTTATGAGTCAAGGTATGCATAGTTCTTAGATGGACAAGGAAAGTGCAAGGTTCTTTGCACATGGCATGGGTGAGGGGAAAAAAGAAAAGTGTAATCAGCCTAGAAGGAAGGTAGCGAGTATGAAGGAGAAAGAAGACAAGGATGAGATAAGAGCAACTGAGTTTGTTATCAGTGTAAGCTACTGATAGAGTATGGGGTTGCAACTGGTGTTGTTGGGATGGAGGAAATGCTTCTCCAAGTATTATAAACACATGGTGACAAATATGGAAACGAGGATGAGATGATATCATCATATGACAATGGAAGCATACCCAAGACAACTATGGGCTTAATTTCTAGCACTAATGTTGTCATAAGTGTTATCAACCATTGCATCATTGCATGGGCACTCACACAAGTGATTTTGTAGGGGTTTTCAAGCACGGGAAAGAGTATTTTCTAGTTGATGACGGCTAATGGAGAGCTTTCAGTCCTTGTATGGCTATCTACTACTTCTGCATTGATCACATTATGGAATGTTGCATGGATTTGTCATACCTATAGTTACACCATTTCTATATTGATGGTATTAATATTTTCAATCATGAACAATTGTACATTTGTGCAATTTGAGAGGGTTTCCTTGCATGGTAATGTTAGTGGAGGGGTCTTATTATGGAAGACAATCATTCCAGCCATCCTAGTGCTGCTTTGGATGGAATTCCAAGTGAATTGCAGCTGTTGTAACTTGTCCCCAACACATCCACAGTTTGATTTTCACCATATATTGGGAGGAGCTTGCCAACTCATGGAAGGATCCATTGGGACCCAAAGGTTTGGTATTCCAAATCCTTCATTGCATGGGAGGAGTCGAGTGGGACAATAGTTGCACAATGGGGATAACATATGTCAGCTTTTGGTCTTATGGAAGTTTGTGGGTGCCTTTAGGCATCAACAAATTTTGAAGGATCATCTTGAAGATGAGTTGCATTCAGTATCCATTGGGGATATATCACACTATGTTCTCTTGCAAGAGCTATCTCATTTCACAGGTACAGGGTCCAGACTTTATGAGCACTACATGACTCATCACTTTGGCATAGTGTGAGCATAGGAGGTCGCAATTGCTTGAGGACAAGAAATTTTGGGAAGGGCGGACTGTAATGTCCTCTTTTTTATATTAAAATAATTAATAATACTATTTTAGGCCCAATGATTTTCAATATTTTGAGCAACTGAATAATATTATTCTTATTATTGAAATAAAAAATATTCTTGAATACTTAAAATTAAAATAATAATATGACTAAGTTACCCAAAAGTAACTTATTGTCGGCAACTTATGTTTTAGTATTAAAATGAAGTTTGGAGTTGGAGTGGAAAATGTATAAAAGAAGATGGAGTTCATTTGGAGTACCTATCATTCATCTATTTTTTTATATTTTATAATTTGAGTAGATATCTTCTACTTTCAGCCATTGAGGACGAAAACTCTCTTCTGTAATCAAATCTTGGGGGCAAAAACCCTCAACTTTTGCATGGTAGCTTCATTCAAGTGTTATATTGGGTTTGAAAGATTGTTGGATAAGGCACATGGGTTTGATTTATGCGTGGTGTGGCAGCTAGGGCATCCATTTGAGGTTGATGTATGTAATGTCCCCTTTTAGGGTTATTAGTTAAAACGAGAACATATTTCATCCGCTTTAACAACAAATATTAATTTTCAGACTTCTCAAACCCTAACAAGCTGAAATAATAAAATATTGTTTCATAAGCCTTGAAAATAGCTTCAAAAATATTATTTCAAGTCTCCAAAAATAGCACAAATTATTAGCCAAATAACTAGCCAAAAACCTGTTCTTTTGGTTAGGTATATAGCTGGAAAATTTATAATAAATTTCAGAACCTTATCGTGGTTGATCCACACCCTTCAATGGCCTTGAAATGACCCCAAAGTGGGTCGCTCACCCTTAAACCCTAGTCGTTGCCTTTGTGTAATATGCAGCCCTCAAAAACAGTCCTTCGCTTGCCTCGGACGGCCACTCATGCATTTGTCCAGCTCTTCCAATGGTTTGCCCACTTGCAAGTGACCCTTGGTGTTGAAAACACATTTGTTGTTGTCAATTTTTGCTCAATACAACTCTGTGGTAAGTTGCTCTAGGTCTGAATTCAAGGGTTTCCATCCTTGATTCAACTCTTTTTAAGGGTTTCCGTCCTCCAAGTGCAAGCCCAGCTTTTCGTGCTTAGACTCCAAGAAAATAGTTATCAAAATTAGTCATGAATGATGCAAATGATCCTTCTTTTGCCTTATATAGTCCTCCCAAGAGAAAAGCCCAAAATTGGGAAGGAAGAGTAACATAAGGATCTTAATAGATCTTTCCCTTATGATCTTTTTCTATCAAGACCTTTAAAGGTCCCCTTTTAAGTGAATTCGAAACATAAAGTACTTTTCAAAAAGATACTTTTACACATACTCAAAACATTTCAATCACCGGTTAGGGTTTTAAGGCTAAGGGTCTTCTACCATGTCTCCATCAAAAGGACATGACATCCTCCCTGTCCAAAATTGCTTGTCCTCGAGCAATAGAAGTAACCAAAATGCTATCTCCATGGTTGGTCTTGTGCCAAAATTGAACCTAGGCTCTTTCCAAAGAAAAGATCCCTCTTGGTATGTTTGTTACAGCCACATATGAAGCTTTTGTGTGGCTTGAGCAAATTGAAAATGCAAAACCAGCAGTTCCTCATGTTGTCACTTCTCACTCTTGAACCCATATATTCATAAGATGCTCCTAAGATGTGGGGAGCAAGAAAATCCTTGATTTTGTCATCACAAAGGTGGCTGGAAATAGATGTTCCAGCCAGGTAGTCTTCATTTGTGAGGGATTTGATTGCCTCGATGTCCTCATCTGCACATGAAGCAAACATGTTAGTCAAAACAATCATTTCCCCCTCCTTTTTGGTGTAGTTGACTAAGATTTGTTTGGGAAGTATGGCTGCAAATTTCGGAAGGTCATGAAGGATGCAACCCCTATCAACCTCCTTAACACTACATCCATTGATTTTTCCCTTTTCCATCTTGTTGCCTCAAGTATAACCTGTTGTATGCAACTCATAACAGCTGAATAAACTCTTCAAATCCCTCCACTAATGCATCCCAAGCACTGCAAATTTATGTGTAAGAATGTCAAGTCCATTTTCGACCCACCAATTCACTTGTACCTTGGTATTGGAGTAAACCAACTCCTTTGCCAAACAACTACCCTGACTTCCTATAACCCTACAATTATTTGTTGGAGTTAAACTATTGATTCCCAAAATGTTATCCAACAACTCCTTAGTGCCTATGCTACATACAAGAGACATTATGATCATACGAAATAAATCAGATTTAAAAAATGTCAAAGAGCTGCCCACTATGTGTACTTTGAGGGTTTTGAAAGCACAAGTTGGATTCCCAAGTGTGGATGTTGCTTACCTTGGAAAAGTGAAGTAGTAACTGGACCCTTGCCTTCCAAAGAAAACTTACCTTTTTTTGCAAGCTCAGACTTTGTAGTGGGCTGTTCATTGCCCCTTTTAACCTTGTTCCAAGCACACATATTTAGCTGAAGTGGCCTATTCATTCCCTCATTCATATCATTACCAAGTGTCCCTTTGGCTTCAAATCTTTGAGCATTTTTTCCCAACTGAATTTACACTTTATGAAGCATGTTTTCAAATTGCATGATAGGCTGGAATGACATATAACACTCAGAATTTTCTGAATGTACTTGAAAATTCCTTATTAATCCATTTTCAGATTTCTTATTTTTCCCCAAACATGGATTTCTAAGTTCCCCATATACCAAATTTAAGCACAAAATCCAAAATTGGTAAGAAAAGGAGGAATTGAGTGAACCCTTCCATACCTTGGAAATCCAATATCATTAGCTCCTTTCAACAAACCTCTTAAATTACCATGCCTTGGGGTCCATACTTTAGTGCACTTACAAAACCAGCTTATGCAAATAAAATTTTGGCAGCCCTTTCCATACCTTAAAGGCTGCCTTAGACTCCCCATATTGCATTTTCATATTGGAAACCCTTTCCCATCATTCCTTCACTCCATGTGTCATGTATGAGATCTTTTTCCTTCATGAGAGTTGGCTGTCCCAACTTAGAAAATTCCATTTGCATAGCTGCCCCAATCTGAATTTTTTCATTTATCACTCTTTCCATTCTTGTGGACATTGCCCCCTTGGGTGTTATATCTTGCAACCCATGCAATATCACTTCTTTCCCATTGGCATCAAATTTGAGCTTCATTGTTTGGTAGTTTTGGGTGTACTCCCCAAGAGAGTGCAACCATTGTATACTAAGCACAAGGTTAGTTTCTCCAATACCAACCACATAAAAATCATCTTCAATGAGGTGTGTTCCCATCATTATGTTTAGCTTGAGAATTTTAGTGGTACAAGGGATGGTGAAGCCATCCGCCACAACTACACGAAAACCATTGAATTTAATAGATTGCAAACCACATAAAACCACTAATTTTTTATCAATAAAATTATGTGTGGCTCCACTATCAATAAGAATAGTGACCTCCATACCTTTTAAATTACCCTTTACACGAAAGGGATAGTAGTTAGGGGTTCTTGATAGGGAAGAAAAGGTGCCTTCCAAGTCTTCTGCACCAGAAATCTCCAAGTGCTCCTCTTCATATGTGGCTGCCCCTTCCTCTACATCCTCATCTTCTTCATCCGAATGCACTTCAATGTAGTGCACTTGACCTTTTCCATGGCAATGATGACCCAATGACCAAGTGTCTTTGCAATCAAAACACAACCTCTTCCTTCTTAATTCATTTCTTGTTTCAAAACTCCCTCTTGGCAGCTCTCTTTGTTGCCCCAAACCCTGTTGTTTTGGCCCACCAAACTGCCATATATCATGCTGATTAGGCTTATCCAATTGCCCCAAAGTAGCTGATATAGGTGGCCCAAAATTGTTGCCCCTTAGCTGCCCCCAATTGTTGTTTTTTGGCTATCCATAAGGCTTAAAGGCAGCGGAATTTTACCTTGTGGTGCTGAGGACTCAAGATCAAGAGCCTTTTGAATGGCTCTTTGGAGATTGGAAGGATCAAAAGCCTTGACCAACCCTCTAATTGAATCAGTCAAACCTTCCATGAAAAGAACCACTAACCTCCTTTTCGATATTTCTGTCACCATAACTGAAAGCTTCTGAAATTCGGTCACATAACCCCTTGTGTCTTTTTGTTTTAGTTGAGCCAATTCTCTAAAATGTAATTTCGGATCAGCGCTATCAAATCACTCAATAATCCTCTTACTGAATTCCTCATAAGATGAAATGAGTTGGTGGCCTTGAGTAACCAAACCATGATACCACAATTCATGGACAGCCCCTTCCAAGTGCAAGGTAGCAAATTGAATGGCCTATTTTTCCAACATAGGTCTTAGCGAAAAATAAGTATTCACCTTTTGGATCCAAGCCCTAGCTGAACTTTTGGGAGAACATCAAAATTTGAAAGTGCAAGCTTACCCAAAGCGTGGAGTCCTCCTTGGCTGCCCTTGTGCTTGTGGCCACCCCTATTGCCTCCTATTTGACCATACTTCCAAGAAGTGAAAGCTAAAAAATCCATTTGTTCCCTAAAAGGGGCTGGATATGTCATGTATTCATCATAATCCTTCAACGAAGTGTCCCTCAATGAGGGTTGTGCTTCTCTCTCAGGAATGGCTACCTCATCCTGCAAAAAGGTACGTTGGTTAGGCCTACATGAAGCTCCTCCAATACCCTTAGAAGGCTGGTCCAAGACATTGTGACTTCACGAAGCACTACCATCCCCATTGGATGGCTTGTCACCCTTCAACTCCATAGTTCGCACAAATTTAACCATCATGGTCGTCATTTGTTTTTGGGCTTGTCTATACGTGTCAAGCCTTTGCTCTTCTCTATTTTTTTCCTCTTCCCTTGATTGATCTTAGTGAGACATGTCTTCTGTGTATGCAAGTTCCCCCACTTTCTTCTTACTCAAATAATATCTTATTCTCCTTCACCTTCTTACATGTATCACTGCAAAACCCATAGCTAGCCAAGATGTGGTTATGATACCACTATAATGTCCCCTTTTAGGGTTATTAGTTAAAACAAGAATTAATATCATCCACTTCAACAACAAATATTAATTTTTAGATTTTTCCTCAAACCCTAACAAGCTGAAATAATAAAATATTGTTGCAGAAGCCTTGAAAATAGCTTCAAAAATATATTTCGAGTCTCCAAAATAGCAGGAATTATATCAAATTATTGGCCAAATAACCAGCCAAAAACCTGATTTTTTGGTTAGGTATATAGCTGGAAAATATATAATAAATTTCAGAACCTTGTCGTGGCTGATCCATACCCTCCAATGGCCTTGAAAGCACCCCAAAGTGGGTTGCTCGTCCTCAGACCCTAGTTGCTGCCTTTGTGGAATATTCAGCCCTCAAAAACAGTCCTTCGCTGCCCTAAGACAACCCCTCATGCATTAGTCCAACTCCTCCAATGGTTCACCCACCTGCAAATGGCCCGTGGTGTTGAAAACACCTTTGTTGTTGTCAATTTCTGCTCAATACAACATTTTGGAGAGTTGCCCTAGGTCTGAATTCAAGGGTTTCCATTTTTGATTTAGCTCTCTTGAAGGGTTTTCGTCCTCCAAGTGCAAGCCCAACTTTTTGTGCTTAGACTCTAAGAAAATAGTTATCAAAATTAGTCATGAATGATGCAAATGATCCTTCCTTTGCTTTATATAGTCCTCCCAAGTGAAATGCTCAAAATTGGTAAGGGAGAGTAACTTAAGGATCTTAATAGACCTTTCCCGTATGATCTTTTTTCTTTTTTTTTTTCTTTTTTTTTTTTTTTTTTTTAAATCACTTAAATCATCAAGACCCTTAAAGGGCCCCTTTTAAGTGAATTCGAAAACATAATTTACTTTTCAAAAAAGTACTTTTACACATATTCACTTAAAACATTTCAATCCTCACTTCCCTTTATATTTGTCCCTTAGCCTTCGGGAAGGGTTTTAAGGCTAAGGGTCTTCCACCATGTCCCCATCAAAAGAGGGACATGACAACGTAGTAGCCAGGGCATCCATTTGAGGTTGACACAGCAGTTAGGGCATCAATTGGACGTGGATGCAGCAACTAGGAGGCAATTAGAGGTGGGTGACCTGCCTAGAGGAGTCATTCACATGCTTTACTAGACTTGGGGGGGATGACATCACCCTAGGAGGGAAGATTCAAAGATTGTTCCACTCTGGCTTCATCCGGTTGGTTGATAATTGTTGAATTTGCATTTGTATAATTAGCTGTAAATTATTTAATTTACAAGCTTGGAATTTATTGAGAAAATTAGATTTATGATGTAAGGGTTATACCATGAAATAAATTAATTTCCTTATTTTTTGAAGGGTTTTTATGTGGATTATATTTTTCCTATCATGTTTTATGAATTATTTTCAAAATTATGTAACTTTCATGTTAGGGTTTCAGTGAAATTACAGAATTGTATATCTCTACCCTAAAAGAGTTATTACACTCTTTAAATTTGACGGTTCTAAGTGCAAAAGAGAAGTGCATTAAAGGTCTGTGCAAGGAAATTTCTACAAAAATGACTAAGTATGAAAAGCATTGAGCGAGATCAAGCATGTTTTAGCGAAGTTGCATTGTAAAGAAAATAAGACCTAGAAAAGACCAAACAACCTTGGACAAATACTCAGTTAGTCAGTATAGTCCATGAAACTAAAATCTGAATTCGATGAACGTCGTTGAATCAGATGCCAAATAGATGCACAACAAAATTACATCCACCCAAATTTTTAAAATAAGATATCAATCAAATTGATAGAGCAACTTAGGAAACACTCAGTCAGCTTAGTTAATCCAGAATCAATTCAAGACCACGTTTTGATTTAAAAAACTCAGATTTGGAAGCCAATGATTCATGAAAACAGTTCAACATCAATCTTAATCTCGACTTTAGACTTAAGATAATAACTCCTAGCTTGGACTAAATTGCTTCAAAACAAGACATGCACATGAAGTCTTTAATTTAAAATGGGTTCTTATTTGAAAAAATTGAAAATGGGGCTCGTTGGTCATAACAAATGATGACTACTATGGGGAAAATGTTGCCCTATTGTTTAGAATCTAGACTGTGGGCCTCCATTATTGAACTGTGAGATAAGCAACTAAAGCTCCTTTAGATAAACTCGGAGGAAAAGAGTGCTCAAATTTGTTTCAGCAAACCATATATTGGGCTCTGACTTCTTCAAAGGGTCTTTTTGTGCAAATATTATTTATTATTTTTTGTTGCTTTGAATCAACTTGGCAAATTTATTCTTTTTGTACTTCAGAGCTCCTTGAAAGCTAATTATTTTCAGAATTTGGCTAAGGAAAGGAAAGTTTGGGCATTGCTCTACTGCCACCCAGACGTCTATTGCCCCGACAAAGATGCCTTTAGTCCAACTCTATGCCTTGCTCCATTACCAGCGAGGCCAAAAACCCTAAGATGAAGATTGCCCAAATCACTATTTCTTAAGAAGAAACT
The DNA here is from genome assembly GCA_037957365.1 of Torreya grandis. Classification (NCBI taxonomy): domain Eukaryota; kingdom Viridiplantae; phylum Streptophyta; class Pinopsida; order Cupressales; family Taxaceae; genus Torreya; species Torreya grandis. The sequence continues at coordinate 1,721,984 of JARHVA010002187.1, forward strand.
TGCACTTTTCATGAGATTCAAACTTCATATTATTTTGATGTTTCTTTAGTTTAATCCAAGAGTGTTGGGACCAATATGGTCAAGGTGGAGGATTGGTTCAATGATCTCTTTGCACCAAGAAGATCCCTTTAATTGCTCAGGGATTTTGCCTTGATTGATATGTTCCTTTTAAGTGATGTGATGACCTTTGTTAAAATAGAGATTTTATTATTTCACTTGCTCAGTTCTGAATCATCAACTCTTAATCCTTTCAATGTCTCAAGAGGGATTTGTTTACTTATCGTATTGTTCAATAATGGGGGTTCACCTTTTGCCTTCCATCTCTGGGACTTTATTTTTCAGTGCCTTGTCAACTTTAAAGCGATCAAATTAGAGGGTATGGGGACAAAATGTTTGGCACTAGACTCTTTCTCTTATAGGCTGAGTTGCCTCTCAGTCGAAATCATGGGAACACGCATCTCATTTCTAGGGTGCAGGGATAAACTTATGGAAGATTAGCAAGGGCAAACATGGGGCAAACAAGAGAAAACTCCAAAGCAAACAACACTAGCAAAACAAACAGAAAGCAGTAACAAAAAGTATAAAACAAAACAAAACAAAAGCAAACACATAACTAAAGCAAACTAATTAACTCTAAACTAATATTTACGTCACCAGCCTTTGTCCAAGGGGCTATTCTGAAATTGCATTGGAAGGAACAACCGAGAAATAGTGCTTCAAGAACTGTCCATTCATAGGTAGTAGGGGATCATTCCTTTCAAGGTCTTGCAATCGGAATGCATTTTTCCCTAGCAACTCAAAGATTTGGTATGGGCCAATCCAATGTGGGTAAAGTTTGGAATGCCACCCCTTTTTTTCGTGTACTTTGTCCCGTAACATGACTAGATTTGATATCTAGAAGGATTTGACCTTTGCCCTCTTATTGAACCATCTCTTAACAATGCTTTGATGTCTACTGAAATTTTGTAGAGCCTCTTCTCATGTATCCTCCAATTGGACAATGTCCAACAACCTTGAGTTTGTTTTCCTATTGTCCTATATGTATTATTGCATGAACTTGTAAGTTGGCAACTTGAGGATCATTGGGAAAATGGGCTTCAAGCCATATATCAGTGGAAAATGTGAACTTTTAAGAGATTGCTTCTACTTGGTGCAGTCATCCCAAAGAGCATATTTTAATAATGAATGCCATTCCCTAGGCTTCTTTTTTGTAGATTTCCTTAGCATTGATCAGGTTCTTGTTGGTTGACTCAGCTAGACCATTCACTTGTGTGTATTAGTTCGATGAGAACATCAAGGCAATGTCGTTCTCATAAGCCCATTTAGTGAGCTCGGCTGAATGGAATGCAGGGACATTGTCGTAGACTAACGAAGTTGGGGTACCAAATCGTGTGGTCATGTTTTCTTTAGGGAATTTGATGACTTCCTTGGATGCAATATTCTTGGTTGCCATTGCTTCTGTCCATCATGTGTAGTAATTAGTGGATGTAAGTATGAACTTATGGCCAGCTGATGAGTTTGGGTTGATGACACCAACGAAGTCAAGTCCCCATTGAGCAAATGGACACTTTTCTATCACATGTTAAAGGGCCATTGTTGCATGAACTTCCTTCTGAGTAAAGGTTTGGCACTGATGACATATGCAAACATGAGCATGGGCATCCTTGAATATAGTGGGCCAATAATATTCAACTCATAGGATTTTGTGAGTAGTTGTACTCCCTAAAGGGTGGCCACTACTTAGTTTCTCATGAAAGCTAGCCATGACTTCTTTAGCTTCTTTTATAGACATTTGAGATAAATGCCTTCATGATTCTTTCGGTAGAGCACTCCTTTCTTCAAGATGCAATGGGTTGCTTTCAGCCTGTGAGCTCTTTTCTGCAGTTGGTTTAGTCATGGAGGAGAATTCCCATAAAGGAGATAGTGTACAATTGGATAATACTAGTCTTTATGGACCATTTCTAATTGGACTAATTGCATTAGAGTAATTCTTGGATCAATTTCAATGATTAATTGAGTGAGACCTTGGCCTCATATCAACTTGACAGGTTTATCTCTAGTTCATATTCTTGTAACGTGGCCATCCATCGACCTCTGCATTCTCCTAACTCATTCTGCCCCAGCATTAGCTTTATAGTTGGGTTTGGGACAATAGCGTACACCTTATTTATAAGAATGTAGTCCCTGAACTTTTTCATAGCCTTGACTAGGGCATATGCATGCTTGTACAGGGTTGAGTATTTTAGTTTTGCATCTTTCAAATTTGTGCTCATAAAAGCTATTGGGTGCTCATCTTTGTCTAGCTTTTGGGTGAGCATTGCAGCTATGGTTTGCTCTAATGTGAGGGAATACTAGTAGAAATCCTTCGTGTAATCCAAATTAACTGAGATTGGTCCCTGCATGATGGCCTCTTTGATTTCTTGGAAGGCTTTCTTGGTTGTGGGGGTCCACTCCACGTTTGCTTCCTGTTTCAACATTACATCCAAAGGTTTAACAATCTTGGAAAAACCAGATATGAATTTGTGTACAAAGTTGATTTGACCTCTTAATTATTTTTTACTGTTAGGAAGGGGTATTTTAGAAATTACATTGACCAATTCAAGGTTAATAGAAATCCCTTCTTTGGTAATGACATGACCAAGGAGCTTACCTTTCGTGACGTGAAAGACACTCTTCTTTGGGTTGAGAGAGATACCATAACTTCTACATATTTCAAACCCCTTTTGGAGATGGTGAATATGATCAGACTTGTGTTTTGAAAAAACAGTCAAGTCATCTGTGTAAATAATGATGCATTTACCTATCAGACCCTCGAAAGCGAAGTCCATGGCCATCTAAAATGTGGCTTATGCATTGACAAGGCCAAATGGCATTCATTTGTAAGCAAAGATGCCCCACTTGGTTGTGAATGCAATTTTGTTTTGTCGGCAGGGCTTACAAGAACTTGATTGTATATGGATAATTTGTCCAAGAAGGACATCATCTGGTATCTACTTACTATCTAAATTGCCTCATCTAAGGAAGGTAAAGGGTAGTTATCTTTGTCAGAGGTTCGGTTCAGATTTTTGAAATCCACACAGTTGGATTTATCGTTTCTTTATACGGATTGACACTAAGTTATCTACCCACAAGAGTGACAGACTGGGAGGATAATCCTACTCAATTGGAGCTTATAAACCTCCTTATGGATAAGCGGCTCTAGGATTGGATTGACAGGTCGCTGCCTTTGTTTGAAAGGTTTATGGGTTTGCTTGAGTGGGATAGTGTGTGTGATAACATTTGGTTTGACGACCTTAAGGTCTCCATAGGCCCAAACAATGACATCTCGGTATCGTAGCAACAATTTTCTAAGTGTTCTATCTCAACACGAGTGCAATCCGGACCAATATGAACATCTCAAGTCTGGTTTGATGATACCAAATTGATAATTTGAGACCCCTTATCTAGGTGAATTGGGTTCTTAGCTTTGTGTGTAGACCTATCAAGATGAAATATCCTTTCGAGGGAGATTATTCCCTTTGGAACTCAATTCCCTTTTAGGTTCATAATGCCATCCTGGCCACAGTCTTCATCTCTAGAGTCATCTCTTTCTGCCTCATCTATAACCTAGGCCTCAAATACTCTTGAGTTATTAAGAAACTCTATAATGCGGCGGTCGTCCTCAAAAACCTGGAAGTTTTTCATATTGTCAGGGACTGAAGGACACGGGACAAGCTTTACCGAAAAGTTTTGCAGTCCTATGTCATCCAGGGGTGTTAGATTTGAAGCAGAGGTTACTAATGAATCAACGACTTGGCTTTATTCTCTAGGAATGGGGATGACGTTGTAAACAATGAACATTTGTATTAAATCACATCGCTATGTTTGTATTTCCTCAAATAGGACAACTTGCATTGGAAACTGCTCCTAACTTGGTTTACTACCTGTTCAGGGTCCCAAATACTTCAAATTCCTTGACCCTATGTTTCAACGCAAACTGTAGTCCTAGGATCAAGGCTTCATCTTATGTAAGGTTGTTGCAAGGGAACTGCAACCTATATATAAGCAACTAGGTGTTGTTTCCCTAATGGGTCAATTAGGGGAATCCCTGCTCTAGAACCTTGCTTAGAACCGACACAATCAAAGTACAAGGACCATAGACCTGGAAATTCAGGGTCCTTGTCAGATTGGTTTTCAAAGCATTTTATAGATAAAGTATAAACTTCTATGTCAGAGGATACTAGGTTCACCCTTTCATTGGCCACATTGTACTCAGTAATCATGTGTTTCATCCTAGGTTTTCTGTCAACATGGATTTGATTGGCCACACCTGTCCAAGGAAACCACATGGAATAAGTCCATAGCCATGTACCCATTCGTGGTCTTGGACCAGTCCCTACTCAATAACATCCCGTAGGCTTCTGGGATATCCACCATTTGGATGTCTATGAATAGTTGGACCTTGGGCTCAGATTTTAGTTGCATATGCACGTTCAAGAGCTCGCCTACCAGCTTAACCTCAAACTTGTCCAATTAGACCACTATTTTGTCTTACTTAATAGGTGTTAATCCCAATTTCTTACAAATTATAGAAGGCATGACATTTGTCAAGGCTCTCGAGTCAGCTAGATAGTTATGAAGGTTCTTTCCAAAGAATCTAACAGTAAGGAGGAAAGGTGGAATCTGAACCTTGTTCTTGTGTATGAGCATATTAGTGTGCACAGGGTTGGGCTTGGGCTAAACTGGTCTGTCTCTTAGGGACTTTAGGAGGAGATCTCTTTTCTCAATGATCTGGGCAAGTTCATGCAAATTAATGTTTGCCTTGATCTTCTTCATGCCCTCTACTATGTTATACACAGTCTTGCTAGTGGCAGGCTGAATCTCTTCAGGTGGCTTGGGATTATTAGCCTTTGGAGGTGGAGGATCATTTTGAGCTCTTAGATCAAGAGGGGTTGCACGATTGTTAGGGGGACTGGATGTGGTAAGTGTTTGTTGTTGCGTCCAACTCCTAAGAGTGTAGTTGCTATGTGGAACGACTAGAGAGCATGTACCTCGTTGGTGGCCTCTTATGGCTCTTTATCCTCTTGGCTAGGGAAATCCAATGTCTCTAACACCATGGCATTGCTCAAAAACCTTGAAGTGTTAGGGGCCTTTGTCTAATTGTTGGCATTATGGTGATTTATAATCACCTTGTATTCTTCCATTTCTCTTTGGAAGATGTCAAATGTAGTGTAGAATTGAATGCAGTCTAACTCCCCGTGTTGGGTTGTGTTATGCACATGACACCGATTTGGCAAGGCCAACTCGTAGATGTTTATCTCGGGCAATTTTTTAGGCAAGGGCTCTGTTCATTAGAATGGTTGTGGGGACAAGTGCATCTCTGATAGGTGAAGTTCCTGTTTGAACTCTCACCACCATTCTTTTCAACTTGTCTTTAGAGGTCCAAGAATTCATTGTTGAGTTTTTGTACCATGCATTGTATAGTGTCTAACTCAATCTTGGTAGACTCTTGGGGTGGGATTTGGACATTGTTTACAACAGGAACTAGTGTTTGACTATGGGCTTGAGGTGCTACTTCATTATTGACGGGCTAAGGAAGCCCAAGGGTTGATTACGCGCAATTTATCTCAAGGGAATTTGGTTTGTTACTGGCACGGGTTGTGGCATGGGTACATTCTGGCTAGTGGCATAGAGGGGATTCAAGGTAGGCATATTAGGCTATATATTTGGGATGGTTGGTGCCAATAGACCTTGAGGGTTAAGGTACATGTCTACTTTGATGGCCTCAACATAAGTTAGGGGCAAATCTACCACTAGAGGGTCTCTACGTAGGAACATAACAGTTCAAGGGTCTAGCGTTCTTGTACATTTCAAGGGCTGATTGGGCATCTGGTCTATACAAAGCAATGATTCAGCTATACATCTTCTGAAATCTAGCATTAAAATTTATAATGGGTTCATTGGGCTTTCTTTTGATGCAGGGAAATTGTTGGTACAACACACTTGGGTCAATGACTTGCCCAAATTGGGCGAGGAATGCATTATTGAATTGGTCCCAACTTGTAATGAAACTTTCAAACAAATTTAGGAATGAATCATAGGCTGTGTCCATCAAAGTGAATGGGAAAACTCTGCAAGCAACATCTTAATGTTCTACATTCAACAACTTGAGAGTGGTTTTGTATGAGGTCACATGTTCCTTAGCAGTAGGCCCCTCACCTAGTGTAAATCTTGGGAGTTACCTTTCTGGGTTCTTAGGTAGGTCATGGACATCTCCAGGAATGTTAGTCACAGACCCGACCAACCATGCCATAGGTGCAACCATAGGTGGAGGTATGTTAGGGGCAGACTGAGACGATGAGCTATCAAGTGTAACCAAAGGTCTCTGTCTCCCTCTAGCAGTATTAGTTCTCCTATAGAATTACAAAGGGGATGTTATCAGTCGTCTAGAACCAGCTCGAGATATAGCGATCCGCACAGTAGGTTCTGGGTTGCTCTTGGGTAGGCTAATATCTTAAAGCTTTGTTAGTCAATGAGAAGGGGTGCCCTCCTAGTGTCAACTGTTGTTGGTCTAAGATCTCGTTATCCTAGATGCATCTATTGGATTAAATGCCCCAAGCGAGCTTAGGGAACAATTGGGGGACTTGTATCCTCTCATTTTAGGATTATTGCTGAGACAATCCAAGGCACGAGTTACAAGTATTGGGATGCATTAAATACCTTGCTTGGAATAGATCTCCAAGAGGTGCAATGCTACTATTAAAGGCTCATTACCAGTTTTCTCACTAACACAAAACGTATAGACTTCTACCTAAATCGATTTCAACAAATTAAAATTTTGAGCTCTACTTGCTTCACTTCACATATCTTAAATACTTTTTAGCTAGGTGCGTAGCAAACTAGAAACGCATAAAGGATGGACGACAAGTTTAAAACCAATGACAAGTCTTAAATATTCCCAGTAGCCTTCCTTCACTTCATAATTTCAAAAAATGGGGACGAAGATTACTTGCAGCCAAAAAAATAATAATAAAAAAAGAGAGGGTAGGGCAAAAAAGGGAGTTTTCCGAACAAATGGCAACACCAATGTTTTAAGAACCGAGAATGTGCTCAGCTACAGTTGTACTACTGTATGCTAAGTTTCATGATGGCTCGGGTTCCAATCACACAAGGAAAGAGTCTAAGAGGAAAGGGTAAATGCTTAATTTTAGGATTGCTTTAATGAATAAACTGCAAATAGGATTGTAGTTAACTACAGAGCTTGTCACAAATTTCAAATGAAATGGAAAGAATGAAAGAACTTAACTAAAATAACTAAAGCATATCCTAATTAATGCATAAACCTTGTAAAAAAGCACAACTAACAATTCTCTAGCATTAGTATTAATCCATTTAAAACAAAAAGAAAGCAGAAGAGATCAATGAAAACCAGAAGCATTTACATAGAGAAACCAAATTAACATTAGTCTTATAGCCTTTGTTTGCAATAATGTCTACCCTTAAAACATACTACATATCAGTATATATAGAAGAGAGAGAGTTGTCCTACCTTCAAGAGGCATGAGATCCCAATCTTGGACATCATGGCCTGAAATGGTTGAACAAAATTATGTTAGAAGATTCCTCGTTCCCAAGACTAGACATAACAAAATATCATGGTCCACTAAGGAGCATTGAGAAGAGGTTGGAGGTGGGCCACTCCCCAACTATTTTCGCAAGCTTTGCTCAGTTGCTAATGGTTGATCAACGAGGTTGCCCTCTTGGTCGAGCTTGACAAAGTTTATAGGTGGCCTTCAGACAATGACTTCTGCTAGAGCTATCTGGGGTAAGGAGTATGGAGAGCACATGCCTATTTAGCCTTTTTGGTGCTATGTAAGGTTCTGGGTTCGACCACATGGCACTTTGCCATTGTAATCATTTTAAAAATGACAGATGTCTCTTCATAATGCTTTAGGGGCCCTCTTTGGTGTCTTGAATCCACTTTGTTTGGAGAGAGACATGTGGCACTAGTCTCTTTTTCTCGCTACTTAGCCATCCTTTTGTCATTGCCATGCCCCTTGTCTACGTATCTTTTGCTTAAGTCTTGAAGTCAAAAGATATATTCAAGTCCAGCTTCTTAGGATTATGACACCTGTCAATTTACCATTTGATAAGGCCCTGCATGGACCTTGCCTTTTGTCTTTGGAGTGCAACTGATCTGGATGTCGACACTTGTCTTGCTCTTGTTTCTTCGTTTGGAGTCAATATTTGCATTTCATACCTTAGGCCTATAGGTCACAGTTCAACGATATGTAGACATGTGGCTTGATCTCGTTAATCCTGATAGTCGTTATGGTCTGACTGTGTACCTTCGGCTTTTGGTTGCGAGTAAGTGGGATGCTGTCATGTGGACAGTCCTCATTGTTTGAAGGGTCTTTAGAATATGTGACTGCTCCTGTTAGTTGTGGATGAGTGGGATCGTACCACGTGGCATGATCTTGATTATTTAGAGGGTTGGGAGCTTTGTGCCTAAGCCATTTGAGCTGATAGAAGTGAGTGATTGAGATAGTGACATGGGACACAATCTCACTTACCCAGATGCTCGGGTGACTTCGAGAATTGTGCTTGTTCCTTAGGTCTTGGGTAAGTGGGATCATGACACATGGATGATCCTCGCTTATCCGAATGCTTGAGGAACTTTGCTAACTGTGCCTCTATGTGCAAGTTGCAGATGAGTGGGATTGTGACACATGGACAGTTCTCGCTCATTCAGATGCTCGAGGGACTCCAAGACTTAGCCATTCCATTGCTTTGTTGCAGATGAACGAGATGGAGACACGTGGCATAATCTCATTAATCCAAATATTCAGGAGCTTAGATGAAATTTAGACTTAAAACCTATTTCAAACAAGCCATAGACAAGCGAGGTGAAGACACGTCTAAATCTTGTGAACCCGAATGATTATTGATAGAAAAAGACTTAATCATTTTGTAGATCACTTGCGAGGACGCTGGATGAGGACACGTGGCAGAATTTCAAATGTTCGAGACTTAGCCATTGGAAATCAAACCATTGGGACGTAGCCATTGGAAATCAAATTGCATAGCCACTCTTTAAATTTGATAGTTGTTCTAAGTGCGAAAGAGATGTGTGGTAAAGGTCTATGCAAGGAGATTTATGCAGAAATGACTATGAAAATCATTGAGTGAGATCAAGCATGGTTTATTAAAGTTGCCTTGTGAATAACATAAGACTTGGAAAAGAGCAAACAACTTTGGACAAATACTCAGTTGGTCATGTTAGTCCATGTAGCTAAAATCTAAATTCAATGAACGTCATAGAATCAAAAGCCAAATAGATGCACAAGGAAATAACACCCATTCAGCTTTTTAAACTAGATATCAATCAAATTGATAGAGCAACTTAGGAAACACTTGGTCAACTTACATTTCGATTAAAAACACTCGTATTTGGAAGCATGTACATTTCGATTAAAAAAAACTCGTATTTTCTTTTAGGACCACATTTCTCTTGGATTCATGAAAATGATTCAACATCAATCTTAATCTTGACTTTAGACTTAGATAATAACATTTGGCTTGGACTGAATTGCTTCAAAACAAGACATGGATATGAAGTCTTTAGTTTAAAATGGGTCCTCATTTGAAAATTTGAAAATGGGGTGTGCTGGTCACAACAATATATAATGTGCTCATCTCGTTGCACCAAAGCTTTTTTTTTTTTTTCATTTATATAATAACTAAGAATTATTGTTACATCGATCTAATATCCTCCTATGCAATTTTATCCCAAATCTATGTTTGGATGGAGGTTTTGGGTGTTGGTGACAACATAATTGATCATAATGTTTGACTCTGATACAAAACATCAATAGTTCCACAATGACCAATATTACGCTTTGGCATATTTTGGTTCACAAATATTTCTTTGACAACACTTTCCTTTCAAAAACAATTATTGCTTTTGGAACTACACTAATGCTGGACAAACCTCCTTGTATATAGATAGACAAACAAACATAAGGCTTTAAATTAGTAGAAGCAATTCCAAGACTTACAAGTAAGGCATATTCGACTTGAGATAGATAGTCATTTTAGAAGCTTGCTATAAGGAGGCTTTTGGACATTTCGAGACACAAAAGAGGATAGAGTAGGTTGAGCAAGAAAACATACTTATCTAAAATTGTTTTATCTTGATTTGGTTTTGCAACCTTAATAAGATAGAAACTTGAAATGTAATGCAGATATTAAGATATAACATACAAACATACATCTGAATTTATGATACTGAAATTGATTGTAATGATTTGACAAGTGGCATATGTTAAATATAGAAGTGCAACAAAGAGATGAGTACTTAATTTTCCTGGTTGACTGTGACTCTATTATGGAAATGGAAATCAAACCAAAGTAGGCATGTGATTTACCGATTGAGGAACTATACTTTTGTTTGTGCAGGATCAATTTCGTTGATTTGGGTCTGTTTCATCAATCTGGGTCTGTATCATCGATCGATACTAACCTGCATTGGTTGGTACTGACTTGCGTGGAAATGAAAGACTGTGACCGTACAGTCACCTTCGCCTATCTTTGTATGCTCTGTATATGCGATCTTGAATATTGTTGATGTATGCAAGTCCAAAAATTAGTCTCCTTCACCTTAAAAACCTAGGTATGATTGTGAAGGTTAGAAACCTAAAAAAATCGAGAAAGTGGAAAGGGTTAAGCTGACCCCAATCGCCCCGATTTAGGACTACTTTCGATGATGGAATCCAAGTCATCCATATTTCTCCCACTTAATGTGATTGTGCAATTTTGCTCCATCGATATATGTATGCAACTAATAATTTGGTTTTGATAGTTGACAATGTTTGCTTTGACTTGGCTTGAGTGTGCTTCAGACTTGGATTGTGACTGCTCCTAGTGATAGATTTGCAATTTGTGAAGAATATGGCATATTTGCTTAATGTACAATAGTGTATAGATGTGTTCTAGGTAAGTGCCAAGTCCCTTTTGATTGAGACTTGATTTATATATACATGAGTCCAATCCGGTAATTTCTCAATCCACCAACATGCTAGGCAAATGAGCTGACTCCAAGGAAATATTTGATTTTAAAAAGCAATTGTCGCTAGGAGAGGGTTCGTTTAGATCAATTTGGGTTAGTATTGACTGATAATATTGATTGAAATTGATGGAATTGACTTGTGTACATGTGGATTGAAGTGAAGGTTTGGAGATGTATGTGCAGGGTATTGAGTAGGTTTGAAATAGACAATGAGGTTCTTAGGTGTGTAATAACAAAATGGAAGGGTCAAACTCATAAGATGCCATGCAAGTGTGAGAGAATGGTGGATTAGAACCATGTTTGTGCGCTCAAGTCAGGCGTGGTAAATGTATGCCAAGCTTGTCATTGTAAAATACTTAATATCATATTTTAGTATCTACAACAACCAATCAATCATTATGTTAGTATGAGGGCCAGTTCTATTGTGGCATCGCCCCCATTTGTGTAAGGATCACAATATATTTGATTTATATGTTGTCACACACCAAGCTTTCCAACCAATGTGGGATTAAGTTACATAGATAGAGATGGTACACAATGTATTGAATATCACTATATGATTTTATCACTCAAATAATGGTTATCTTGTAGGCCAATCCCCTAGTATACTAAGGTAGAGAAGAATATACTAATACCAAGGTAGGCCCAAATTGAACTTGTGCCTAATTTGATCTATGATATATTAACCCAAGGAACACCACACCTTCCTACCTCATAGAGATAATACACAAACCTAGAGCATATCAAGGAGCACCTACAACTAGCAATAAATTTTATTTCCACCCATATCTCTCAACTCACAGAAAAATTCAACAAGCATATATTTTGCCATCGGCTTAAAGAAGTAAACAACAAAGTTAAGAATTCTAACACCTTTAGCCTTATACAAGCAGTTGTTTTTTGCAGTGCATCAAATTATGTGATATGATTTCATAATTCAGATGCTTAGTTTAAAGTCAACCTACGTTGACCCATATTTCCTAAGTAGTGGTTAAGAAAACTCCATGTCTCATGAAAACCTTTAGCCTTGTCCTGGTCATATACATGTTTTTTCATAATAACCCATCCTAAACTTCCTCCCTATGTTTTCTAAACAATTTCTCAAATGGTTGTCTTCTATGTTAAATTGTAGGAAGCAAACAAAACATTTAGGCTCTAAGGCTATTGCCATTGGTCCTCCGTTAAACCAATTAAAAACTATCATTTTTTAATATCATAATTTTATGTGCATTTTATACTATTTACATCAAAATATCCCAATTAATATAAAACGTTTGGCATCATTTAACATTGCAAAGCCCTACATTGAAAATCTAAACATAACACCCATGACATTGAACATTGCAAAATGAAATTTAAGTTTGTCAAATAAGAGTACGATTTGATTCATCATATTATCATGAAAATAATAACAATAGTTTTAAGTCTCAAATGACAAAATGGAAAAATATTAATTTAACAATTGTATCAAATCCACAACAAAATGCTAAGCTCCAAGCATTAAGCAACACACTCAATAAGAGTTTTAATTTATTATTGTATGTTTTAATTTAATTTAATTTTATTTTTAATTTTTATTTTTTTATTTATTTTTATTTTTTAAGTTTAGCAAGTTGTCAGGGATGTTTAGGCATCTCTAGGACGTTTAAGGATACCCCCCACTACTAGGGGCATCTCCAATACTAGAAGGTGTCCCCCACATAGTTTAGGGCAACCTTTACTTTTCTAGGGAACACCTTGAAGTGCATTAAATGTTCCCAATAGTATGGGACACCCCCAAGTGTCTTAAGGTACTAAGCATCCCCAACATATTAAGAAGATGGCGGCATCCCTAATATGAATCCATGAAGGGATCAAATGTTCCATGGACTTAATGTTCAAATTCCAAAAGGTGGGATCACTAGTGAGATGTTTTCTGCCCACCCCAAAGTCCTTGAAGCAAAGGGGTGTCCTTAGGCACATGGAAGTGCATACTTGTGGAATACTAGTTACCACAATGTAACCTCCATCCAAAAATGGTGTAGATTCGAATAATGTCCCCCACCCAAAGTTGAATTGTAGTTCATAAATGATTGCAATCTTCAGCATGTCCCATATTTCTATCAACAAAATTTGAGGATAAATATATTATTGTAAAGCAACTACTAGATCATAATGCTTGGATTCTATTTTACCTTATCTTGGATTAAGTTAACCTTAATAAGATAAAAACTATGTATATTACTTAAGATTCTCCATTTATTACAATGAAGCATAAATTTTAATGTAAAAGGCATAATTTAATTTGAAAATTACGATTACTAAATAGGGAAAGTACTAAGAGGGATAATATACTTACGTGTTACTGTACTGTGTAGGTCTGAGACTTTAAGTAGGTGGTAGGAAAATAGGAAATTGGACTGTGAGTAGCTTAGATTAGGAATTGGAGTTATGGGCATGTCTAGATAGTAATGTAAGTGTTGTGTCAGTGTCGTTTTATGGCAACAACTGAAGTTGACAGTTTTGTCTGTGTAAGTCGCTTCTCTATTTTGGTATATGCCGCTATGCTTGCTTCTCTTCCATTTGTGTGTGATCTCGAAGTCTGACTGTGTGCGTAATATCAAGAAATTTGTCTCTTCTTGAAACCCTAGGTCCACTTTCGACACTAGGTTTAGGCCTGCAAAAGAGGAAAAAAGGTGGGTTGAGTTAACCCCAACTAATCCTCATTGAATAGCTAAGCGTTGCCTACGTATCTAATTCTCCAAAGAGTGAAGTTAGAGTTTGTGTAGTTCTCTCTGTTATATATGTGTGTGTGTGTGTGTGTGTGTGTGTGTGTAATAATACTCGTTTAGTGTATACAACTTATGATCTAGCTTTGACACTTGGCAACTGACAACTTTCGTTGGCTTTGAAGTGTTTCCATAGTTCCACGGCGTTTCAGGATGGGGGGATGCGAGGACGGGTTTTTATGACGGGGGGATGGGGGGCCTAAGTTTGGGGACGACGGCGAGGGGCGGCGGGGGAGCGGTGTTGAAATACATATAGTACTTGAAAAATTAGTTATAAAAAGATGTATAAAGATTAAGTATATTGCATTGAACATCAACAATTTTAACATTGTGATTTATCATTTAATCATTTAAGTTTCAAGTTTGATCCATTGAACAATGAACAATAACAATTTAACATTGAATATTAAACAATAAACATTGAATTTTCAAAATTTCATAATGATGATTCATGATTACAATCAAGTATCAACAATGTTAAAAAACAAAATACTAAACTAGTGAAATACTAAAAGTAAATAGTAAATACAAATGAGTCAATGGTTTATCATCCCCAATGTGGAACTCCTCATCACTAGAACTACTGGACTCCACATGCTCAAGCTCCTCCAAGCTAATACAACTAGCGTTGTCTGTGTAGCATCATCATCAATCTATGTTGGCTCCTTTGGCTCTACATCCCATCTGGTTGTTGGACTCTCCTTGTACGCAAGTGTGTTGCGGTCAATGAGACGCAAAGCACTATGTACAATCACAAGCTTCTCTGCCCTCTTAGAGGTAAGCCTATTCCTCTTCATGGAGTGGATCTAGCTATAAGTAGACTCGTTCCTCTCAGCAGCAAAAGAACTAGAAACCTGGGACAACAAACGAATGGCTAGATCAGTAGTTAAATAAGCAGGCCCATGCAAAGTCCACCACAAAATTGGTTCTTCCTGTGCCATTGTCTCCCTATCTATTTCAGCCTCCTGTGAATATCCGCTAAGAGGCAAATTTTGTCCACTCAATACGAATGATGTTGGCCTTTGTAGAATCATACATTTTCTAAATGGCCTTCATGAACCCTGCCTTCACCTCAGCATCTTATATGGGTGTAAGTCTACCAGGCCTTTGCACATACCACTTCGGGTTCAATGCATAGGCAGCCATGTGCAAGGGAGTGTTGAGCTTCTCCCATCTGCTATGAATGATTGGCTGAATATGCTCTGTGTAGAATGTCAATGTGGGGTCCTCTCGTACAACCTTCATTTGATCAAGCATAGTATCAATTGTAGGTGCATTAGCATCCCCATATCTAATTACTGTGAAGACTGGAATAATGGAGACAATATATTTGGCATCAGCCCAAAAAACATCACTCTTCACCACGTCCTTCACCCTCTTCCCCTACTCTATATTCAACTCAGGCCACTGATTCCATTTTGCTATCATAACCATTAGTTGCAATGGCTCTTGCAACTCAAGCATCCTCTCCAAGAGAATAAAGTATGATGCATACCTGGTCTCTACAGGTTTCAAAAATTCCTTCTTGGAGAAGGCCCTGAAGAGTTCATGTGAAGTGTGGTGGTTGTAGATAAACATTTGCACATCTCTAGCATCATTAACCATTGCTTTGATCCAGCTGATTTTTCCCATGTCCTTCAGTGCATTGTTCATGGCATGCACACGAGTCCACCAAATATGTCTAGAGGCTGCCTCAATTAACTTCCCTATTGCTCTGCACACATGGCTGCATCTGTCACTACTTGCACCACATTTTGTGGCCCAACCTCCTCTATAGCATCTTTGAGGATTTGGAACTGAAAATCAGCATCCTTGTGATGCCCTGAACAATCAATAGCCCTAAGAAAATAAGGGCTAGCTATACTTGTAACCATGATATTGATGAGTGGACGATGCCTAATGTCCGTCCACTCGTCCATGACAATGCTGCATCCACTAGAGACCCAGGTCTGCTTCATTTTCTCCATTAAAACATTAATCTTGGAATAGTTCTTATCCAAGATTGTTGTCCTCAATTTAGTCTCTCTTGGTGGCACATATGATGGTCCTGCTTTTGCTATTTTTGCCACTGCTTCCTTATAATGAGAGCGAGCCACATGGACTGGAAGGCCATTGGCAAAGAAGAATTTGCCAATGGCATATTCTGCCTCATCCTTTGCTTGCACATGGAATAAATCTGCCAGTGGATTTGAAGCATCACTAGTCATCTTCCGTTTCCTCTTAGGCTTTGTTGTCCTTAAACTAGATAGATTCATTGCCAACGGCCTCTCCAAAGTACTAGAAGTAGAACTCTGTCTTTGATGACCCCTCCCCCTTGGTGGCAAAGTAGTACATGAAGGTGCATCTTCTTCATTGGCACCCCATAATTTACATATTTCAGCCCTCAATTTCATATTCTTTTCCACTTTTTCACATACATCTACGCCTTTGCCTCAGTAAGGAGGTGAGCAATTGTTCTAGTCATGCTACCAAACCATTCAATGTTACATAGGTTGCACTTCCATTTCCTAGTGCCCCTAGCTGCCCTAGGCTTTGAAGGTACCTTGCTTGCAAATTGTTGTAAAGGTTTCTTTGGATCAAAGGGACCCTTAGCATATTGTTGAAGGGCTTGTGAAGGGCAACTATAATTGGGACTCCCAACAGAACTAGTTTGTCTTGCACGATCACTCCTCCCTCCTAAACTAGGATCATCATGTGCATAATCTTAATCATTGTCACTTTCAACTTCAACCCCAACCCCTTGAGGTTGAACCTCCTCCTCACTCATGCTATGAGATTGAGAACACATAATGACACTACAAGAAATGATAATTTTTTTCATTTTGTAAGTTTATAAATTATAATTTAAAAAATTAAATAATAAAATTAAAATCATGCATAAATTTAAGGGATTAAAATTTAAAATTAAGACAAGGATTTTCTTTTTGTTTTTCTTACTTCAGTTTGCTCGAAGCGCGGAAGCACAGGATACACAAATAGGAATCCTTGTTCTTAAAATTTAAGCATTTAATTCGAATGAATTCAGATTTAAAAAAATTAAAATTTAAATTTAAGACAAGAATTTCTTTTTGTTTTTCTTACTTCAGTTCGCTCGAAGCGCGGAAGCAGAGGATACACAAATAGAAATCCTTGTTCTTAATATTTAATTTTAAACATTAAGAATTAAGCATTTGATTTATCATTTGAATGAACATTGAAAATTTAAAATGTATTTTCAAGCATTTGAATGAATGAGAATCACAAATAAATATTTTAATATAATAATTTTTCATTTAGAAATTTGAAATTCAAATTGATTTAATGACATAAATGAAAGAAGTAGAACAAAACAATTTACAAATGAATAATGATTCAATGAAACAAAAATAATAAAATTTAACAATTAAAAATGAAAAATCAGAAATTGAAAGAATCATAGGGCCTACCATGTGGGTGAAATGATGAAATTGAAGAGGCTTGAATCTTCTTCGCAATGGCTTCTCTATCCTCTTCTTTGCTCTCTCACTTGCTCTCTCTTGCAAACTTCTCCCTCTTAGCTTGTTGCCTCTACTTTCAGCTCTCTACTTCACTCAATGAATTTTTTTTGTGATTTGGAATGAGAGGGAGAGGGCTTTTTATAAGTTTTTGGGAGGCCTTGGGGGGTGGGGGTGTGTCCCACTAGCAATTAGGGTTAGGGTAGAAAGCATAAAAATCCAATTTTTTTTAAATTAAAAAAAAAACACTTTATGACTTTGAAGTGCGTGGGGGACACCTGGATGTCCCCGAGACTTTTGGACATCCAGGGGATGTCCAAAAGTCTTGGGGACGTCCCCTCTCAAAAGGAGACGTCCTCAGGACGACGACGAAACTTGGTAGAGGTGGTGGGATGACTGGGGGACGTCCCCCTGATGTTCCCGTGTCCCCAAGACGTCCCCATCCCCAAAACGTGGGGTTTTTGGGTGGCGGGGACGCGTCCCCGTGGAACAGTGAGTGTTTCAAAATTGGCTAAGAACTGCTCCTCGTGATTGATTGGTAAATTGGAAAGAATGAGGTAGTCCTTTTGAATGTGCAAGTGTTTGTGTAGGCTTTGATAGATGCTTGCTAGACAAGGAATAGACTTAGACCTGATTTGTATTTATATTACTCTTTGGATACTTTCTCATGCTACTAACATGCGAAACGTATAGGTCAACCCATAAGAATTATTTGAATTTGAAATATGACCGTTTCTTGACACAAGACGAAGTTGTCAAGCTTGGATGATATTAGAATTCCAATGCCATTTGAGTTTGATTGTTGTCTGGAAGAAATCATCATTGATTTGATGATCTCGAGATGTCTAAGATGATAATTGACTAGTGTGGTATAGATTGGTGAAATTTTTATAGGTGATTGATGGCATCTAGAAAGGATCAGACCTATGTAAACCATGTGAATGTGAGAGAATAACAAATAAGAATCATAAGCAGACTAGTATTTCCAATGCAGCTTACAAAAAATTCCCGAAAACGGATGCAGAGGAGAAGCAATTGGAAAAGAGTGGAGATTTCTTCGATTTGGAGCAGATAAAAAAAATCTGGAGAGACGTATTATGCTGCATTCGTGAGTATTTTATCTTAGATGGTAGAAGCAAAAGAGTTCATAAATTTCATTTTGTCTTTCTTAATCATTTTAGGCATAAAGACAGAATTTCCTTCCCCTTCTATTTGCGCTTTTCGCTGCTTCAAAGTCTGTTTGCTCATAGAAAGAAGGAATCTCAACCAATTTTGCATGAAAGATTGATTCTTATTATAGAGGGCTATTGCAAAAACAATGCTATAGTCTCGAATCCTTATTCTGATAAAAATAAGGATTCACAGTGTAAGAAGAATGGAAAGGTGAAGGGGAAAGAAAAAGTAAAACCTAAACCCTCCAATCTTAAAAAACAGAATGTTGAAATCTGAGTGGGAAAGTACGGAAAGTTCTGAGAAGAATGTTGTTGAGGAAGAAGGGATGGAAACTGGGGATTTTAGTTCAAATTTGGAAGGTTATCAGGAAAATGAAGACAAAAGTGAGAAAGGAAACGAAGGGGAAAAAACAGAGGACAATACAGAACAGAATAATTCTAATCATGAAGATAATCAGACTGTGGTGGGGGGAAGTGTTAAAGAAACAAATAATTTACTTGATGATCTAGCTTTGACAAGAGAAAAGGAACATTTGGTTCTAAGTTCCAATCATGCCATGGAGATTAGAGAAAAAGAAAAGGATGATCATGACCAGCATAAAAACCCTGCAGAGACAAAAGAGGAGAAAATGATGGAAAGGGAGGACCAAATTGAAAAGGATGAGTCTTTTCCACAGGAGAATGCAGATAACAGTTGTGACGCTCCCTAGAGGGATAATAAGATCTCCTTCATGAATTCGGCCAAATTCAAAGCGGATGCAATTTTCCAAGTTGATTCGTGGATGCACAAGGAAATGGAGCTGAAGAAGAAAGTAGAAATAATGCAACATAACCAGGAATTGTAGGATCAAAATCAATAATTTGGAGAAGCAAATGAGTGATATTCCAATTAAACTTAAGGATTATGAGAATAATCTGAGAAGGCTCATCAAGGAAAGTAGAATGAAAATGGAGGAGGTTATGTCTAGCATATGTGCAGCTGCAGCTAACCTTGGAAAACGAGCCAATGAAGAAATAAAATCTCTGGAGGGGCCAAGTTAGAGGACCAGGCAGAGCTCGAGGAAGAAAGCCCAGCAAGAAGCTGCTACATCGGCAGCAATATCCATACAGGATATAGCAATGGTTGAAAATGAGACTGTGAAGATGATCTTGGAATTAGAAGACTAATGTCTTCTTTGTTGCTATTGTTTTTGTTCTGGTCCTTTCTGCTGGATGTTATAACTGGTTCTGAAAGTTGGATCTTAGTTTTATAAACTTATTTTGAGTTTCCAGGTCTCTGTAAACCCTGTGATCTTTCTTTTGGTTTTGGTCTGTGGTTTCAGGGCCCTGTAAAACCTGATTTTGATACTGTTTTCAGTTAGTTTTAGGATTGTTATTCCTGGTGGGCGTTATCGTTTCATCTTTTTTTCTTTGTTAAAGGGTTTCGGGGTCCCTTCAAAACCTGCTTTTACCTTAATCTAAAACAAATAAGAATCATATATGTATGCACAAGTCATGTAAGGTGAAAGTAGGTCAAAACTGACATTGCCAAATATTTAATACCATATTTTAGTATTTAAAATGCCCTAATTTTATTTTATTATTAAAATGCAATACAAATACTAGAGTAAAAGGATAAAGAGATATGCTTGAGTGTATACAACACACTTTGTCTTTGACATAAGGCTCCAAATGTGCAACGTGCTCCAAGCAAAATGTACAATGAATATAAAACAATCAATGCCCATGAAATGAATTTTGCAAGTGAATTAATTGAAACTTGAAACTTAAGAGAAAGGAAGGAATACATCTATAAGTGAGTAAACTATGTTGCCCTGTAACGTGTTGAATGTTAGCAAATGAGAAGAGATGATTGAAAGCACTTATGCACTTGATGATTTGTGATCAGTGCAAGATCTTATTTATGCAGTCCAAAATTGGTTACAAAAGCGATTATGGAGGTTACTAGTTATTAGTTAGGCTTTAACTAATAAGCAATTAAGCCTTTATAATATTTAACACCCCCTCTTAATGACTAAATGGGAAACAACACTAAGTTTGTTCCAAAATTTTACAAACAAAATAGGACCAAATAGTTTAGTCATTACATATACAAACTGATCAAAAGATATCAACATGAAATCCGCAGTCCTCTGACATTTTGCTACTTTCCAATGTGGGAACTTCGGTGTAGACAACCACTGAACATGATAGCCAACAACAAAACGAAAATTCGGCCATGTGGATAAAAGTTGTGGCAAGTTGTCCACCAAGTCTCTGATGAGTGATTCATTGACCGGTAATGAATCATCAATCGCTGATGATTTCAGCACAATCTCCAAAACTCTAAATCTAGAATCTTGGAGATGCTGATCAAATAAAACATCCCAGGCTTGTGAACCCTGTCGAAGTCCATACAAGGACTCAATCATCCTGCAAAAATTAAACTATATTTTTTTTTTTTTATTTCACTGATTTTCGTTCAATTCCATTTTGAACTATTCAAAAAAAATATTATTAAAACATCTGAAAAATTTATTAAAAAAATCATGAAATTTTTTTGGACTGTCCCTGTCCCCTTGTTGGTTTTTGTGCCCTTCATGTCCCTGCCTTGCCCTTGTCCTCAATTGTGTGAATGTTAGCATTTTTCGTGCCTCTTTCGTTGACTGTGCAAACCACGACTATGCTACCTCTCGACCTTGCCTTGTTTGATGCCCTTCGTGGTCACGTTGTGCCCTCTTCGTGAGCACTTCTCCTGATGCGACTGCACTTTCCACGAACCCTTTGTTTCAACGTTGTGTGTTTCGTGTGGCTTCCACGAGCCACAAAAAAACCTGTATGCCCTTGCGTTGACAACCTTCTTTCCACAAGATTGCAAACCCTAGATCCACAATTTTTCACAGGATTATCTGCTATCTTACACGAGTCTGTAATAAGTCACGATTTTCTCGAGCCACGATTTTACATGATGTTCTTCTGCCTCGCCTTCTTTGCATCTAGTAAACCCTCGATCCGTGATTCTCCCACGGGACTGTGCTTCTTTTCTTTTGGTCCCACAAACTTTGATATCTGTTGTGTCGTTTTTCATGATCCTGGACTATACATTCCACGATCCTTCACGAAAACCCTTCGTGAATTTTGCAAAGACCTCTGCAATGTCAACTCGCGATTTTCATGATCTCGTGATTGTCTGCAACTTCAACTCAATTTCTCTTCCTCCTCCCGTTTGTACCCTAACATCAGGGTTTCCTCGAACGAATCACCCGTACCTTTCGCGGCTTTCTTGAGTGGTGGATCTGATACCATTTTTAGCAAATGAGAAGAGATGATTGAAAGCACTTGATGCATTTGATGATTTGTGATCAATGCAAGATCTTATTTATGCATTCCAAAATTGGTTACAAGAGCAGTTATGGCGGTTACTAGTTATCAGTTAGGCTTTAACTAATAAGCAGTTAAGCCTTTACAATATTTTACAAGGTTACTTTGTCTTTAAGGTAAGGCTCCAAATGTGCAACTTGCTCCAAGCAAAATCTGCAATGAATATACAACAATCAATGTCCATGAAATGAATTTTGCAAGTGAATTAATTGAAACTTGAAACTTAAGAGCAAGGAAGGAACACATCTATAAGTGAGTGAACTATGTTGCCCTGTAATGTGTTGAAGATGTTACGTCCTTGTTGGATAATTAGAGAACTACGCTTCCTTATAGAAACTTTTGGAGAATGGTTCCACTTGCTAAGCCCTTTGGAGAATTGGGGATGATCAAATTCTAATTTGTGTATCTAAGGCAAGGCCATGGTTTGGAAGGACAAATGTCCTAACCCTCATGAATAAGGAACAGTGCCAAGGTTGTTGAATGTCATTGAACCTTAACTGCACTAACTCGTGTAACTAATCTTGCAATTGATCTTGTAACCCCAAGATGCTAAGGTGGGAGCCACATATGAGCTTGCTTTGAGTAATGCCAAGGCCATTGAGCATAACTGAACCTTAACTACATTATCTCAATAAACATGAATCAACCACCATAGATGACTTATAGATTCAAGGATCCTCACTTTTAGGTATCATCAAATATGTTTGCAAAGTATAAAATTGCAATAATGTGGATGTGCATGGACTAGCTTCATGCCCCATAAATCGGTGTAAACTGAGAAATTGTATTAGTGAGAACATGACATTTGCTCATGCCCACAATCTGATATAATCGATGTCAACATGATATAGAATGTTATGCATCTATATGCTATTTATGCCAAATCTTAGAATCTGTATCTCGTGATCCTATAAATGTGTGCATGTACCCCCAAATATGTTTGAATATAATGAACATTTGAGAACTTGAACTCATGTCTGTATAAAATGAGTGCGTATGGATAGCATATGCCCCCAAAATCTATCTGAAATCAGTAAATTCCTATCCCATATATGATATTCAAACCACTCTAAAATTTATGAAACTTGTAAGCTGTAAAAATCTGAATTTTTTGTTCATGGAGACTTAAGTCTTTATGACAAGCCCACTAATATGTGCCCCTTTTGAGGTGAGGGACGTATATTGCAAGTTACTCATCTCAAAAGAAAAGAGTTAAGTGTATCATGTTATGTAAAAAGATGTAATCATGTAGAATCATTTCAACATGTGGAGAATATGCCATCAAAGCATGTCAAAAACATATTTTTCAAGGCATACAAGTGCCATGTCAAGATGTATATGTCAATTAGGCACATAATAGTAACTATCATTGAGATAAACACTGAATATGACTATGCAGTAAAATATGCTTGATATGTAACATGGAACTACACACAAATGGGGACGTGCATGATACGGATCACGACACTTGCAAACTTAACAAACTCAATAGACAATGTCTGGGCATGATGTACACCATAAAAGCACATGCAGTAGCAATCAATGTCACATATAAGGCCAAGGGCCACATGCAAGCAACAATAAATGTTGCACACACAAGGCTAAGGGCAACATACAAAGGATAATAAATATTGGACACAAGTCAAAACATTATATACAATAGACACGTAATGACTAGTCTATTATGAAAGAGAAACAACATCAATGAAGCATAAAACAAGTAAACTAGTCTGCACCATCCAAATATGTCAATGCCACAACATAGTAAAGTAACATATCCAAAATCTAGCACTATATAAAGTATGATTAATAGCAAGACATGTAAACAATGCTTATAGCTTAACATGGTAAATGGAAAGGTCCTAGAAACATATAATTTGTATCAATGTAACTTGTGGAATAAGATGCCCTCAGCATTGACATGGACCCTATGTATAGGACTGCCCAACATATTTGTATCTATGTATCATGTGCATTTATATGTCTTGCATGTCATTCTTGTATAATATGAAATACATGTTCCTATGAAAAAAATATGTAATTTACCAAACATGTGATGAGTAATATATATGAAAAATGTAACTAGCAAACATGTCATGCTTAGGACCTGATTTTTTATTTTTTGAATATATATGTGTGTGTGTGTGTGTGTGTGTGTGTTTAGAATTTTTAGGACATGTATAATGCTAACCAAGGATCCTATGAATGAGATACATGAAGTCACTATATCATATGGTGCAATGGTCACCTTTCGTGAGAGAAAAGTGTCATATGTAGATGCAATTGTATCTGAATCTAAATTTGAAAAATGACCATGTGTTGTAGTATAACCCCCATCATAATCACTCATAGTATCATGTGTACGATGAGTAACTTGAGGGTGCAACACTTCCTATGAAATTTGTTGGATAGTAGGAGAAACATGTGCTTGTGTTTGCTGTGGAACAATGTCAATAATTGAAGTCTAGGATGTAGAGTAAATGTTGGTTGTTGTGAGTCTTGAATTACCCTGGGCACTGAAGTATTGGTCATCTAGGAAAGTCAACTACTTTCCTGTGAATTGTCTGTGTAAAATGAACCTTAGTAGGTTGTATAACTAATTGTGTAGAATGAATTTGGATAGATTAACTGACTACATAGAATGATCTTGAATAAGTAGAGTAACTAATTGTGGTGTTGGTGGGGATTGAGGAGGAAATGCCTTTGCATGTTGTTATGTTGAAACACATATAAGGGTATGGCTTTTAAACACAATACATATGTGAATAACTAACAAATAGATGTAAAGGGTGTGTAGCAATTCTTTAACCATCCACTCAAAAATAGAAATTGTGCATAATAATAATTATTTGAAATATTTGAAGCTAAATGATGTATATGTCCCTTGACAATCTTGAATGATTCCTTCTCATGCTCGTGTAATTTTATTTACTTGTTTCTTTCCTTGACCTTTAATTACATGAGTTGTCTTTGGTACCCACACCTGTGTTGGAGATGTTCTTTTTGCTTGCTCTATAGTTCTAATATGTATGTAAACCTTCTTAGAAAGTAAAGGAGATAGTCATACTTTTGTTATCAACATATGCTTCCATGTGTTGTAACCACGAATGTCCCAATGTGACATTGTGTTGCAGAATTGCCTTTTGTATATACAATAATGTGTTAACTATATTAGGCCCAAGAGAGATTGGTATAGCAACATGCTCCATGGCATTCTCATAAGTATGTGTATGTTGTAAGTCTCAATCATTGTATCCCAAGTCCTACACTGATATGATGATTTGGAGATATTTGAGTATAATAATTGATTGGTTTGGTATAGACCAGTGAAATTCATGTAGATGGCGGATAGTAACTAGAGAGAATCAAACCCATGGAAAGCATGTGAATGTGAGAGAATGACGAATAAGAGTCATATATGTATGCACAAGTCATGTAGGGTGAAGGCATGTCAAACCTGACATTTCTAAGTGTCTAATATCATACTTTAGTATCTACAGATTTAAATGGCCCACGTGTATTGTTATTTCGATGGTTTGCTTATCATGGTGGATCATTTTCCTAAATATGTAACATCCTCCAAAGATGAATATTAATTGTCGCCTTTGAATCACAAATGTTTGTATTAAGATAAGATAATGATATAAATGTCTATGAAAAACCAAAATCAGCCCATGGAGCTGAAAAGATACAATGTAAACTAAAGAACAGGGAGTGCAAGAACAACTCTAGTAAACCCAAAAACTAAAAAGAACACAACCAAGAATATATGTAAAAAAATCACGTTCTTTGATGTGTCACTGATCTCACCATATATGCAACCCTGTCAAGACGTTGCTTCCTAAATCTTGAAGAAGAACCCAGGGGAATAAAAGAAGCAATCCTTCAATTGCAAATCCTTGTAAAAGTAAAGTTTCTAGCCAAATGTTTGCAAAGATCAAACATCTCTCAAAATAAAAGAGCCAAGCATCTCTGATCCTCGTGAGCCATGAAGTTTTGGAGAGAGTTATACGAGTCTTTGATGAGTGAAAAGAATCACCCTTTGATCGCATAGTAAGGAGAACATCTAAATACATAAAGATCCTTGGTTTTATGGTCCAAAAAACATTTCTTAAAAATGTGATATACCTAAGGAAATATAGTGATTTGTTTCTATGCGGAGGTGGTGTGGACAAACTTTGAATTGTGCCAATGGAACCCTCAAATTGCAAGATAATTGGAGCCAACTGTAGCATGGAGGTTGGATGAGTCCATCCTCAAAGTGAAGATATGTGTTGTAGTAATGTAGAAGTTTTGAGGAAAGAGGCTTATAAGGATAACCATTTGGACCAAAGGTAGGCTCTATAGATCTCATTTCTGATTAATGATCTCCCTTTTGGATACATCTGGTGCATCAATTGGAAAATTATGTGGATGGAGTCTCTCGACGACAATATCTACATGGCTTAGGAGAGCATAAGCCTTTGCATACAATCTAAATTTTATCTCACGCTGTGTTAGTTGCATAGAGGTTTTGAATGCTTGAGATGGGTACCTGAAGAACTAAACTGAAGAGTTGGTAGTCAAGCTAAGCTTGTGTATCAAAATCACCTCTTGAAAAATCACATTAGTAATGAGTAGGGATGTACCAAATTCAGTAAGAATGATGTTTTCAAGGACTGGAATTTTAGCATGGAGATTCTTGCATGTAGACGAGCACTCATTCAGTTTGGCTTTGATTGACTTTCTTAAGGTAATTCCCCCACATTTCAGCCCCATTTAAAAGAATAAGTGTAACAAGTGAGTTGAAGAGGTGTATCTTTGTATGGATATCTTGGAATTGAAGTAGGAGGCATTGTTTCTCAAAAGTGGTTGTTGAGTTGTGGAGCTAAAAGCTTCAACTCTTTGCAAACAGAAGGAACAGAAGGTTGCTGAGATCCAGGAGCAACGGCGTCGACAGCAGGACCGACGTCGGTTGTGACCAGTGCAGAAGGCCACTGGCGACGGCAGGGAGTCGGCCGACGTCGGCAGAACCAGGGAAGCAGGGACCGGCGTCGATCGCCTGTGTGTCCAGAACTGTTCGTTGCACGGACAGTTAGTTAAGTGAACGAAGCGTTTGCATGTAAAGGCCAGTTAGAGTCTTGAGCTACGAGGATAATTGTCTAAATTAAGAGTCTAAGTTATTGTTTAAGTCTGGGATCTATTTATAGACTCATTGGCATGTATTGTATAGATATAAGATAAGGAAGGCAAGGAGTTCCTTCTAAGTGTAAGATCATTGAGTTGCAGGTTGTTGCAAGCTCATAGGAGGTCTACATGTGTGAGTATGGTCTGTTGAATTGCAGGTTCATGGGAAATCAACTTGAAGTACTATAGAGTGCTTGGTGAACTGGCAGGGTTATTACTGACTAGTTGGAGAGGTGAACACCAATTCTGTTCGTGAGTTGGTTGTTGGGACCCTTTTTTTTTTTTGGTAGGAGAGTGTTGTAGAAGAATTACTGTACACTTGAGGTGTGGGAAGCCTCTGTAAGGTGGAAGAGTGTGGCGGCTCTTTATTGTATTCTTTTTTGTAAAGTGTTAATACAAGATAGTGTATTGTCTCTCATATTCTGTGCTATTGGTGAATTCTAGTTGTATTTCTGGTTATTTTCGCATTTATAATTGCTTATATTTGGTAATCATACTGTGCTCTTTCTGAAGAGCAAGATCCTAACAAAGTGGGATCAGAACGAGTGTTGTTCTTGTGATCCCCCAACAAAGTGGTATCAGAGCTTTGGTTTGGATACTAACAGATTGGATTAGATCTAGTTAGTGTGTTTTTGATTACAGGTTACTCACAGGGTCTCTGTTTGAGTGGGAGTTGAGCAGTGGCAGAAGACAGTAAGCTACGAATGGAAAAGTTTAATGGCAAGAACTACCAACTGTGGAGGATGCAGATTGAGGATTATCTGTATCAGAAAGTGTTGTACTTACCGTTGGGTGGGGTTAATTGCAAACCCTCGGATATGAAAGATGAAGAATGGGAGGTTCTTGATCGGAAGGCTCTGGGATCTATTAGATTAAGTCTTGCATCATCTGTGATTTCCAGCTTATCACAGTGTAAGACAACGGTGGAGTTGATGGAATTTTTGGCAAATTTATATGAAAAACCCTCAGATTCTAATAAGGTATTTCTTATGAAGTGTTTATTTAATTTGCAAATGTTGGAAGGTGGATTTGTTCATAGCCATCTTAGTGATTTTCATGGTTTGGTAAACCAGTTAAGTTCAGTCAATATTGTATTTGATGATGAAATTAGAGCTCTTTTAATCTTGTGTTCATTACCTGAAAGTTGGAAAGGTTTGGTAATGGCAGTTTCTAATACTGTGTCTCCTTCAAAAGTCTTAAAAGTGGATGATGTTGTGAGTGTGATCTTGAATGAAGAGATACGCAGGAAAAACACAAGTGAGTCATCAGGGAATGCTTTGAGTGTTGAAGGCAGAGGAAGGCAAAGAGAGAAGATAGAGCATGGGAGATCAAGGTCCAAGATAGGCAGAAGATCCAAGTCCAGATATGGCAGAATAATCTGCTGGAAGTGTGGAAAGCAAGGGCACTTAAAGAGAGATTGCAGATCAGGTGAAGATCAACATGAAGGACATGAAGAAGCAGATTACGCTGCACGGGATGCTCTGGTATGTTCTTTGGATAAAGTAGAATCTTGGGTTTTAAATTCTGGTGCCTCTTTTCATGCATCCCCACATAGGAAATTTTTTCATGAGTATGTCCAGGGAGACTTTGGAGAAATTTGTGTAGGGGATGGTAAACCTTGTCAGACTGTTGGCAAAGGGAAAGTGAAGTTGAAACTGCAGACATGTAACACATGGGTGTTAAAGGAGGTCATGCATGTCCCAGTTCTGGAGCGGAATTTGATTTCTGTTAGAAGTTTGGGTGATGAGGGTTGCACAGTAACTCTCACAGCGGACTCTTGGAAGGTTACCAAGGGTACACTTGTTGTAGCCAGAGGTAAGAAAGTAGGTACGCTTTATCTATCTACTTGTATTACTGACTCTCTTTCTGGGTTATCTACTTCAGCTGTAGATTCAAAGATGTGGCTTGATAGGCTTGGTCACATAGATAAGAAGGAGATGCTTGTTCTTGAGTCAAAGGATATGCTTTCGGATTTGGAAGGTATGGATTGTGGTTTCTATATGCAGAAGAAGAAGGTGACGTTTCTTGAAGAATCCGATGTTAGTGACAAGAACAAGAAAGCCTTAGTTTTCAAGGAGAAGGTGACGGACAGAGTTTAGCACAAGATGCAGAAGAATTCTGAGCAGAGCAAGGGTGTTTTGGAGAAGGATTTGATCTAAAAAGAGCTCGCGGGAAAAAGTCAGGTCTCACTAGAAAAACACAGAGGCCGACGTCGGCAGAAAAACCGGCGTCTGCGTCCAGACAGGGACCGACGTCGGCTATGTGCAGCGCGACGTTGGTGACTCAGGGCAGATAACTACCGGCGTTGGCCAGGGAAAAACGACGTCAGCAAGGGGGTAGTCGCAGGGAACCGACATCGGTCGAGTGCAGATTGAGATGTGACCGGCATCGGTTACTGAGACGAATTTTGGGTGGACAGCAAGTTGTCAAGGTGTCTCAAACGCCTATATGGAGGACTGAAGGTGTAAGTTCTTAAATTCGTCATTTTCCTTCTTTACACTACTTGTTGCTCACTTATGGCATAAGACCAGGGAGTTATTAAAGAAGCAGAACAGGTAGATCCAGGAAACAGTGGGAGCCTGGCATGGATGAGGATGTGATTCCTTAGAGGAGAACCAAGCAGGTGTTTTGGGTAGAGTGGCCAGCTGGAAGTAAGCACTGAGAGACGAATGGATGTTCAGGATGAAGAAGAGCGGAAATGGATACGTGAGATAGAAGATCAGGGTATATGGTCTTGTATTAACTGCAGGGCAATGGAGGTTTGATCATTGTGTTTCTCTTTACCAGGTTGGATAATATTAGCTACATTATCCTATTACTATATGATATGCTTGTTGCAGGGTTACATATACAGGATATTGTTGAACTAAAGGTAAAGCTAGTTTAGGTGTTTGTCATGGAGAATCTAGGAGCAGCAAGATTCTTTGGCATGAGTGTGTTCTAGAGACATGGTAGGTCATATGTTGACTTTGTTTCAGGATGATTGTGTGAGACCGGTTAGCACGCCGATGGTTGGACAGTTCTATGAACTGTCTTGATTCACATAATGAGGTTGAGTGCATGGTATGTACTAAACCTGAGTTTTTCCAAGCAGTGGGAGTTGTCACAAGTTGGAGCCAATTCGGGAGAGACCATTGGAGGACAGTTCAGTGGATTCTTACAGGGACTAGCAGCAGGTGCACATGCTATGCAGGTTCAGGTTATTCTCTACATGGTTTGTAGATGTGGATGTGGCAGGTGATTTGGATGACAGGTTTTGCACCACAGGATTTGTGGTGGTTGGTCTTCAAGAGTGATCTTGAAGAGGGATACAAAGCCAAGGGAACAAACTAGACGGAGTACAGATACAAGTACAGGTTGCAGCTGTTTATCTCCAAGTGGGAGATTGTTGAGTTGTGGAGCTAAAAGCTTCAACTCTTTGCAAACAGAAGGAACAGAAGGTTGCTGAGATCCAGGAGCACCGGCGTCGGCAGCAGGACCGACGTCGGTCGTGACCAGTGCAGAAGGCCACCGGCGACGGCAGGGAGTCGGCCGACTTCGGCAGAACCAGGCAAGCAGGGACCGGCGTCGGTCCCCTTTGTGTTCCAGAACTGTTCGTTGCACGGACAGTTAGTTAAGTGAACGAAGCGTTTGCATGTAAAGGCCAGTTAGAGTCTTGAGCTGCGAGGATAATTGTCTAAATTAAGAGTCTAAGTTATTGTTTAAGTCTGGGATCTATTTATAGACCCATTGGCATGTATTGTATAGATATAAGATAAGGAAGGCAAGGAGTTCCTTCTAAGTGTAAGATCATTGAGTTGCAGGTTGTTGCAAGCTCATAGGAGGTCTACATGTGTGAGTATGGTCTGTTGAATTGCAGGTTGCAGGTTCATGGGAGATCAACTTGAAGTACTATAGAGTGCTTGGTGAACTGGCAGGGTTATTACTGACTAGTTGGAGAGGTGAACACCAATTCTGTTTGTGAGTTGGTTGTTGGGACCCTTTTTTTTTTGGTAGGAGAGTGTTGTAGAAGAATTACTGTACACTTGAGGTGTGGGAAGCCTCTGTAAGGTGGAAGAGTGTGGCGGCTCTTTATTGTATTCTTTTCTGTAAAGTGTTAATACAAGATAGTGTATTGTCTCTCATATTCTGTGCTATTGGTGAATTCTAGTTACTTGTATTTCTGGTTATTTCCGCATTTATAATTGCTTATATTTGGTAATCATACTGTGCTCTTTCTGAGGAGCAAGATCCTAACAAAGTGGGATCAGAACAGGTGTTGTTCTTGTGATCCCCCAACAGTGGTGAGGGCAACATACTCTTTACTTAGCTTAGACTCAGTAGTTGGTGATAAACGAAAGTCTGGCAAAAAGAAAAAAGGACCCATAGATATGCATATGAAGAAACCATCTCAACTCGTTGCCCTTTATATGCACATAAAACTTGTTTGGCATTATGCTTTGAACTATTAAAAACCTTACCTTTTGTTTTCTCTAGATTTCCTAAAGACCATGTGTATCACAAAAGGATGCTAAGATATGCAGTAGTCTCTAGAGACCTTCCTCTGAGTGGTACACCAAGATGATGTTTGCAAATAGAAGAATAACAATACAAACTTTGTACAATAAACAACCATCTATGCATAGAAAACTTGATATGATTATATCAAGCTCATCTATGTATAGATCAAAAACTATAGGGGAGATTGGACAACCTTGCTTGTGGTGCTTCATACCCCCCTCTATCTCACCAACACTTGTGTGCACTCTGCCAACAATGGACTCGTAGAGTGTCATAACCAATGACATCATCAATTTAGGAAGACTCAAAGCCTCAATTCTATCAATGAGCAAATGTCAATGAACCATGTCAAAGGCTCTGTGAAAGTCTACAGAGCAACAATAAACCTTGCACCTCTTAGCTTTAGCCTTCCCAATTATAGAGGTCAAAGTGAAAATATGATTAGTGGTGTGATGATTCTTCTTGAAACTTGCTTGTCTCTTAGTTCTCAACTTTTTAGCTTCAACCCATCTAGAGATATGGATGTCTAAAGCAATAGCAAATATATTTGCAAGTGCATGACTAATCATGATGGTTTGATAGTTTGTAGGATCATTTTGGGCTCCAATGGGTGGATAATGTGGTTTATCCAAGATGAAGGAAAGCCATAGGATACAATATAATTAAATGTTTGTGACTCTCCGCATTACCCTCCAAAAAAGTTTGGGAGTGAATTTACACTGATGGTGAATGGCTTTACACTTGTTTTTCAGATAGGTCATTTTTTTACTTTTAAGGATTCTCGTATATATTCTCGACATGTTTAAAAATTTGTATGGATCCTTTGTCATAGTAGACTTCGTTAGCCTACAAATATTCTTACAATTGAAGTCAAACCAAGCATTATGCGGGCAATGGGAAACACCAGGGTGGCAGGGTATATGGGTTAAGCGGGGAAAACATATAAAGTTGGATAAAAAAATGGTTTCAATGAAGACAGTAGCATGCTCAATTGGGTTATGGCTAACATAGATTGAAAGGAGTCTTGTTTTGAGGATTTTAGTGTATTCTTCATCAAATTGGTGGTTAAAATGGATAGTGGTAGTTTGTTGAGGTTTAACAATGCTAGGGACAAACAGTGGAGTGCTAAGTGGTAGCATAAAAGATAAGACACAATGATTAGAAAGAGGGGGACAAAAAGTTGAAACTTGAAGGTCCAGAACCTTTGACAAAAGCTTCCTGTTAGCAATGATGTAGTTCTCAACTAAAGAGCCGCCAACAAAATGGAAGCAACTGAAACCCGCTACGCACAAAAATTAAATAGTACCATTGAGGATCACCAAGCCATGTGTGTTCCCCAAACTAATCAAGTGCTTCACATATGAGGATATTTTCCGATCTGAAGAATTACATTGAAGGCCTTTACTTTGTATGTCCATTGATTGAATCATCAAAGGATTTGAATAGATGTCCTATCTAGTACACTACATGCAACCAATATAGGAATTGAAGTCACCAATTAAAAGGATTTCACCAAGGGAGGAAAATCTTGTTATTTATGGTTGTAGATCCATAGATGGAGAGTCACAAACATTTGAAATTACACACGCTGAAGAGTTTGGCGGAAAATAACATGTACCAAAGAATAGCTTCTTATAAGGACCTCTTCTCAATGACACCCATAAAAATCTAGCATGGACCTCATTAACCTCCAATTGGATGAAAAAGGGCCAAATGGTCTCTATACAATTTTATTGGATCCCTTCGAACCAAGATGGTGTGTTGGCCTATGCACTAATATCCAAGACTACCCTAAGAAAGCAAGAAATGGTTTTTCATCAGTCTCATGAGTTTATGTGAAGAATATCATATCTGTATTTTGGATTTAATCCTCAATCAGCCTTGGTGGGAAGAAAATTGAACCCCTACAATTCCATTTGCAATTGAAAGAGAATGTTGGTGTTTCAAGGCCTTGCATCACAAAGAATATTAATAATATGATGGAGGAAGCCATGGTTTAGACTAATCCGAAGGAGGCACATCTCTGATCCATGCTCTACCATTTTGAATGACTACTCACTTCCCTTGCTTCCTAGCTTCATCCATCCTTTGTTTATCATTTTTCAACTCTTCATACTGAATTTGTGGGATATCCTCATCCATATAAATCTTCTTTGAAAGGCTGAAAAAATCTTTATTGGATCAAAGAACTTGAAGCCTATCTTGAGAGCTCATGGACCGGATGCTAATGGAATTGCCTTGAGTGAACCAAGCTCT
Organism: Torreya grandis; assembly: GCA_037957365.1. Taxonomy (NCBI): domain Eukaryota; kingdom Viridiplantae; phylum Streptophyta; class Pinopsida; order Cupressales; family Taxaceae; genus Torreya; species Torreya grandis. Next base: position 1,755,726 of record JARHVA010002187.1, read on the forward strand.
TTTGGGTTGATGTCCTTCTGTCCCAAAGTATTTCAAATAAAATGTTTAGTTGACTTAAGTGGATTATCCTCTTTCTTTAATCCTCTAATTTTAAGATTAAGGGGCTTGAGTTTCCTTTGTCTCTCCTCTTCAAAATTTGCTTATATTACAACATCCACCATTTTTGGGGGTCTGGAGTTACTATTTCCCTTAACAACCTGTGCCCAATCTGTATCCGCATATTCAATCTATTTTGCAAGCTCCTTTTGGTTCACCGGTTTTGTTGAAACAGATCTTAAGGGTTTCAATATCCTTTGATGTCTTGTTCATATGCTGGAGTTTTATGATGGTTTGCTGCAAGCCCACAATGGTATTTGCTCAACTCTTAACTAGTTTTTGTTGTTAGAATTGAATTTTGGTTGTCAATTTTTTTTGGGAGATATTTGTAATTATTTTGTATTTCTTAGTAGTTATTTTGAAGAGTTCAAAAATTTGTTCACTATGTACATGCACAATTTAGGTTCACTTCAAATTAATTTTATGGTAATGTATTTGTAGTTTTGCATTCTTCGTGAATTTAGGTTAAAGTAGAATTTTAGGTATGATTCCTTATATTGGTGAGTCTTTAAAGTTTAATGTTATAATATGTAGTAGTAAACTTTTAAATTTAAGGAAAAACCATGTGTAAATAAAAATCAAACCAATTGGACACAATTGAACATAACATGATTAGATGTTCAAATTATTTCTAAATTTGAAGCAAATTAGGAAAAAAAATTATTGTAAACACCTAATCACGAGTATTTAATTGTATGTGAAATATCTAATCATGATTTGTCTGTTTTTAGGGTCTTGGTAATGACTTTGATTATCTTGAACCTGCGAGAGTTATCTTTGGTGGAGATTTTAATGCATTGCACATTTCATGTGGATTCAATCATACAGGAGCAATCGTAGAGGAAAAATGATTATTTATTACTATTGTCAAGGAATGTGTTTTTAGTGTATTCCTATTTGAAAAAAATTATATTATTTATTTATGTATCTCAAACAGAATGTTTAGGAAAATCTAATTAACATAAAAATAATTAAATTCCTTAATGAAATTAATTTCTAAAAAAATTATGATTTTGAAATCTTGGTATTTATTTTCTTAGTTGCATCTCTCCATCCAAAGTTTTTCCTAAATTATCTTACAGTGTAGGCTGGTAGTTCAAAGGGAATGGGTCAAGGTCCATAAAAAAATGCAGGGAATTATAGTTATATCAAAGGAAAACAAGAACATTGGATGTAAAGCTCACTCGTGGTCTTTTGCTATTTGCTCATGATAAGGCCTTGTTATGTGGAATTATGTTACAAAATATTTAAATTCTCTATTCCTAGATTAACCTGATCATGGTCATCAATTAGAAAGGAAAACGTTTCAAAATTAAGAAAACATATATATTAATTTTAATTTTATTGAAGGCGACTCATGACGCTTTGATTTTTCTTTTAAATTAATTTGTTTTGTTTATCAACCAATTCTAAAAAATAAAATATTAGAAAATACAAAAATAACAACAATTGTGATACTTTAACTTACAAGATTTGTTTTGTAGTTTTTTTGGCATTAGCCCACATATTTATTTGTATGTTACAAGATTGTAGGTTATGGCAGACACAATCATAGAATAGAAATTGTATGCATGGATCATTAATAGAAAGTTCTTGATAAATGTTACAGATATATTTTATATTCTTTTATATGAGAGGTTGTAGGGCTTCCTATGCTGATCTTTAATATTCGATTATTGAGACGTTTTATCAAAAGGTGTTTGCAAACTGTAATTAGAGGCTTCTGGTTTTATTGTATGTTTATTTAAAGATAGCATGATAACTACTAGGACTATGGATTCCTTTCTTGTGGATCATAAATTGAAAATCAATTAAATATGCACAAATTGTGTCACATACAGAGGAATTTACTAAAGAGAAAGGCATAAGGGAGTTTGTGTTGACACCTAAATTTGGTACGAGCTCATCCTTTGTCATTTATTGCAACTTTTTACATATATGTTATTGATAGCAAATGAGGTATTTATTAGTGCATTATACTTAGGTCTTTTTGTTATATTGGTCAATAACTTTGTTTGTTAGTTTTTCATTTTGCTTTTTTGTTGTGGGAATCCTTAGTTTTAGTCCTTTGTTCTTTTGGACAATTTTGCAGTAACTGAAGTAGTCGATTTAGTGCGAACTTGTACAAGGGTATCTTTTAGAACTTTTTTCGAGTCATATTTCATTAAATTTTTATTTTTGTCCATTAGGTCTTCTCTTGGCCTATCAATGTACCAAATTCAAAATAAAAACATCTATAAATACAAGGCTTTTTTAAGGCATTAGGGATGGTTCTCACTTTCAATAGGTATTCAAAGATTTTCATATTTTATCTATAAATCTGTTGAAGCCAATATTCAAGGTTGAATCCTTATTTACATATGTATACCAAGGGTAAAATAAGTAAAATAGCATCTAGACTTGCACTCACAATTTCATAAACACACATAAGTTGGAAAAATAAATTTGAGTTTGAGTCATCTTCGGAGTATTTACAATGCAGTGCAATGTTTGGTTATTCAATGGGAATTGATCAAGGTCAATCCAACTTAGTTCATTTCGTTTGATTCTCCCTTTTTTATTCCAATTTGGTTATGTGTAGGAAATTTGTAGGTACTATGTGCGGCATTCAAGATTTTAAAATATGTCAACCACCTTAATTTAGATAGGCTTAGATAGTGCAACGATCGATTTTCTATCAGAGCCAATAAAGACAAGTCCATAGTCAACAGTCTCAAACGCATTGCACTACTTTCCACTTATAGCTATTTTTATTCCTGACTTTGATCCCAAGTCTATGCAATCATCTTTTGCTTCTGATTTTTATTGTTAGACAGTCAGAACAACCAGCATAAATCCATATGCAAGCTAAGTATATATTTTTTTAGTTTTTTTAAACAATTACTTTTCATATTTAACAATTGTCAAAATCAAAATTATTAAATATTGTATATCTCTAGCATTTTGATATTTTCTAGTTTTACACCTATTATAACACATTACAAATTTATTTGTTTTATCAAAAACAAGGTAAAACATATTAGTGAATGTGTATTTTGTTTTGAGTATTGCTTTCTTTGTTGATTTTTGTTTTAGGGTTTTCATTGAATTTATGATTTTCAGACATTAAAAACGCCTCTTTGACATTTGGGCTTCAATGTTCTTGTTTTCTTGCACAAATATTTGTGTGATTGATTTTCAATAATTTCTCTTTTCTTTCATAGGTGATGTGTTCTGGTAATTTTAAAACTTATAGAAGTCGTCATTTTGAGAAAAAAAGGTCTAGTTTTATTTGAGTCATGGTGTAGGGTATTGTTTGAATACTCAAGTTATTAGACAACACTATTCATGGATTAAAGTTTTCACATATCTCCCGGTATATTAGAAACACTTAGGGTTTTGTTTTTAACATAGAGGAAGTCTCCATTTGCTTGTTCTTATAGTGCACTAGTAAGCATTTATCCTAAGAAATTTATTTTCAACGTACTCTAGAAATGAGATAGTGCGGCTACATGAATGGTGGAATCCTTCGTAGTTAATGTCTGTGTGATCATGTTCACTATTTACGATTGGGATCAGTGTATTTAAGAGCTTACTAAGCAAACACATCTTACATAGTTAAACCCATTAATATCCTCTCTTTTGTGGTATGATCATTTGTTTGTTAGCATTGAGCTTGGTTTGTCATATTTCCTATATGGGGACTTAACAAATGTCAAATGGTTTTTAAATATGCAATGCCCAATGTTGTTCATCTTTTAGATATAATCTTTTCTTGTAATGTTACCTCGTACACATACGATAATGAATGGATTAATGATCATATCTGTACAAATTTTGATGTTTTTTTTTATTAATGAATAAAATGATTGTGGTAGATATGATTGTGATTATGAAAATCCAAATGAGTGGTAGAATAATGAAGAATATAGCGAATAGGAAAATGAATGCACTAATTCCAAATCTAAACAGTTATTTCATTTATTCCCCCTTTGTTTTGATCTTTCCATAAAGCAAAACAAAATGAACATATTGAGAATGAATATCTTATCTCTTAATCTCTTACAATGATCGAAATGTGAAGAATCACTAAAACACCTTGTTTACCTTTTGACTTTACTTTTGTATTATGTCACATTAATCAATATAAGTTGCAAAAGCATGGCCCTTGTATAATTATATTAAATAATACAAATGCATGTGCTAGTCCTTTATCTCTAGAATAGGTAGATGTTGTAAATGCATATGATCGTCAACACTCTCCTCTAGACATAGTGATATGCAAGATAGTGATAGTCTTTCTCCTCCATTGGAAGCAATAAATAATGCTAAAACTTTGTCTTCTCTTGAAATGTTACAAGATATCAATGAATGTGAATTACAAACACAAAGTGGCATCAAAACTTTAAACTTACACAACAATGATGATGAAATATTATGCATTGATTCTCAAGATAGCCTTACTCTACTCATTCAATGTGAGTTTCATGATAATACCAATAATGAAAATTCTCCATTCTCTCGTAAGACACTTGACTCAAATAAAGAGCAATGTTATGCTTATACTTTTGTGCAACTCCAAAATAATAAGCTAGGCAATGATTCTCAAGTTTGCTCTGATTTTACTAAGCCATGTGATGACATCTATTATGATCCTCTCTTACCAATGTTTAAAATGGATTATCAATTGCAACCCATAAATAAGCCTTTCCAAACCACACCATTCCTAATGGTCATATTTTATCAAAGATAATGTTATCTTAGGAAAATCCCTTACATGAGTTAAATATGAACATCCATATCAAAATAATTTTGTTATGCCTACACTACCATTGTTTGATGGTTGTAGGGATTTGTGTATTCATTTGACACGATATACACTTTATTTTTGAGAATGGAGTAATGCTGGACATATTTTACTAAAAGCTTTTCATATAAGCCTCACAAGAGATGCTTCATAATGATTTTACAATTTAGGTAATGGTTCCTTATCTAATATTAAAATGTTAGAAGATGCATTCTTATTCGTTTATCATAAGCACAAGGTACTTAAGCTCATCGTGGAACATTTATAAGGTTTGCAACAAGGTCATGATGAGTTTATGGAAGATTATATCTTAAAATTTAAAAATACTTTGCACTCTCTAAATTATCAACACTCGGACATGGAAAAACAATTTATCTATAGTAGGGGTCTTTTATCTCCACTCAAAGAAAGAGCTAGTATAAACCTCAGACCCCTTTTGAGAGATTATACATGAATGTGTGCAAATATGCATGCGATCTAAAAAATACAACACAAAAGGTTGTTGAGTAATAATCATCTTCATAGAAGCAAGAAGTTATCAATAAACAGAGGAATCTAGATTTAAAATCTCAAAGCAAGAATCTAGTTCAGATCACTCATGAAATAGATAAGGCACTCGAGGCGGCTCTTATCAAGAAAGAACAAGGCAAGGTACTCAATAAAGAGAAGGTATTAATTTACATAGCACTACCTAAAGAAAGTAAACATACAATAAGAGGCAATTGTTGCAGTTTCATTGAATTTAAATATCAGACATGATATTTTACATACATTTTTAGATGAAAACTTATAACTCTCCCTCGTAATTACTATCATCCTCTTCATTGTTAGTACACAAAAGATGACATTTTGCATGTATCATGGTATTAACGGACAACAAGATAATGACTACTATGTATTACAAGAAAATATTACACAACTTGCCAATAAAGGATCTATTACATTTCAAGGCAATAGAATCAACAACAAAGACACACATATCCATGATGATAGCACATCTCCAATTACAGAAACATGGACACCAAAACAAAAGCATCTACATTCAAATTAGGAATACAAACATGTTATGTATACTTCACAAATGTCACAAGTACCACAAGTGCCACAAATAATGCATACATGAACAACGTAACATATTCAATATAACAAGATAACTATGAATGATAATCATTACGATGCACAATCTCTATTTTTGCTAGAGTGGTCAGTTTGTTCTATAGTTTGCAATTAACTTAAATACAACAAGAAGTGATCATCTAAAAGTGAAATATTATTAACACTTCCATTTACAAATGCCTAATCAAATATATCGACATTTTTAATACTAAATATCATCACATGAACTAAATTATCAAAGTATAATACAAATCTCAAGAATTCACAATATCAAAATTCCACAAGTACAATATAAGAACAAATATATCAAGACCATTTATATATATCAATTGTTTTTCAAGTACAACATAATACAATATTACTCCATAATTGGCTTGTCACCCTATACATCTCCACCTACAACTACTAATAATTGGCTATGTGAAGAGGAAGCTCCACTCTTAGTTGCTCACAATCTTGAGCGAGATTGACTCCTCCACTCATAGTCCTCATGTGTGACCACTCACCCTTGTAGTGTTGCATGTTCACACTGCAATTGCACATACTATTGAAATACATTTTGGCCAAGATCCGTTAGTGGAGCAGGAAGGGGCATTTGATGTCTTGTGAGCTCCACCCTTAACTAATTGGGATGAACAATAATCACATCTCTCTCAACTATTGCATCATCACGCTTTGATGCTACTACAACATAAGTTGCAATAACTATGCTTGCCCAATAAAAAATATGGGGATACTCACTTGCAATATCTATAACACACTCCAACAATCCACTAGGCACATTACATGTGAGAATTTGGAGGGATGTCTCTATGATGATTGTTCAAAACTCATTATCCCCAACAAAATAAATAAATACACAAAATCAATACAAATATTATCAAAATAAATAAAACTATCTACAAAATCTAAAATACAAATATATTTACTCACAAGAGTAGCCTAAGGGCCAATTGTGGTTACATCGCCTACATTTGTTTCACCCTTTGTTTTAGGAGCATCATCTACTACAATAAGAAACAAAATAGGCCACTTATGGGCTGACCACTACCATGTATAACTTGGTATAAAAGCAGTGTCATCTGCATTCGGTTGTTTGAATCACTAGATCCCCATTTTCTAGTGGAATGGTAGCCAATTTTGTAGCACTTGGTCATCATTTACCCTTTTATTCTAGTGGAACCCTCACAGATCATCTCCACACATATGGTGCTGGTGGCACATCCTATGGGATACCAAACTTTATAGTAATATGCTCAAATTGAAAGTGCTTGTATACCTCAGGTCATTAGTCGTGTAACCAATAATTCCCCTGAATTCATCTCAACTACACTATCCTATGGCCACCCTCCATAACCTTGGTAGGGTCACCACACAATATCCACAACAAATAATTGATTGAGTATGCGATGACACTGCCTCGTCCCATCTCTAATAACTCATGCTTTACTCACTCATCTCTCTATAGATCTATGTGGATGAGCCCATCCACCATGAGGCATCCCCAAAGGTCGGATAATTGTAATGTGTTTATAGGCCTAACAATGTAACAATGTGGTTGAACCGAACCCTCTTCCAAATCCCTCTTAGGTAAATTTGTGCAAGTCCTTGTACAAGTGGGCCAAAATGACGTGGCACTAAGAAAATCTCATATCATGATCCTCAATGTCACAGAAAAATATATACAATCTGGTATCAATTCGAAACCCCCCCACCATCAACTATAACAATAATGCTTGTAGGGCACAAACAAACTTCCACAAAAGCAGAACATTCACCAACACTTTCTCTGATAATAAGATAGTAGTATCATTGGGGGCATAACAAGCATTTAAAAGAAGTCCAATAATATATAAGTTAGCTTGAGAAATGTGAGCTAGCCCACTAGCACCTTGTAAGGTCACCTGTCGTCCAGTAATTGACAATTACATGATTCTCCACATATCCTCTAAAGTGATTGTCATTTCACCTATTGAGAGCAAGAATGTAGAATTGTCTAAGTCCCATCGCTCACCCAGAGCAATCATCATGTGCATGTCATACGACATCAATGCTAGCTGCCCAACATACCTAAGACCAATTGCATTTAATGTGGCTATCTCATCGTTAGTCAATGGCAGAGTTTGAATAGTTTCCACCATATAGCTGTGATGAACTCTCCAGCTTACATATCCCCTTGTAACCAAAAGTTCACAAAAATAACATTAGCAATGTTATACACAAACTTTATCATTCAATTCAAAGCATAACAAATACTAAATAAATAAATTTTCCATGGACAACATTGTGGTTCTTTGGAAAGCTCTACAAACATGTCTAGGCAAACTAGACAGGTCCACAAACAAGTTCACGGCTAAGCAATAGGTCCACGAATGAGTCTACGCTAGCATTGGACAACTCTGGAATGGTACAAATAAGACTGGTGTGGGGTGGACACGACTGATAAACATGTAAAAAAACTTAAAATGCATAAAATTGAGCAATTTTTCAAATTTTACATACATCTAAATTTGAGCCTTTTCAACTTACCATGGGTAGCATGTCCTCAAATTGCAAGCTAGTCCCAACCTGCGCAAACTATGTCAACCTTGAAAATATCCTCTACAACATCTTGTCTCTTTCAGAGCTAAAAAATGTAAAATATCAATGTGTAAATGAATTGCAATGTTTTTTAACTAACCTATTTATGAGTTGACTTTTTTTTCTTTCAAAAATTCAAAACTTTCTAACTAATTCTCCAAAACTTGTGTATATGATATCTTAAGCGATACATATTTTAATTACTCCTCGTAAATTACATTGAAACACACAAAATGTGATCTTTCGCATGATACTATTCATTGCACTATTCAACATTTTTTTTTAAAATACCAAATTTTATCCTTATACGTAGTATCGCTTGCATATTCTTCGTCGTTTGGAAAACTTTTCAAATAAAATAATCATCATAACACAATTATATAAATTATTAATTAAAACAATAAATTTAATCAAAATGTATCACAAAACACACACAATAGTTCAATAAAACACACTCAATTCTCTCATACCTTACATCAAAAGGGTGACATCCATCAAACTTATTATAGAATACATCTCAACACACTATGCATAATTCATCATGGTTCAAACTAGTCACACATTACAAATTTGTGAGATATTTATTATAAAAGCATACACAATAATATGAATATTGGGGGCACATGACATATAGGTGCACTCAAAATCAAGTTGATGACAAAATATAGTGATGCAAATAATGCAAGCTCAGATTTTATAGCTATTATCCTTATATTTGAATGGAAGTAAAAAAATCTGAGAATGTGAAATCTTTTGACCACTAATAGTTAAATTTAGTAAAACTTGGTCAAAATTATTCTAGGGTCAACTTATGGTCAAACAAGGAAATCAAATTGAAGAAAATAAAAAATTTGTCTAAGTCTTTCAAGGCTTATCAGGGTTTTACCACTTGTTAAGCAAGCTATCAGAATCCGTTCACTATTTAAACATTGTTGGATTCTCAAGACCCCAGAATCCGTTCACTATTTAAACATTGTTGGATTCTCAAGACCCCTCAAGCACATTTTGTACCTCAAGACATGTATAAACACTTATCAGAACCCAATTATTGCATTTGCACTTATCAGAGCTTAATCATTGCATTTTCATTTACTGGATCCTGATAGTTGCATTTTATTAGTCAAAGCCTGATATTTGTATTTTTCCCTGTCGGGTCTCGATCGATGCAAAAACTCTCCTAGAAACCTGACACCTACATTTTCACTTGCCAGACTCTGATAGCTTCTTTTTCATGCTTGATTTCTCAACGATTACTCCTTGCACGTGTGCACCTTGCAATATATTCTTCCAAACCCTACTCATTTATGCCATTTTTACTCATTTGCTTGCAATTCCCCAGCGTCGTTCAGCGTCCATTTCTCGTTTTGCAACTTTTTGTGGCTTCCTAATTTTTGTGTTTACAAGTATTTTCATAGGGTTTGAATGAATTGCAAGACTTAGAAAGAAAAGAGTTGAGGTTTGCGTCATTTTTCTCAAAGTTTTATTCAAGAATTTGTCCACTTGCTAAAGAATCCTTAAAGATCTTTGCAATATTCCAAGGTTTCAAGTGTAGAATGCTCGATCAAGATTCATACCATTTCTAGACACTCATTGAATTCTGGGGGTTGCCTAAACCATCGTCAGATTATGAGACTCTATTGGACATGCTCATAGACTCTGAAACCTGTATATACATTCATCAATTTTTGAGACCTTGCTAAACACATTATTGAACTCTAACTATCTACCTAACAATCCAGAAGAATTTGAGTAATGTTGAAATAATTATCTGAACTCAACACTTGCATTTTTGTATAGTAGAACCCGACTGCTTTTTTATCACCCTATCGGAGCCTGATAATCTAAAAAATACTTTGATAGACTCTGATAGTTGCATTTGCAAGTCCTAATTTTTTATCCTTGCTAGAACATGTTCTGAGCCCCTTCTTCCCGCAAGGTGATTTAGGAGTTTTTCTTGATCTCACAGGCAAGTAAACTCATCAGATGTCAACATTCAACACTCTGATCAAAGAAACTCCTAATAAAAATATTCTGAAAAAGATCCTTGCCAAGAAGAAATTGCAATTGGAAGAGGACACATATATGAGGTATCAATTTCAAGGAGTAGTTCCACCTTCACACTTGGACTCAAATGTTGAGGAAATAACTAACACTGACCTCATACATATTGATGTGGAGGACTTTTGGAATAGAATAAATAATGCTCACAAAATAGGTTATGGACAAAGCATTCATGACAGTATATTGGGTGCAGGCAACAACATTCTAAACTTCAGTTCAATGCCTAGAATTAGTGCTAACAATGGCCCATCACTATGATTTTGAAAAGAGATAAGTTAGGAATCCTTGTGAATAACTTTTCTTATGCTTAGGCCTATAACACATTTATCATCTGCTTTAGTTGCATGATAGGGAAGCATTTGTTAACTTGATTCTTGCATCCAGTCAACAATTATGGGATTCTAATACAAGATCATGTTCAAAGTGGGTTAATAATCAATGGCTAACAAAGCCTAAGAAGACATCCACAAGGCTACTCAAGAATCTCTCTAGATTTGAATTCATGAATTAAATCAATGACATGATTACTCTTCTGTATAGAGTAGTGGGAAGTCCAACTATTAGGAATTTCCAAACATGGATATACAAATATATATGGATCATTCACCAAAACAAGCAATATATCAACTAGGGATAGTTAATCATTGACTCAATTCACAAGCATCTTGTAGAAGTCAATACACCTTCCAAATTCTATATGACTTCTTAACTTGTTTATGTTGTCGCCAAAAGGAGATTCTATGATGATCAAACATAGTAGGTGATATGTAAACTATGAATATCTATGATTTATATCCTCAACTCTCCTTGAAACAAAGTGCAAATAATTTCTATAGGGTAGATGATGCATTTTTGCAATATATAATTTAGATGTTTGAACCAGAACCATACAATTTGAGGCCGTCAATTTAGGTCTCTACAGAGATTTCTAGGTGGGGGACATGGTTCATACAATTTCCAACCTTCACCTACTTGAGAATTTGTGGCTGTGAAATTAACTCATATATGCTTCTAAGATATGTGGATGACAAATGGGCTTTGATGGAACCAATAATACAATTGACTGAAACACAAAATTTGTTGTCTTATAAACATAAGTCTGGAATAAAATTTCCTATTTCTATTGGTCGATATACTTGTGCTTCTTTGACCAAATCAAAATTGATCAATGAGTAAATGACTCAGGTTACTCTCTGTTGAAATTTGACCTTCATTTGATGTCATGGGTATGTTGAAAAATATTCTTGCTTCTTCACATCAACATGTACATCACTTGAAAGACTACTAGATGGATTGTGATGATAAAAAAGGAGGTAATGATTTGTGATTATTCATGAATTACCCTAGAACAATTAATTATGTTCGATATATTGGAAGTAAAAAAGAATTTAGCAGATGATGAAGATCCACTAGATCCCATATATGAAAAAGATTAAATTGGATCAAAACCTCCTCCAAGAGTTTATTGGTACAAGAAAGAGTCTACATTTCTCATTGACAGAACATAGGGAATATTGAACAAAACTCTCAATTGGTTGAAGAGCAAGGGCATCAATGTTGATAAATCAAGTTCTCCCCCTTCTATAAAGGAAATTGAATTAGGAATTGCTCATCAACAACGTCAAATAGAAGCAAGAACATCCTCAACATCAAGAACCAAGGACCCAAAAGTTGAAGCTATCATAGAGACTATTCTAGTGAAGAATCCAGTCAAGTTGAGGATAAGGAGATTGGGTGAAAACATCCCAGGTACTTTGAATCTTTCTTTTTCAGATGAAACTCCTTTTGATAATTTTTCCAAACCTCAATCCTTGTTAGTTAATACTACTCAACAATTTATGGCTTTTGATTCATCTTTGTTGTCAAATTCTTTTATTCCTCCTCAACATGATATCTCAACTCTAGTATATCCTACTCAAAATGTTAAATTGTTGTCAAATCTTCTTCTAAGATTTCAGTTGATACTTTATAAAGAGAAGGTGAAATTGTTTTTGAAAAACCTCAAATTTTTTCAGATCCCCCCTTCTTTTGAAGCTAAAAAAGAATCAAGTATTGCTCTTGTATGACAAGATCCTAACGTAGAGGTTTGTAATTAGCTAGCTGAAATTTTAAAGAAAATGAAAATTGAATAGCCTCAAGAGATAGATTTCAACATCTTGGCTATTGTTCATCCTCGTGCAGGGAAAAGGCCTAAAATAGTCTCAATAATAACCACAGATCAAAAAGGAGAAAGATATGCAAAAGTAGTTATTCCACCAACGGATAAGGACAAAGACAATGCCAATGCATCTAACTATCAAATTACCAAAGTCCATCTTAAAAAATCCACATGAGAAGGCATGAAAGAAAATATCCAATCTGTAATTGGCACATTATTTGAGTATATGGATCATGATAAGGTCACCAAGGATCAACTCAAAGAAAAAGTTGAACTAACAACTGTAGTTCAGAAATTGGTGAAACTAATTCAATATTTGCATTCAATTATTGATCATATCTGATACATAAACTCTTCATGTTTCAGAAGAAATTGGTCACATGAGCAAAACAAGAAAAGAATGGATTGAAAAGATTTTATAACAAGGTATTATTAGTCTTCAAACAACATTGACTACCTATTCTAAAATTGAATATGAATATGATCAAGTGAAGAAAGCTCAAAGAAAATAAGAGAATAAGTGTAGAAATGTGATGAGTTTATCCCTACATTAGAATAATTATCTTTTGCATGTCTGGATGACCTAAATCAATAAAAGGTCATCTATAAAGAAGAAATTGTATATCTCATCAAGTTTTTAGGATCTACAAAATTCAAAGTTTGTATTGTCAAAGAAAGTGTTAATAAATTTGAAGATTTGAAATCAATAGGGAGAGATGCTATTATTGAGGTACTGAGAGAAGTAATCAGATTGAAATGTAAACTCAAAGATGATAAAAGGAATTTTTTATCTGAAGAAGTCATTATTGATTAGTTCAATTTTTTTTTAAAAAGATTACAACTCCAAGTTCTACATTCAATCATGATTCAGTTTAGACATTAATCAAGTATCAAAGTAATTTGGAAAAACTTGATACCGCACTGAAGAAATTACAAGGAACAAATCAAAAGATGGTAGATCTATATTGTGATGTAGAAATAACTTATACATACTCAAATGTGTCGAATTAAGATAAAATGATGAAAATCATATAAAGATTTGGAGAATATCAGAAGAGGAAGTTGCAACATGAGAAATAATAAGTTCAAATCGTCATTAGTGAGGATGATAAAGATTTATTCTTCATCAGATTTTGATCTTGTCATTCTCATAATTGTAATTATACTTATTTAGTTAATTCATACACTATAAAATCATGCAATTGTACTAGGTCATTTTTGTAATTTTGAATCATACAAATTTGTCAACATAAAATTTTAAGTTGTGCAAGTTTGTCATTATACTTTTGTAAGTCATGCAAAAACACCAATGCATTTTGTCAAATTGTGAAAATTGGTTAAGGTTTTTTTGCATGTTTCAATTTGTGTAGAATAGATAAACTAATTTTACAAGCCCCTAAAAAGTCAAAAAGGTGGTTCCACTCCATAACCACCCATTTCAACCTATAAATATGAATTAGGGGCTCATTTGTAGGGGCTAGACAATTAAATTTCTTAGAGAACTTTTGAAAGTAGACATTGTATCTACAACCTAACAAAGATCAATACAAAGAGATTTTACAAACTTTGCATTTAAGATTTTTATGTAGAGTATGTATGTATTTACTATTTGCATGTGTTCGAGTCTTTGTTTTCAGAATGTTATCATAGTCATTATGAACTAGTCATAACTACAAAATTTCATTGTAGTATTTATTTTTGAATCTACATTTGTTATTTTTATTTTGGTGAAGCCTCTATGGAGTTAGAAAGTATTTCTTTAATTTTTAGCAAGGAAATATAGGTTGATCACTATTTTATGTTACCAGTTATATAATTAATTTTGTGTGTGGTTTATATTTCTATAAACGTATTTATGTCTTTCCTATCCATTGAATGATATAGGCTTACTATTAAAGATTAATCCTATTTTTTATACATTTCTAATATGTTTCCAAGTTCACCTTATTGGATTTGCTACTATTTCCATATTTAAAATATTTTTATTTCCTTCATATCTCTCTTTCATACATTCCTTGCTTTATCTTTTTCATACTTTTTGGTTAAAGTACTACCATAATGAAACCATTTTGATGTAAATATTTTCTTTTACTACATATTTTTGTCTTTCAATAAAGGTAGCTTCACCTAATAACAAGAGAGGGACTCTATCCCTTGACTATTGATGAGAAATGTCTATTTATTCACTTGACAAATTTTTACGGCAATAGTTTTTTGTGCCCACAATGGGGAATGTTTTTGTTCATGCAACCTATATTTTGAAATATTGGTCCATATGAATTTTTCATCAACACAAGGACCACTATACCAACCTGAACTAGATTTGGAGTAATATACGTACCATTTCTCATATTAGCCAACTTGTTTAAGATTCAAACAAATTTTTATTAACCCAGTTCCAAATCATTCCGACAATTTTAAATCAGGAGTTAGATTCTGTAGAAAGAGTGGAAAAAATTGTGCACATAGAGAAACCCATAGAGCTTGACCAACAACTCAAAATTAGTAGGTTTTGTTCATGACCATCTCAACTACCTAATAATCTTGATCGTCAACCTAGTTTGAATTGGATAGAAGTTATTGAAGAAGACATTGCCTCAAGTTTTTGACAACTAGCATGGGATAATAAGATAATTTTCTTTCAATTCAATATTGTCACTACATTAATAAACTAGAATATCATGCTACTATTTTTCAAAGAAATGTCAAAATCATTTCAAGGAGACAAACACGATGATAAGAATGAAGAATAGCTCTGATAAATTCTTAAAGGTTATCAACAATAATAATTTAATCTAATGACCATTAAATTAGTACAAATACCAATTCTTCAACCTAATCTTGATTGATTAAGTCAAACAAAAAGACATTTTGTCATATTTGAGAGCATTTACATGGGATAATAGAATCAATTTAGCTATTAAGGTTTTAGAAGATGAGGAAGACTATGTTATTTTAACACAAAGATATAAAGTACGAACTACACATAGAATTCAACAAAGAAGACTAGCCCAAATAATTCTTCAATTTACACTAGCTCCTCATCAATAGTAAAAATTGGCAAAAAAATGATTTACTAAATAGTTAATTATAAAAAGATTCTTCTTTTAAAAGAAATTTAGAACATAAAGGTATACTAAAAAAATAGTTAATTTTCCCACAATTCCTAAGAAAAGAAGGAATTACAAGGAGGGACAATCGTTAGTCAGGGTCTTATTATACCAAGTGTTTTTGTCCCATTACAAGTATTGTTTTTAGTCATGGTTCAATCTTGGGGTAACATAATTGGTCCTTTAGCCTTGGGACAACTACATGATCTTTTGAAAGGTTCACATATTAATTTTTTAAATTATCAGGTAATGACAAACAACATCTAGATGAACATATTACAAAAAAAATTGTAGCATGTAGGATTATAAGCGTAGAACATGAAGATATCATAGTGAGATTGTTTGTTGAAACTCTATAAAATAGATTTACAGATTGATTTTATCATCTTCCTCCAGGAGCGATAATAAATTGGAATAATATGAAAACAAAATTTGAAAGTAGATTCACACCAATAGAAGATGTGCATGCATTATTGGTTCACCTCGCATAAATAAAGAAAGAAGTTCATGAATTTGTGAGATTTCATAGCTAATTTTAACAAGCTATTACATAAAATACCAGTAACTTTCAAACCTAGAAATGAAAATCAAAAGTGCTTCTTTATTAATCGTAATTACCAAAAGTAAGCTATCAATTAAGAAAAGCTATTGATTTGGATATAGTTCAAACTCTAGTTGTTAACATTGAGGATGATATGATAATGGTTGGGAAAATATAAAAGGAGCCATCAAAATTTAAAATACAAAATATGGGTCAATCTTCTACCAAAAACCCTTACATAAAATGTCCAATGATGTAACAACTTTGAAGAAGCAATTATCTTAGAAAACTATCACTAGTCCTTATCAACACATCCTAAGAAGAAATTATGTGCCTTTTCAAAGAGTTCATCCTTGATTGCAAGATCCTCAACAAAAGCTTGCACTAGTATATTCTCCTCAAAAAAATACAAATCCACCTGTGAATGCCATTTTGGAAATGAAATAAATATTTGGATATAAAGAAATTGAAGAAGAAAATGAAACAGAAAATTCAGATCTTCAGGAATGTGATATTGAATAACTTGGTGGTAACTCCAAAAATATGTTCCTAGAATATAATTAGATGAAGATGATTTGAGGATAATGTTGGGGACATGAACAATTAGTTATTCCTAATATTCATAACAGCTCAAAATTAGAATAAACAACAAAATGATAGTCAAGAATAATCTATGAAAATTATCCTTCCATGAGGAATACCACCTCTTATTCAGATGAAAGGAAAAAAATAGCTAAATCAGGTGAGTCATTCTCAATTGTTACTATTAAAAAATATCCTATTGATGGTAATGCTAACATGTCTCAGAATATAGAATTCTCTTCTTCTACTAGTTTATCTAATTTTGACATAATTGAACATGCTAACAAGACTAAAATTCAGATGTCACAAGATGAATATTTAAGAGCTTATCTAGATCAGTTAGATAGACTAGTTGATATTAAGAGAATTATCAAAGACAAAAATCCCACCTAAAATAAAGTTAATACTAAGAGAATTATAACTACCCTATCTTCTTCTAATCTAGCCAACTCTATCGTTGTAATAACTTCCAAATCCAATAAGGTTGACCCTTTCTACATTTCCCTATTCTTGAAGGGATGTAAAGTCAGTAATTACATATTGACATAAGATCATATGATAATGTAATGTATTCCAAACTTTCTCATGCCCTTGCCTTGACCTGTATAAAAATGTTTGGTCATTTTTACTTAATGGAAGTGAAACATTTTTTATTTATTGGTCAAATCAAAGACACCCAAGTTACTCTCGCATCTTTTCTTTAAAAAAGGATCAAGATCAATATCCTAGTATCTGATATCCCAACATCCTATGTTATTCTCTTAGAAAGAAATTTGTATAAAGAACTTGGTGGAGAAATTCAGTTAAATTTGTCACATGCAATGATTCTAGTTAAATGTGTGAAACAACGTTTTGAACCAGAATTGAAAATGAAATACACTGTGCAAAAGGTTGGTGATCTAAGGGCATATATATTATATGAAGACATTGGTATAGGTAACTATTTGTTGATGTCATAAAAAGACATGGATATGCTAGAAATCATAGAAACTAATCCTAACAAAGTATGGACGTTGTAATTTGATGGTAGCTACTCTTCAACATGATCTGGTAGGAGTTATCCTATTATCTTCAAGTAAATAAATATTTATTTTCTCTTAAAAATTACAATTTGAATGTACTAATACTATCATAGATTATGAAACACTTTTACAAGGGTTGCATGTTGCTGAAGAAATGAGAATTAAAATTTTGAAAGCATTAGGTGATGTAGAATCAGTTGTGAAACAAGTCAAAGGCCAATATCAAGTAAAAATTGATCGTTTGAAACATTATAGGAATAAAGTCTAGGATAATATAAAGGTTTTTAAAGCATTCTCCATTCAAGATATTTCAAGAGAAGATAATTCTAAAGTAGACACACTTGTAATATCAGTTTCTTTATTGAAATACACAACTAAACTAGTGTATTGACCCAACATATGAGATAATTTAAAGAATAGATAGGTGTTCAATGACGATCAACAAATCATTTTCTTTCTTGAAAAAATTGATATTTTTATAAATTTGTACTTCAAAGGTAGTGATTCATTATACATGGAATCTTCTTCTTCTCAGATTTAGAAAAAAAAGGCATTGCCAAAGAATAAGATGAAGAAGGAATAATCAAACTAAAAGGAAATAAAATCCCAAAAGGTTTAGATTAAATTTTTGACAAACATGATAGATTCATTAAAAGGAATAAGCAAAAATATTCTCTTATCTGAACAGACTATGAGAAAGTAAATATCGGTTGTGAAGAACAATCTAGACTGGTCAATATTGGGAAATATTGTTCACCAGAAAAACGAGAAAATTTATTAGTTTGATTTGAACATTGACATTCTTACATATCCGTCCGAAGACCTCAAGTCTTTTTGTCTAAAATAAATGAAACACATAGTTCCTTTAAAGTCAGATGTTAAACCATTCAAACAGAAATAAAGGCTATATAATCCAAATATCACATGTATGATTTCTATAGAAATTCAAAAAATGTTGAATGCACGAATCATTTTTCCTATTCATCATTCATCTTGGATTGTTAACATAGTCCTAATACATAAAAATAGTGGTGAAATTAAAATTTGTGTAGACTTTAGGAATCTGAATCGAGTATCTCTCAAAAATAATTATCCATTACCCATCATGGATTAGGTCCTTCAAGTAGTTACATGTTCATAAATGGTCTTCATGTTGGATGGCTTTTTAGGTTATAATTAGATTGAAGTTGACAAATAAGATCAACGTAAAACAACCTTCACATCCTCATGGGGAACTTTTATGTACCGATGAATGTTGTTTGACTTGATCAATGCAAGGGATATATTTTAGAGAGCCATGGATCTTGGATTCAAAGATTTTAAAAATGATATAATTATGGTATATTTAGATGACCTAATAGTGTTCTAAAAAAATAGGTAAGATCACTATGAACACCTCTAAAGGGTATCAAAAAAGTGTTGTATATATGGTATTTACTCTCAAACCTAAAAAGTCTATTTTTGGGGTAACTAAAGGGAAACTCCTTAAACACATTGTCTCCAAATAAGGAATCAAAATTGACCTAGGAAGAGTTGAATCAATTCAAAAGTTGTCTTTATCGACTAGTAAACTAGATGTACATTCATTCTTTAGAAAAGTGAATTTCTTGAGAAGATTTGTCCTATATTTTGTAGAACTCACCCGACATATTGCTAAGATGATGAAAGTAAAACCTTCCTTCAAATAGAATAATCAAGGAAAAGACGCATTCGAGAAGATACAAGCTACTATTTCTCATGCACCAATGTTGGTTTGCCTTAAATTCAAAAAAGAATTCATCATCTATTTCTATACCTCATAGCACACTCTCTCAACCATACTAGTTCAGAGAAATGATGAAAGTAGTGAATCTCCCATTAATTTCATCAGTTGAATTTTGAAATATTATGAATTGAAATATTTCCCAAAAGAGAAACATGCATACATAGTTGTGAAAGTTGTCAAATAGTTCAAATATTATATCAAGCATTCACAATCCATTTTAATGGTGCCAAGTACAATAGTCAAATCTATTTTGGCTCAACATGAACCAAGATCTAATAGAGACAACCGGATAACCAAAGTTCAAGAATATGATTTGGAAATCAAGCCCACAAAATTGGTTCAAGATAAAGGGATGCAGTAACTCATAGCATAACAAACAAATTTTGATAATCAAAATAAAGAAGACTTTCCCTTTATTTTATTTGTTGATTCTATTAATGAGTGGTTTACATATATTGCATTCTTCTTGACATATGGAGAATTTACATCTTATCTAAAATCTAAAAAATGCAAAATACTCAATCTAAAGGCTAGGAAGTACATAATTTGAGATGATACTTTATTCAAGAAAAGCATTGATGGCTTTTTTTTAAAAGATGCATCGACAATGATTAATAAAATAAACTCTTGTAAGAGTTTCATGATCAAATTTGTGGTGGACATTTTTTGGCTCTAGTAACAGCGTAGAAGATCTTAAGAGCTCATTACTATTAGCCTACACTTTTTAATGACTCTTATGAGAGGATAAGGAAATGCGAGGCTTGTCAATAGTTTATCAGACAACCAAAACTTGTAACATTTCCTTTCAAGCTAGTGGTGATAGAAGAACCATTTCAATAATGGGGGTTGGATTTTTTTGGGACTGTGAATCTTCATTCAAGTACAAGACACACACATGTTATTAATTATACATAATACTTCTCTAAATGGGTAGAATCTATTCGTAATATATCCAACTTCGGAAGTTTTTTTCATCAAAGAAAATATCTTGGTGAGATAGGTGTTCTACAAAAGATAGTAATGAAAAACACTTTAAATTTTTCTTCTTTAGAGATGATTGGATTATGTTATGGCTATGGTATTTCACTCTCATTTTGTAGACTATCACCCACAAGGAAATGACCAAGACGAATCAAGTAATAAAAACCTTATTATTATTATTATTATTATTATTATTATTATTATTATTATTATTATTATTATTATTATTATTCGTAAGTTGGTTGATGAGAATTAGAGGATATGGTACAAGAAGTTATATGATAAATTGTGGGAAAATCACACAACACCAATAAATCTATAGGTATGTCCCCATTCTAATTGTTTTACGGGATAGATGCAACAATTACAATAACACTTGAATTACTCGCACTACAAATAGTTAAAGCCATTGAGAATCAAAATTTTGAAAGTTCCTTGGATAAAATAATTCTTTATTTGAATAAGCTTGAAGAAGATAGATCCAAAGTTATTGATAGAATCACCAAACATCAAGCTCAAGTCAAAATTATTTTTTACAATAAAGTGAATAAAAGAGAATTTCAAGTGGGATATCTTATTCTTCTATGAAATAAGTGCAGAGAGCTGAAAGGACATCATGGGGAGTTCAACTCATTATGGATGGGCCCCTTCAAGATCAAACACTTATGTGGAGACAACACTTTCTACTTATATTATCATGATGGCACACATCTACCATTACCATATAGTGTGCAGTACCTGAAGCATTACTTTAAGTTAAAACAAGTAGTCCCCTGCATGTAAGTATGTACATAACATTTTTAGCTTATCTCCTTTTCATGACTTGATTTTATTGTGCATGCGTGCTATTTTTCAATAATACAACATATCCTCTAATTGTTCCCTCCTTTTCACATATTGGTCTTCTCTTCTACTACATTTATTTTGACAGCTTTTTGAATCCAAATGAGCTACACATCTTCAATATTATGATAATTAAAGATTCAGAGCTTCTTCAGTTCTCAGAATTAATAAAATTTCATGAACCTCTTCAAGTGAGTAGAAAGTTAAAATAAAAATCTTCGTCAATAACATCTAGCCTGATAGTGATGTTCATTTCTCATATGATTGAGATAGACAAATTTGCTATCAGTTGGTCAGATCAAGACATGCAAATATGAATTGAAATCACATCTCTCAAGAATTTTCAATAATAAGATTCAAATGACTCCATAACCCAATGGAAGTACATTAGCCTACAAAACCAAAATTTGGAATTCTTCTCTCGTCCCTTGTAGTTTGAGGTGCCCCATCAGGGCTAGTTGTTATCCTAGTTTTTGATTGAAAGTAAAAAATATGAGAATGTCAAATATTTTGACAACTAATAGTCAAATTCAGTCAAAATTGTTCAAGGGTGTCAAATTTTGGTCAAAAAAAGAAATAAATTTGAAGAAAATAGAAAAATTATTTGTCTTTCAATACTTATTAGGTTTTTACCACATCCTAAGTAAGCTATCAAAATTTGATAATTGTTTAAAAATTGTCAAACTCCTAAAAACCCTCAAGAACATGTCAGACCCCAATACATGTATAAACACTTATAAGAACCCGATTAGTGCATTTACACTTATTAGTACCCAATTAATGAATTTTCACTTATCAAATCCCTATCATTGCATCTTCATTTTCTAGATCATGATAGTTGCATTTTAATCATCTAGACCCTGATTATTATATTTTTACTTGTTAGGTCATGATTGATGTAGAAACTCTCCTAGAACCCTGACATCTACATTTTCACTTGCTAGCCTTTGATAGATTCTTTTGCACACCTGATTTCTATGTCATTACTTCCCACACGTGCGTACCTTGTAATATATTCTTTCAAATCCTACTCATTTGGCTCATCTTTGCTCATTTGCTTGCAATTCCCCATTATCCTTCAACTTCCATTACTCATTTTTTTTATGGCTTCCCAATTTCCATATTTACAGGTATTTTCATAGGGGTTGAATCAATTAAGAGTCTCAAAAATAAAATAGTTAGGATTTTATTCATTTTTCCTAAAGTTTCCTTCAAAAAAAATTCCACTTTCTAAACCATCCTTAAATATATTTGCAAGATTATAAGGTTTTAAGAGTTGAATGCCTGGTTAGGGTTCATTCCATTTCTAGACACTCATCAAAACCTGGGGTTTGCCTAAATCATCATTAGATTTTAAGACTCTATTGGACATGTTTGTTGGGATATGAAACACCGGAAGCACACAATTGATTACCAAATACAAGCAACTTAATATGCCGAAATAACCAGAATCAACAAGTAACTAGAATCCAGAAATAACACAAGATATGAGAGACAATACACAACTTGTATTAAAACTCTTGCAGAAAAGAATATAATAAAGAAGATGCCACTTCTTCTCCACCACCTCTTCAGAGGCTTCCCACACTTCAAGTGAACAGTAATTCTCTCCTCAAAGCTCTCTCTCTTAGGTCCCAACACCCAACTCAAACATTGAGTTGGTGTTCACCTTATACCTATGCTCCACGCACTCCACAAGTGCTCCACGCACTCCACAAGTACACAAACGTACTTTAAGTAGATCTCCCCTGAACCTACAACAACCTGCACCTCAATAGACCTTACTTATGGAAGGAACTTCCTTGCCTTCCTCTCTTGCTCTATCTGAGTACACACCTGTACTCCAAGTAGATCCTGCCTAATTCTACTCCCTGTTGTGTTGCTGTCCTATCTGATCTTGCACACCTGTAAATCAACCTGGTTTTGCACACATGTGAACCTTGACCTTGCACACACATACACCTGCATATCAATGATCTTACTTACCATGTAGATCTCCTATAGAAGCCATGCTCACCTGATGACCAAGATCATACACTCCTGAAGAACCCTGCTGATTCTCCAATCTAGCACCCACCTTAGTACTGTGGCACTAGGAGGAACACACCATTGCTCACCTCACACACAGAAGGAGCTTATAATATTGCTCTCTTACTCTCTAGCACTAGTTTACAATACAACCATGAGTCTATTATATAGATCTCATCCAAACAATAATTAGACACCTAATACAATAATTAGATCCGTAGCTCTCAGTCTAAAATTAGCTCTAATCATGCAAACACTTGCTTCGTCAACCAACTGCCCGTAATATACTCCAGTTCGAACTACATAGGGGACCGACGTCGGTCCCTGTCTGCCTGGGGGTTGCCGACGCTGGCCGACTACTGACCGACGTTGGTTGCTTCATGTCTCTACCCTGCCGACGTCGGTTGGCCTGACCGATGCCGGTGCCTGACACACTCAACAACCTTTCTGCAACCTCCTCCTTTTTTTGCATCAGTGAAGCTTTTAGCTCCACAACCTAACAATCTCCCACTTGGAGATAAATAGCTGCACTGTACTTGTACCTATACCCCGTCTAATCTATTTTCTGGCTTGTATCCCTCTTCAAGCTCAATCCTGAAGACAACCCACCACACAACCTGTGGTGTACCTCCTGTCATCCGAGTACCCTGCTACATCCGAACCTACAATCCCATGTAGTGAAGTCCTGACCTTGAATAACATGAATCCTTGATGTTGGTCCCTCTCAAATACCTGAGAACTCACTTCTCCGAATTGGCTCCTAACTCTCTGACAGCTCCCATTGCTTGGAAAAACTTAGGTCTATATCAGACCTCATGTGATTACGGACATTGAACTGTCCAGCCTTTGGTGTGCTCCGATTCTGCATTCTGCGTCTCGCCAACACCTGATTCACATCAGCTCCCACTCGAGACAAAATCAACCTGTGATCTCCATGCCTCTCATGCCAAAGAATTTCGCTGCTCCAAATTCTTCATAACAAACCACTGAACTAATCTTACCCTTAGCTTAGCAAAACCTTGTATGTACAAACCTGCTAGCTAGCATACTATCCACATACAGCAACAAAATGATGTTGCAATCACCATCCACCTGGTAAGACAAACCATAGTAGTTACCCTGACATTGACTAAAGTCATGCTTCGTCTTCCACCTGTCAAAACCTGTACCACTGTCCTGCAGCTTCCTCAAGACCATATGACCTGGCCTTCCATTTCACGTGTCCGTTCGCTCTATTCTTCAACTAAAGAATCCATTCGTCTCTGTGCTTTCATACCTGCTGGCAACCCTACCAAATCTCCCGTCTGGTTCTGCAATCTCTCCATGCCACGCTCCCACTGTTTCCTAGATCCTTCCTGCTCTATAGTAAGCAACAAGTGTAAAGAAGAGGAACAACAAATTTGAGGTCTACTTACGTCTTCAGTCCTCCATATGGGTGTTTGAGACTCCTTGACAGCTTGCTGTCCACCCAAAATTCGTTACAGTGACCGACTTCGGCCGCCCCACAGTCTGCATCCAATCGACATCGGTTCCTGTGCCTGTCTCTGACTACCAACCTACTGACGTCGGTGTCTCCTTTTGCCGACGTCGGTCCTTGTGACCGACATCGGTCTTACCTACTGCCGACGTCGGTTTTCCTGTCGACACCGGTACCTGTGTTTACCTGTGAGTGATGACTTTTTACCCGCGAGCTCTTTTGAATCAATCTCCATGTCCATGCCCTGCTCAGATGTATCCAGCCTCATCCACTAAACTCTGTCTGCCATCTCCTCCATAAACACCAAGGCTTTCCAGTTCTTAAGCCTGTCAAATATATATGTCTTTCGCTTAAGAACATGCATCTCCTTCCTACTCATGTGACCAAGCCTACGAAGCCACGTCTCCGCAACAAAAGAAGAATCAGTAATATAAACAAGTAGATAAAGAGTACCTATTTTTTTACCACCAACTAATTCAAGTGCATCCGCTGTGAGAGTTCTTGCGCATCTCTCATCACCCAACCTTTCTGAAGAAATTGGCCACATCTCCAAACCTGGGACCTGCATGACCTCCTTCAACACCCATGTGTTGGCCACCTGCAATTTCAGCTTCACTTCCCCTTTGCCAATTCTTTGGCAAGGCTCACCAGCTCCTCTCCCTGGGGCTACATGGAAAAAGGCAACCGAATCTGTTATCCAAGATTCAACTTTATCCAAGAAACCTCTCAGAGCATCTTGTGCAACAACCCCTGCAACATCTGCCTCTTCAATTCCTTCATGCTGATCTGCTACCAACCCACAATATTTTTTTACCTGCTCTTTCTTTCCATAAGACCGTTGGTGACCATCTGTGCTTTTCAACTCCTCCATTCTTAGCTTACTTTGATCTGCCATTGCTCTACTCCCACTCAATCAGAAACCCCTGAGAGTGACCTATAACCAAACACAAAACCGCTTCTTACAACCTTAGCTCTGATACTACGTGTTGGGATATGAAACACCGGAAGCACACAATTGATTACCAAATACAAGCAACTTAATATGCCGAAATAACCAGAATCAACAAGTAACTAGAATCCAGAAATAACACAAGATATGAGAGACAATACACAACTTGTATTAAAACTCTTGCAGAAAAGAATACAATAAAGAAGATGCCACTTCTTCTCCACCACCTCTTCGGAGGCTTCCCACACCTCAAGTGAACAGTAATTCTCTCCTCAAAGCTCTCTCTCTTAGGTCCCAACACCCAACTCAAACACTGAGTTGGTGTTCACCTTATACCTGTGTTTCACGCACTCCACAAGTGCTCCACGCACTCCACAAGTACACAAACGTACTTCAAGTAGATCTCCCCTGAACCTACAACAACCTGCACCTCAATAGACCTTACTTATGGAAGGAACTTCCTTGCTTTCTTCTCTTGCTCTATCTGAGTACACATCTGTACTCCAAGTAGATCTTACCTGATTCTACTCCCTGTTGTGTTGCTATCCTATCTGATCTTGCACACCTGCAAATCAACCTGGTTTTGCACACCTGTGAACCTTGACTTTGCACACACATACACCTGCATATCAATGATCTTACTTACCATGTAGATCTCTTATAGAAGCCATGCTCACCTGATGACCAAGATCATACACTCCTGAAGAACCCTGCTGATTCTTCAATCCAGCACCCACCTTGGTATTGTGGCACTAGGAGGAACACACCATTGCTCACCTCACACACAGAAGAAGCTTATAATATTGCTCTCTTACTCTCTAGCACTAGTTTACAATACAACCATGAGTCTATTATATAGATCTCATCCAAACAATAATTAGACACCTAATACAATAATTAGATCCGTAGCTCCCAGTCTAAAATTAGTTCTAATCATGCAAACACTTGGTTCGTCAACCAACTGCCCGTAATATACTCCAGCTCGAACCACACAGGCGACTGACGTCGGTCCCTGTCTGCTTGGGGGTCGCCGACGCCGGCCGACTACTGACTGATGTCGGTTGCTTCATGTCTCTACCCTGCCGACGTCGGTTGGCCTGACTGACGCCGGTGCCTAACACACTCAGCAACCCTTCTGCAACCTCCTCCTCTGTTTGCATCAGTGAAGCTTTTAGCTCCACAACCTAACAATGTTCACACACTCTGAAACTTGAGTATACATTCATAGAGTTCTAAGACCCTGATAAACACATTATTGGACTCCAACTATCTACCTAAAAATCCATTAGAATTTGAGTCCTGATAAAACAATTATCAAAACCCAAAACCTGTATTTTCATATAATAGAACCCGACAACCTATTTTCCACCCTCTCAGAGTTGGATGCTCTATAAAACACTCTATCAGACTTTGATAGTTACATTTACAAGTCCTAATTTTTTAATCCTTGCCAGAACATGTTCTAATCCCCTTATTAGTGCAAGGTGATTTAGGTGTTTTTCTTGATCTCACATGCATGCAAACTCATCATATGCTAATATTTATCACTCCAATTAAATAAACTCTTAATAAAAATACTCCAAAAAATACCCCTACCAAGAATAAATTACAATTGGAAGAGGACACATATATGAGATATCAATTTCAAGTAGTTCTACCTTCACACTTGAACTCAAATTTTGAAGAAATAAATGACACTAACCTCAGACATATTGATATGTAGGATTTGTGGAATAGAATAAATAGTGTTCACAAATCAGATTATAGATAAAACATTTATGAGAGTGGATTGGCATAGGTAGTAGCATTCCCAACTTCAGTTTAGTGTCCAAAATTAGTGTTGACAATGGCTCCACACTATGATGCTAAAAAGAGAGAAGTTAAGAATCCCAGTGGAGAACTTGTCTTATGCTTAGGCCCAAATCACATTGATCATCTGCTTTAGTTTCCTCATAGTGAAGCATTTGTTAACTTGATTCCTATATATGCTTAGCAATTCTGGGACTCTAATATAAGACCATTTTTAAAGTGGGATAATAAGCAATGACTAACAAAGCCTAAGCATACAACAACAAGGCTACCCAATAATCTCTTTATATTTGAATTCGTGAACAAAATCAATGACATGATTACTCTTCTACATAAATTAGTGGGAAGTCCATCTGATAGAAATTTCCAAACATATATATATATATATATATATATATATATATATATATATATATATATATATATATATATATATATATATATATATATATATATATATATCATTCACTAAAACAAGCAATATATCAAACTAGGGATAATTAATTAGTGCCTCAATTCACAAGTAGCTTGTGGAAGTAATACAAATTCCATATTCTATATGACTTCTTACCTTATTTATAATGTCACGAGAAGGAGATTCTATGATGGTTTGAACATAATAGGCGATATGTAGACTACGAAGATTTATGATTTCTATCCTAAATTCTCCTTGAAATAAATGCACATCATTTTCGTAGGGTAAAATATGTGTTTTTTCAATATATAATTTAGATGTTTGAACTAGAACCATATAATTTGAGGCTATCAATTCATGCTCTTATAGATATTTTCAGGTAGGGGATATGATTCATACAATTCCTAACTTTCACCTACTTGAGAATTTATGGATATGAAATTGTCTTATATTTGCCTTCGAGATACGTGGATGATAAATGGGATTTGATGGAACTGGTAAAAAAAATGACTAAAAGACAAAAGCTTCTATCTTATAAACACAAGTCTAGAATGTTGATGTAAGATATTTATTGTTCCATTTATTTATGGATTATCCCTACACATTTAATTTCAACTTATTTAGGTGAAATAAAGAGGTTAAGTGGATGAGAGGGTGAGCTCTAGTTAGAGTTATACCTAGAGTTTAATTGAGTGCTACTATGAGTTCTATTATAAGTTTTAGAGTGAGTTACACTCAGTCCCATGATGAGTTATCCTATGAGTTAACTCCCTCTACTCCTATATATTCCTATTCACTAGGCTATTGTAATATAACAGAGAATGGAATACAATTTATTTATTTTGTGTATGGTGAATCTTTCATGGCTGTAGTAATGATCTCTTGGAGAGATCCTGGATGAATAGTATTCCAAACTCTTACATGGTACTAGAGCTTTCTTCAAATTGCTATTACTTAACGTAAGCCATACTTTTGGATTTGTCATTGTGCTAGTTATACGAATCTCTATTGCATTTTCCATATCCAACAACATTTTTCTATTTATCATTGCTAGCATTTGTATTGGCTTAATGTTGACTTGAATTAGCATTATATTGAAGTGCTGTAAATTTTCATTCTATTGGGCTCTCTGTATGTGGCATTTTCATTGGAAGTAGGGACGGTGGATCTGTTCAAGGCTTTATTGATATTTGATTTGATAGATAACAATACCTTTTTTAACTCTTTTATGGTATCACAATCTACTCTCTGTCAGTGACATCCTTCAAATGGTGTGTTGTCTATCCATAGACCTTAAAAGATTAGCCTTGAACATACCAAAATATTGGGCTTGATTTTTTGACCTAGAATAGTTCATAAATTTCGTGATAAAGATCACAAAGTGCACCTTCAAATTTAATAGAGTGTTTTGGACATCAAACTCTCCCCATTTTTCTATGTCTTTGTCTATCACTTGATGGATTATTTCTTTCGATGGCCTTGTAGTTGTCAAAGATAAGATGATGACGATAGACAAAAGTCTGAGCAATGTTAAAGCCTCCATTGTTGTTGTAGTTGTAGGTTAGAATATAGAATGAGCATTAACAATGATAAATAAAGGCCACTAGATACATCACGATTAGTGATGTGCAGGTTGTAGAGAGAAAACATTATAGACATATACATGCATTAATGGCAGTGGCCAAAGCCTTTTATTTATAGACTCATGTGTGTAAAGTGGTGGTGCCTCCATTTCTTCTTCTCATTTTCCAAGAAAAAAATATGAAATCCTAAATTTTCCCTAAATACATTTTTAAAATTAGCCATTTTTTAATTATTATTTTAAATAGTTGTTTTATTTTTCCTTAAGTGGTTTGTTTCTTACTTGAGAGTACATAGGGGTGTATAGGTAGGTTATTTTTTGACTTTTGCTTGCTTGAGGAGGACCGTGGTTCTGTTCCAATTCTAACAAGTGGTTTTAAGGCTATGTTTGCTTTGTAGACCTTGGAGCGTTTAAATTTAATTAAAATAGGTCATTAATTATGAGAACTTGATTGTGTAATAACTTTTGATCGGTAGCTCAAATTGAGTGTCGTCTTTATTTAAAATTCACATTTTTTAATTTTCCACACATTATTCCTATTTTTATTATAAACACACTAAAGTTATAAAATGCCATATTTAGGGGGAGTTTCTTATGCTATGGGCCCTACTAAGTTTTGCAGTGTACTTCATACTGGATACATTTTCATCTGTGCCTGACATTCCTATTCTGAGCATGCACTTACAAGTTTTTGTTAGTTAATCATTTCAAGTGTGTTTTTACATACATGATGGCTTTTTTTGCCATTTGCCACAATCTTCCATCAACCCACAACATTCTCTATTCTAGTTTGTATATTGGCACCTTAACACACTTGTAGTTTGTGTCATGTCTCCATAAAAACCCATATATTAGCACATTGCCTTCTTATATGAAGACACTTTCACTTTTCTACTTCCTTATTTTTAGAGCATATTTCATGATACTTGATGGTTTATTTTATAGGTTGATAGTCTCCTTATTTGGAGCTATTTTGGTGAATCCCAATGTCTTCCTTGTTTCTATTTGGTGATTATTAGGACATTATTGTACTTACACTACTTTATAAAGTGCCATGGGAGGTATTTTTTGTGAGATTTATTATTTGCAATCACAACCTTCTCTACCTTCATACAAATGTGTCTTGTATTTGTATACCCTTTTTCAATTGTTGGTATTTAATCATGCCCCATTTGATGTAGTTAGTTCTTCTTCATGCACTATATTTTGACACACAATTTTAGTTGACATGTCATATCTCTCCCTTTTCAACATTATGGGGGGTATCATACTATTGGTACTAATGCTCCCTTGGTTTTGATTTGGAGTGAGCTATGTATCTAGTTTTTGTTCCTACGTACTAGGTGGATGAAATAGTTGGTTACCCATGCATTTCAGTGAGATGGAACATTTACCATAGAGACATTATTGCATTCATATTTTATGGAGGTGACCTTCCATCTTCATTGATTAATTTATTTAGACTATTGGCACCTATATTTTTGACTTACCATTTTTCATGCATTGGTTGAGTAGTGTTGTTGGGGTCACTCATGTAGATTTATGTGCCATCTGTATCTTCAAATTTTAGATTGTGCCTTGGTTTGCCATTTAATAATTATCTGAGTAGTGTCATTGGGGGCACTCATGCAATTTTTTGTCTTCTTGATCCTGATATTCATCCTAATTTTAGAGGACGTTCTTTCATCATTATAGCAGTCATCATTCAATAATTGTTTTTAGCTTCTTCATGCTCATATTTTGTTCCTACTCTTTTGGGACATTTTTTTTGGAGGATTATTAGACCTTCACTAGTATTTCTCTCTTTTGGAGAGGAGTTTTTTTCATGAGTTTTTCTCATTTTACTCCACTTTTTGAGAGTTGCATTATATATGAGTACCTCATCAAAACTTGTTGTTGGGACCCATTTTTTTCTACTCACATAATCTACTTTTAAGGAGGGGGGGGGGCGGGGGAGGCGGGTAGATTCATCTTATTTAGGTGTAATAAGGAGGTTAAGTGGGTGAGAGGGTGAGTTCCAATTAGAGTTCCACCTAGATTTGAAATGAGTGCTATTGTGAGTTCTTCTTTAAGTTCCACAATGAGTTACACTCAATCCCATAGTGAGTTATCCTATGAGTTAACTCCCCCTACTCCTATATATTCATCTTCACCAAGCTATTGTAATACATCAGAGAATGGAATATATTTGGTTTATTCTATGTATGGTGAAGCTTTCATGATTATAATAATGATCTCTTATAGAGATCCTAGATGAAGAATATTACAAACTCTTACATAGAATAAAATTTCCTATTTTTATTGGTCTATATACTTATGTTTCTTTGGCTAAATAAAAATTTATCAATGAGGAAATGACTTGGGATACTTTTTGATCATTTGAAAGTTGACCTTAATTTGATGTCAGGGGAATGATGAAAAATATTATTGGTTCTTCACATCAACATGAACATCAATTTGAAGACTACTGGATGGACTGTGATGATGAAAATGAGGTAATAAATTATGATTATTCATGACTCACCCTATAACAAGTAATTGTGTTCAATATATTAGAAATAAAAAAAAACATTGTAGATGATGAAGATCCATTAGATCCCATCTATGAAAAAGATGAAATGGTATCAAAGCCTCTTCCAAGATTTGATTGGTACAAGGAGTTTAAACATATCATTGATAGAACTCATG
Source organism: Torreya grandis (assembly GCA_037957365.1). NCBI lineage: Eukaryota > Viridiplantae > Streptophyta > Pinopsida > Cupressales > Taxaceae > Torreya > Torreya grandis. The sequence goes on from JARHVA010002187.1 coordinate 1,788,315, forward strand.
GCATATTGAAAATAACTCTCAATTACTTAAATAACAAGGGAATCAATGTTGATAATGTTGAGTATTATTATTGATGTCAAAGGTGCATCTTGTGAAGGTTGATGTCAAAGTTGACTAAGGAAAGTTGGTAGTGTGTGATGTGACAATGCATATAAGAGTGTTTTCATGTGAGAAATATAAAGAGATAATTTGAAATAAACTAATGTCTTTTGTCTACATGAAGGTACAAGTCATTGATGTCAAAGTGCATATGAAGCCTAGTCATGACATGAAAAGGTATGTGCATGGAAAATGAATGAACATAGGCATGTGAAGGTTGTATGAAACTATTTGATAATTAATTTAAGGCTTTGAAACATTCATGAGAGTTTTAGGGTGAGCCTATAGGGGTAGGACCTTCAGTCTAAGTCTGTATCGAGACCACTTCTAGACCCTGCCTAGCCTAATGAGGTATGAAGATCAGATTTCAAAGTAAGTATGTAGATGTGAGAATGAAAAGAGGTGATATAAGTTGTTTTAGGCATGATCACAAAGTTTGAGGTCAATACTTGAAAGTAAATTACATGAATCACTATTTTAGGCCATTTCGAGCTCATAGAATGAGGTCTTAAACCCAAAAAGCACTTTTAGACATTTTTTGGCACATCTAACCTCTAAATTGGAATTTTAGTTGTTAAGGAGAGATGGAGAAGGGTCATATATAAGATATACATGCATTATTTTTGGATTCAAGAGGCAGTCTTCATGAACAATTATTCACTCCAAAACCTATGTTAAACCTCCCTAAAACCCTAATAAGGACCTGATATGAATATCTTGTTGAAAATAGCTTAGGATGGATTAAAATGCCTAGAAAATGTATTTTATCATGTAGTAAACTCTTTCAAGTACCTCCAAGTGGTGGTGGTTAGTTAGATGAAAGAGAAAATGCATAGACACAGGCTTATTTATCAGAAAGTTATTGTAGCTCTAAAATGTTGTATTGGTCAATAAAATCAAATGGATGGTAGAAGAATCTATAGACTAATTTTATATGTCTATTGTCATTTTTGGATAAGTTATAGCCTTCAAGTGTTCTAATTTGGTCATTTAAGTTATCTAATCATAGATAGACCTAATGGTGTGAACAGTGTAAAACCCAGGTAGATATGAAAAGATAGATTTGAAGGTCTGTGCATGATAGATTAATTAAACATAGTGTATGAAGGATTTTTTATGATTTTAATTGATGATCATTCTTTGAGAAGCTTTGGAGGTCAGTGAATGTAGTGAAAAAGTTACTCACAAAATGACATGTCTGGTTTAGATAAGACTGTGTGGTATAAGGTCAAGAAATTGGTTTACAAGACCAATATTTCACATTAGACCATATGAATTTTATATATATATATATATATATATATATATATATATATATATATATATATATATATATATATATATCATAGGACAATTTACATACATTAGGAGTCATTAAAAGTGTCTACATAGGTGTTGTAGGTCTAATTCGCCATGACTAGTTTTTGAGGTAAATTGGTAGTTCTAAGTAATCAAGTTACATAGATGGTCTTAAGCCTTTATCTCCTAAGTGAAAGAATTAAAAGCATGTGGTGATTTCCCTGAGGTCATATATAACCTATATACATGTTTTATTTCTCATAGTTCAACAGCTTAAAGGTGTTTAAGCTTTATTTTTACAAGACAAACTTCGGAGGTACACATGCCTAATAAGGTAGTTTGTCCTAAATGAGCTTTCATGGTATGAATGAAAGATAAATATATAATAAATAATGTATGAGGTTAGTATAGGTCATTGGATAAGTGATTTAATGGTTTTTTATTATTTTAGAGAGTCATATAGGCCTAAGAGGATCAAGTTTTGGCATTAAGAGGATAGACCTAATACAATTAGGTCTCTATGAGGCCTAAAAGAGGAGTAAAGCCTAATTGAGTTGTTACAAAACAAAAGGGGTTCAAATTACATTTGAATTATGTTAATAATATGTTATAATACCTATTGTATGGCTAACCTAAGATATTGAAGGTGTGTAGATGACCAAGTGGTGTGTGACCATATGACTAGTATATATACAAGGCAATATAGGCCTATATATGTATGCAATATAAGAAAATAAAATATTGCATGGTTGAGTAGAAGGAAGTCTTGAAATGAGACCATAAAAATAATAAAAGTGTAGTGATAAAATTCATGATGTGGTTGAGTTGGTGATGAGTCACTTAGGGAGTTGCTGCTTCCTTGCAAGTAGGTGCTTGCTAAAGCCTAGTCAAGTAGGTGCTTGAATTTATTGGGGTTGGTTCTCAAATTTGAGTTGGTGCTCAACAAGATTTGGTATTTTATTTTATAATTATTTATAGATATCATAGTGGGTTTTCTTCCCCTTAAGGGTTTCCCACTCATATATGGGTTTTCTTGTGTTATGCTCCTGTGAATGGTTATTTATGCATTGTTATATCACTGTACTACTTTCATAGTTTAAGTTATGTTAAAGTATAATTGATAAAAAAAAATTTAAACACTAATTCACCTCCCCCCTCTCAATGATTTTTATTCCAACAATTGGTATCAGAGCTGGTCTTTTAAAGCAAGCTCAACAATGTGAAAGAGATCCTAAAAGCACAAGCATGTCTGGTCATCAAGTACAAGGAAGTTTATCAACCAATAAGGATCATCTCTTCAATGGGACTAACTATGCATTTTTGATCATCATAATGAAGACCTATCTAATGTCCTTGGGATATAATATATGGAAATCTACTGTTGATGGATTCACTTTACCTTCTACACCACTAACTAATGTAGAAGGAAAAAAGGCAAGTGAGAACAAATTTAAGGTAATGAATGCCATCCTGTGTTGTCTTTCAGAGACAAAATTTGTAAAGGTCATGGATTTTGATACAAACAAAGAAATTTGGAAAAATTTGAAAACCATCTATGAAGGAGACACCAAAGTCAAGATGGCAAAGTTGTAGACCCACTGAAGGCAGTTTGAAAGTCTAAGAATTAAGGAGGATGAAAACATTGCATCTTATCTGTTATGAGTAGATGAAGTGGTAAATGTCATTATAGGTCTAAGAGATAAGTTGGAAGAATAAATAGTAGTAAAAAAGGGATTAAGATCCTTGACATCTAAGTTTGATTCAAAAGTGTTTGTTGTGGAGGAGATCAAAGATCTTAACATACTACAGATGGATGAGCTTCATGGCATCTTGACTACCTATGGAATGAGAATAAGTAATGGAAGACCTTCCAAAAATGAAGATGCATTAAAATTTGATAAAAAATCACAAGGTAAAAATGTCAAAGATGAAGTTGATACTGACATTGATGATGACAAGATAGAAGCCATTTTTGTTAAAAAACTAAGGAAATGATCAAGTAATTATAAAGGGCTAGTTTCCATTCAAATGATTTAACTATGGTAAGATTGGTCGCTTTGCATCTAAATTCCTAACACGGATAATAATCAACATGATGGATATCATGATGAACATGGTGATGATAAAAACTCTATAAGCCTGAAAAGAACAAAAAGAGTTTCAAGAAGTATGAATGCAAAAAATGGTCATTCAAAAAAAAAAGAAGTTTCTATATCAAAAAAGATAGTAGCACTTGTGATATAAGTGACACAAGTACATCTGATAGTGATGATGACAATAATGATCATGATAGTAATGAAACCTTATTCATGGCTATAGAAATAGATAATGAAGGTTGTTCAAAAGAGAAAAGTCTTATGAAAGATAAAGAATAAGATAAAAAATAGGTTGAATTGAACCTTGAGGTATAATTGGTGAGTGTTCTAGAGGATTTAAAGTTCCAAAGAAGGAAGAATTAGAAACTGAGTTCATTGGTTAAGAGGTATGAGGAACAAATCAATATCTTTGAAGAGAGACTAAGTAACAACACCAATGAACATGAGGAGACCATCAAATAGTTTAAAAATCAGATTGAGATTATCATTGCAAGTCTCAAGGAGGAAGAATGCATCAAGTTTAGAATAGGAATGGAATCCTTGAAGGCAAAATTGGATCAAGTAACAATCAAGTTGAAAACACATCAAAAATTTGAAAAGAGTACTGAAGTCTTTGGTGATATTTTGAATAGTCAAATGTATCTGCATGATAAGACAGGTCTTGAATTCAAATAAGACCAAAAAAAAGATAAGGAGAGTCAGACCTCAAATAAAAATGGATCACATAAAAAAAAGATAGTAATAACAAAGTAAATACCTATGCATAAACTCTCAAATCTGAGACTGAAATTGATTGTCAACAAGTCAAGAAGATTGTGACTCCTTCAATATAAAACAAAGGTAGATGTACATCATTAAACATTAGAAAAACAAGGTACATGAATTATTTTAATGGTTATTATTTCTTATGCACTCAATATGGGCATAGGGTTGTGGATTATAGACATCATGATAGAATCGATTTCTCATGGAGGAATAGGATGAATGCTCATCTCAATAATAGAAGAAAACTTATGTGCTATAAGTGTGATAAAAAATGATATATTACAAGGGATTACAAGATGAGGCATATGAGGAAGATCAGTCAAGATAAAAGGATATACGATCATACCATTGAGAAGTGGATCAAGAAGTTAGACCCAATGGACAAGGTGAAGGAGGAACATAAGACTAAAGGAGAATAATTTATGCTAGCTTAGACCACCTTTCACATCATAGGTGAAGGCATAACATGGTATATAAATAGTGGTTGCTCAATCCACATGATAGGGGATAAGAGCAAGTTCATTTCATTAAAGAAGAATGATGTAGGGATAGTGAGATTTGGAGATAACACAACAATCAATATTATTAGCAAATCTATCTTGAGTTTGAAAAATAAGAAGACCAAAATAGAAAATGTGTTGTATGTAGAAGGATTGAAACATAAATTGCTTAGTGTAAGTCAAATGTTCAACCAAGGACACAAACTAACCTTTCATGATAAAGGGTATGATATAAGGAGAGCCAAATCAGGAAGGATGATTACCAATGCTAAGAGGACTAAGAATAATTTGTATGATTACCTAAACTTTGATAATCTAGTCAAGATAAGCTCTAAGAAGTCTGTGAATAATATGCCTAAAATCACCAAACCTATAAACACACTTTTCAAGGCATGTTAATATGGTAATAAGGCTAGAAGAAGGTTCAAGTCTAAGGAGTATTCTACTACAAGACATTTATATTTAATACACATTGATATCTATGGATCTACAAGAATCCAAAGCATTCAAGGGGATAACTATTTCTTGTTACTCATAGATGACTACACAAGAATGTCTTTGGTAGCATTCTTAAAATAAAAGTAAAAAACTCTTGATAAGTTTAACACATTCAAGACCTGTTGAGGTCAACATACCCCCATTCCTAAAAATGGAGACATTTATTTCAAATTTTAAAAATTTGTGTTTTAAATAAAAAATTCATTTGATCAGAGTACCATTAGAGTGTTTTGCACATTATCTTTATTTGAAGATCATCCACACCATGGTTGGATTGACATATTTACACATGATTCTAGTTTGAGATTGTCTAAATTTGTGAACATTGAATCTCAATGTTTCAGGTTATAGGTTTAATGGAGTCCTTTTTGGATAAACATTATACAGGGTTTTTTACGTTAATGATTAATTAACCCTTTGATTAATATTTTTGGCCCTTAATTGTCTAATTAATCTATGTCTAAATCATGTAAAAACCTTAGTATAAAATATTTTTAGCTTGGGTCTTTTAATATAAGATTAAAAATTATGCGGGTCATTTTTTTAATTTAAATTTATACAAGAAACACTTTATTATAGACTTAGTTTAGAACTCTAGCCCAAGTCCAAGTTGTATTTATTAATACAACTCAGACCTTAGGCTGAAATATTTATGTTAAGTCATTTATGTCTGATGGTTCATGGAACTAATTAACGAGAAGATATTTATTCTATTTTAGACTTAAACTAATGTTTTATCCTAAGCCCCAATGGTATTTATTAATAAAACTAAAAAATATTAGTCTAAAATTTATTCTAATCTCTTTATAGTCTCCAAAATGCTTATGTATTTTATTTTATGCCCACAAAAATGGACAAACCTGAAGATGATAGGTGGCAAGATCATGGGGGATTCAAAAGAGATCAACAACCCATGAGTAAGGATCTAAAGTCAATAATTCGAGCATTTGATCTATGATGTGTGTTAACTCAAGCACTGAAGATCTAACAAAGAGCAAAGGGTTGAAGGGTTAAAAGGATCTAAGAGCATTGTGAGAGTGACAAGTGTCACCATCTCGATGGGAAACCTAAAGATCCAATAGAGAGCATAAGTTTAAAATTCAAAATAACCAAGATAAATGAGGATTAACCAAGTGGAATGATCCCAACGCTCAATGATAAGATCTTATAAAGCACGTTCACTTAGGTAGATAAGATTTGATGCAATACATCAACTAGGGTGAGGATGATCTAACAGTGCGAAGTGAGGGTTGATAGTTTAAAGGAGCTTAGATTGAGTGAGAAGCTTCCACATGGCATGATGGTTCCCAAGTAATGAAAAGAGCTCAAATATCCTATAGAGTTGCCAAGAGGTATGCTTGCATTCAATCATGCAGAAAGAGATTGATGGTGCATATTTAATCCAAGTTCAAGAGAGCACAAAGTAAGGACACATGTCCAAAGACAATAATGGTTACATTTTTTAATCAAATAGATAGCTCAACATGGGCATTACTACATTGACATGACACATTAGATTTCAAAACTAGTGAAGATTAGGAATGTGAATACATGTGTGTTAGACTTAATCTAGTCACTAAATATGAAAATGAAGATTCGATAATAGAACAAGAGAAGGCTATAGTTATAGAGGCATCTCAAAGGCCAATTAAGTTAACATAGTATATTCTTTTAAGTTAAAGATAATGTAAATCCTTTCAAAAGAATATTCTATTCTATAAAGCCATGGGTAACATATAACGCACATACATTTTAGGTTAGTCATATTTAAATAGGGTCATGCGTTTTGTTAGCATTGGTAAAGAGATACTTGTCTATGACACTTGTCTAGTTGCATGTTGAGAAGGAATGATTGACCTATCTCATAAATTTTCTACATAAAGGAGGTATTGCCAATTGTAAAAAGGGGGGAGTTTTTAGAGACAAAATTACTTTATAAGCTTGAAGAAAGAAATACAAGCAAGGAATTCTTTAAAGTTTATTCAATATTTGTCTATGTGTTTTCTCTTATGATTTCTTCCTCAATTATCTGGTTTGATATTCAAATTTGATTTGTTTTTATGAATCTTAGATGTTCACATGTTAATGCAGAGTTGTCAATTTGTGCTTATGCTAGGTTGATTAAAATATCTTAGGTTCATTTCATTTTCTTTTGCTTTTCTTGAAGATGTGCAGAAGCTATTTTCTTATGAAAGTAAACATTTAAAGTGAACCTAATTTCTTATTTGCATTACCTTTCCTTAGACATTTTCCTTATATACAATAGGATCAATGCTTATACAATTTCATAATATATATTAGTTTATTGCATGTCTTGGTGAAATTTAAGCTTTGTCATAATGTCTTGATTGAAGATCAAAAACACCTTCTTTCTGCCCTGCCCTTCTTTTTTTCTCCTTTTTAACTAGATCACTTTAGTTTATCTTGTCATTATAAATATCCATGTTAGATTAAGGTTAGACTTTAGTGTTTGGGCATCATTCATTAGACTTAGTTTAGTTCACTTTCATCTTCACAAAGTTTTAGGACAATGGTTTCTCCCAACCATTTACATGTTCATTCTATGAAACAGTCATTTAGCTTGGCTGCTACTCCACCACAGATCTCAAGAATATCATAACCAAAAACTCATGCAATGGATTCTTTGGATCCAAAAATGAGAAGTGTTTCTTAAACACTATATGTTGACCTAGTGATACACATTTAGGCATCAACAAAAAAATGGTACTAGGAGGGCCTAAGCTAAAGCTCTATGAATTTAAAGTATCTTTTCTAATTTTAGTGAATTGTGTTCAAAGATTGATGTATTCTTTGCATATTTGTGTTTATTTTAGCATATTTGTGTAAATATTATTGATATTAGTGGTTTCATATGAGTCTTTATGCTTATTTAGACAAAGATAGATATTTTTTGGACATATATGAAAAATTATGGTAATGATAGCTTAAAATTTGTAAATCCAAGGCATTTGAAGTTAATAAGAGTTGTTTTGTTTAAAGATTGATTGGATATCTTCAAATTTGAGTTTATATGAGATTTAAATGTGTAAAGATCATCCATATTTACATGTTTGGACACATATTTGAGCTAATTTAGTTAAATATTGATTTTTTTTCCATTTTTTATACATATTTAAGAAAAAATTGCTTAATGTGCAAGTCTGGTCATCATTATTTACAAAGATAAGTTGATACATCATATTTTAAATAGGATTCAAATATTTTATAAGATAGAATTGCCACAGGTAAGATCCTCATCAAGGTATAACATGGTTAGTTGGATCTTCCATCAATGTGCCTGGTTAGGTACATGACTTACCAAGAACTCCTGAAAGGTATTTGCCTTCTTTTAGTCCTAGTAATGTTGTCACAACTAAAAAACATGTTAAAAGCTTTAAGGCTGCTTTGAGACTTATGAATGTAATTCATGAAAATGTAGCATGTAGATTGTTTCCATTTACTTTCAAATATGTTGCATATGAATGGTTCCTTAACGTACTTGATAACTACATTGTTAGTTGGAACACCTTTAATGATTACTTCATTGACTAATTTAGTAAAATCATTAGTCCATGCATTCTGTATCAACAATTCACCACTATTAAGAGAGATTCTAGTGAGACCATAAGAGCCTTTAATGCTGGATTCTAGAAGATGTTCATTAAAACCATAGCTCCTTACATACCTGATGAGACTTTAGCCTTAGAGATTTATAAGGATGCTTTGGATCTCATGAATTTTGTGTTTCTTAAAAGGTTAGTTGGAGTAATAAACACCTTGGCCATGGCCTATGCTGAAGTTGTAATAATCAATAAGCAAATACAACTTTAAGGTCAAATTGCATATGTTATCCCAAATATTAATCCCAATTTTCCTTCATTGAATGCCATTCCTAACTCTAATCATAATGTGCTTGCCTTAAATTAGACACTAGTTCTGAACCAATTACCCTTAAACCATGCCCATCTTGGCCAAAATTTAGGTTTTTAAAATAATGCTACAAATGGATTTCATCCATATTGATAGAGAGATTTAGTGCCCACTAGTAATAATAATCAAGTTCATAACTTAGAAGCGCCAAAGAATGAGAATTAATCCATACTTAAGATGGTTCAAAAGCTTAGCACTGATTTTCTTCAATTACAAAAGCAAATGGGCAATACTAGGGAAAACTCTAACATAAACTATGCTTATTAAAGGTCCAATAGGCCTATAAATAGGTTTAATGATAACAAAAATAATAGATCATTTGAGAATGTACATGAAGTGAATCTTTATGATATAGGTCTAGTTGATCATTGTAATGTCTTTGAATCATATCAAAATGGAAAGAATACATTTGAACCTGTGTTTAATCAAGACAATATTGCAAAGACATCTAGCTTTGCAAGGACAACTAAATATCTCATGGTACATGCTTTTTATTTTCCATTCAAAGAAGAAAGTGAACATAAAGATGCTATAGAAGAAGGAAAAACCGTTCAAGATGAGCAACCCCATAAACAAGATCAGATACAAGCTGACCTCTCTTCAAAAGATAACTATGCGGACAATTTATATTAGGTCATTTCTAAAATTGAGGATATCCCTAAAGAAGTTGACCAGTGGAAAAATTTATACTAGGATTTTTTGAAATAAATTTAGGTATTCTAAGACAACAATGTCATTCTAGTGATCCCAAAGCAAGATGAGGTGGGACTCGATTGGATAGAAGAGATACCATTCTACATAGAAGATGAAGATAAAGCAAGTTTAGTAGATCAATAATTTCCATATGACAACTTCAAAAGGTTGGAAATATGTGATCAACTTGATTCAAATGGTAAGGTTGCCAATGAATCTCATGTCATTTCAATTGATTATGATGAAGAGGCCTTTCAAGGTGAGCTGGAGCCTAATGAAGACATCAATACAAGCATACCAGCTGAGTTCAAAATCTAACCATAGAAGGAAAATGATACAAATCATGATCAATATTTGAATGAATCAAAGATAACATTCTTTTATGTAAGAAATAAGAATTTGGGAAGAAGATGACTGGATCTTGGATCCATATCTTCAATCCATGCACTTGAGAATGGAGGTAAGAAACCAAACTACATCATACATAAGACACAAGCATACAAGTGCTCCTATCCACAATAAGAGGCCATTAAATGGAAGAAATCATGCTTCAAGGTTATATGATAGGCTAAATAACTTTACATTTGATCTTAGAGGTAGGTTCTTTATGGAGTTAGTGTAGGGTTTAGTTTAGTTTCTTTCCTTCCTGTCCCTTGTTTGTAAGTAGTGTTTGTAAATATTTATTTTCTTGTTTGTTTTTTTGGTGTGTTTGCTTTCTTTGATTTGTTACTTGATTATAAATAAGTCCTTTTGGACAACCCTCAGCTCAAAGTTCATCTAATTGCTCAAGAACTTCATAGTTTAAAAATGTAGGTATGACTTTTCAACATTGGTTGATCATGAATTGTTGAAATGTGAGCTTGATGTTATAGTTTGGAGAAACTAGAAAAGACTAATTGATAGGTTAATTGTTCCTTGAGATTTTAAGCCTTATTTTGATCTAAGCTTGATTCTAAGAAGGATTTCACATGTGAGATGAAAGCTTAGATTATTGAAGCATAGTCATGTTTGCACTTGATAAATATTATTGCCTGGGACAAAGTTTGCAACCAAGGATGATTTTTTGAAGATTAAAACACTTGACCAAATCCCAAAACCTAGCTAACATGGTTCCCAACCTTTGCTAGAGAGTAAAAAATGATTTAAAAAATAAAAAATAAGAACCTTATTAAAAAATTCAAGAGATTTTTAAGCAAAGGTGATTTTGGTAATATCCATCAAGGCTATGGATGCCTAGCTAGCAATATAGCAAGGCATTGAGTGGAACCAAAGGTATCTCTATTAGGGATATGAATGCCTAGCTGGCAGTAGAGAAATGTCTAAGCCTTCCCTGTATAAAGCATGGTTCTTAATGAGAATCTAAATATGCTATAAGTTAGTGTTAATGGTCAAGGTCATGAATCTATAAGTTGTTCCCTAAATCCCATGGAAAATAGTAAATGGAATCAAAGAACACACATAACATGGCTGAGTTTCAATATTTGATCCCAATACTGCATGAGTAACACTTGTTTTAATCATGAGTTGACCTTAACTACGGTATCTAATTATGTGGAATAAGTAGCGTATTTATTAGTCTAAAACAAAGTCTCTGAATACTAACATATTGTTATATTTCTTGTATAAATCACCTTTTGTTGAGGTCAACATACCCCCATTCTTGAAAATGGGGACTCTTATTTTAACTTATGCAAATTTATACTTTAAATAATTTTTTTATCTAATCAGAGTACCATTAGAGTGTTTTGCACATTATATTTATTTGAAGATCATCCATACCATGGTTGGATAGGCATATTTACACATGATTTTAATTTGATCTTGTCTAAATTTGCTAATATTGGATCTTTGTGTTTCAGGGTACATGTTTAATGGAGTCCCTTTTGGATAAACACTGTGTAAGGTTTTGTAAGTTAATGATTAATTGACCCTTTGATTAATATTTTTGGCTCTTATTTGTCTAATTGATTATATGTCTAAATCATGTAAAAACCTTAGTCTAAATTTTTTTTAGCCTGGGTCTTTTAAAATAAGATTCAAATTTACGTGGGTCATTTTTTAATTTGAATTTACATGGGAAGAAATTTATTATAGACTTAGTTTATAACTTTAGCCCAAGTCCAAGTCATATTTATTAATACAACTTAAACTTTATGATAAAATATTTATGCCAAGTCATTTATGTCCAATGGTTCATGGGACTAATTAATGAGGAAATCTTTATTATATTTTAGATTTAAACTAAATTTTTATCCTAAGTCCCAATTGTATTTAATAATATAACTAAAAAACATTAGGCTAAACTTTATTCTAAGCTCTTTATAGTCTCTGAAACATGTATGTATTTTATTTTATGCCTACATAAATGGATAAACCCTAAGGCAATAGGTGGTAATATCGTGAGGGATTCAAAAGAGATCAACAACCCATAGGTAAGGATCGAAAGTTAATAAGTCAAGTGTTTAATCTAAGATGTGCATTAACTTGAGCATAAAAGATCTAACAAAGAGAAAAGGGTTAAAAGGTCAAAAGGATCTAAGAGCACTGCAAGAATGGCAAGTGTCACCATCTCGGTGGGTAGCCTGAAGATCCAATAGAGAGTGTGAGTTCAAAAGTCAAAATCCCCAAGACAATTGAGGATTCACCAAGTGGCATGATCCTGGAGCTCAGTGGCAAGATCCTATAGAGCACATTCACTCAAGCAAATAAGATCTGATGGACCACATCAACTTGGGTGAGGATGATCTAATGGCATGAAGTGAGGGTTGACAATTCAAAGGAGCTCAGATTGAAAGAGAAGTTTCCATGTGGAGTGATGGCACCCAAGTGATGAAAAGAGCTCAGAGAGCTTGTGGATCTACCAAGTGGCATGTTTGCATTCAATCATATAGAAAGAGATTGATGGTGCATATTTAATTCAGGTTCAAGAGAGCACAAAGTAAGGACACATGTCCAAAGACAACAATGGTAATGTTTTTTAATCAAATAGACAACTCAACATGGGCATTACAACATTGACATGACACATTGGACTCCAAAACCAGTGAAGATCAGGAATGTGAACAAATGTGTCTTAGACTTAATTTGGTTAGCGAATATGAAAATAAATATCTAATAATCAACAAGAGAAGGCTATAGTTACTGAGGCATATCAAAGGAAAATTAAGTTGACACAATATATTCTTTTGAGTTAAAGACCTTGTAAATCCTTTCAAAGGAATATTATATTATGTAAAGGCATGGGTAACATATAATACACAATCATGTTAGGTTAGTCATAGTTAAATAGGGTCATGAGTTCTATTAGAATTGGTAACGAGATACCTGTCTATGACACTTATCCAATTGCATGTTGAAAAGGAATGACTGACATATCTCATGAATTGTCTATGTAAAGGAGGTATTGCTAATTGTAAAGGGGGGGGGGGGGAGTTCTTAGAGCTAAAATTACTTTATAAACTTGGAGCAAGCAATACAAGCAAATAATTCTACAAAGTTTGTCTAATATTTTTTTGTGCATTTGCTATCATGGTTGCTTCCTTAGTTATTTGGTTTGATATTCATATTTGAATTATTTTTATGGATCCTAGATGTGCATATGTTAATGAAGATTGGTCAATTTGTGCTTATGCTAAGTTGATTGAAATATCTTAGGTTCACTTCATTCTCTTTTACTTTTCTTGAAGATGTGCATAATCTATTTTTTTGTAGAAGTAAATCCTTAAAGTTAACCTGATTTTTTATTTGCATTATCTTTCCTTAGACATTTGTCTGATATATTTTAGGATCTATGATTATGAAATTTCGTACTATATATTGGTTTAGTGCATGTCTTGGTGAAATTTATGCTCTATCATAATGTCTAGATTGAATATCAAAAACACCTTATTTCTGACCTACCCTTCCTTTTTGCTCTTTTTTAACTAGATCACTTTAGTTTAACTTGTCATTGTAAATATCCATGTTAGTTTAAGGTTAGAATTTAGGGTTTGGACACCATTTATTGGAATTAGTTTAGATCATTTTCATCTTCACAAGGTTTTAGGAACACATTTTCTTCCAATAAACATTTACATGTTCATTTTGTGAAATAGTCATTTAGCTTGGCTGCTACTCCACCAAAGATCTCAAGAAGATCACAACCAACAACTCATGCAATGGATTCTTTGGATCCAAAAATGAGAAGTGTTTTCAAAACACTATATGTTAACCTAGTGATACACATTTAGGCATCAATAAGGCCCTAGTTGAGAATGAAAATAATAGAAATATCAAGTGCTTAAGATCTGATAGAGAATGAGAGTTTTGGTCTAATGAGTTTGATGACTTCTGTGAGGTCCATGGAATAAAAATATAGTTCCTAGCATCTAAGATACCTTAGTAAAATGAGGTAGTTGAAATAAAGAATATGACATTTCAATAAAGGGAAATGATTATGCTAAATGAATCAAGGTTAGTTGATGGATACTAGAGAGAGATAGTAAGCACTGCAGTCTACATTTTGAATAGAGGACATATAAAGACTAATATACATAAAACCCCTTATGAACTATGGAAAGATATACCTATTAATGTGGAACAATTTAGAGTGTTTGGAAGAAAATGCTTCATCAAAAGAGATGAGGAAGACTTTGATATAAAACTCGAAAGATTTGGTTGAAAGATAATTCAAAAATAAGAACAACACAATTCAAATAATATTATCTCTAAAAAGAGATGTTTTATTGATAAAAAATTACAGACCCAAACATATGTCTATCTCTGAGAAGAGATATCTGATTTCTATTTTAGGTTACATCTGCATTTATACATGTTTTTAAGGTGTGAGGAGGATGTGGAAGGTCACCATTATCGAGGGAGATTAAGTGGTGCGACTTCTACGATTTACAACAATACAGAATTCGAGGAATTACTATTTTTAGAAACTTACTATTTTTAGACTGCACTACTAAAATTAAAATTTGGAGCACTTTTGTTGAGTTTTTGAGGGTCAAACTTCATCAAGTGGAGCTCCATGCCATCTCACGGTGTTCCCCTCATTATTAGCTTTTCAATAGTTGAAACAGTGAGTCAATTGGAGCTATGATGCAAAAGTTATGGCTCCTAGAAGTTTCGCCATCAATTGGGGTGGACCCATCGCCCGAATTGTCATCTGAATTGTTGCCCAGATAATTTCTCCCTCCTTGAGAAGCAATGGTCCCCATTGCATCAAGATTTGTCATCAAGTGTGGTAGTTGTACTTTGATTTGATTTCTGATGCATACTTGGAAGGGACTGTGATTTATAAAACTATGCACGGCCTGATTGTTCACCATTTCTGTCTGACCATCAGACTGTGGATGGAAGGCTGTGAACTTCTTCAGCTCAGTATCTATTTTCTTTTGTTGTTGTGTTGTTTGTGTAGTCGGGGCTGTAACATCAACCCTTTTGGATTCTTGTGGCTTGACCACCATGAGAATAAATTTCTTGGCACTAATCAGAGAGACAGATGTAGAACGTGGTACCTCTGGTACCCTATAGTGCAGTGTTCCAAGAGTGAGAGTGATCCTTCGAGTTCTTGATTCATATATGCCATGTTGATCATACATGAATGGCTGACCAAAGAGTACATCACAAACATCTATATTGAACACATCACATAAGACCTCATCTTGGAAAGGTTTTATTGCATATGAGAGAAGACATTGGTTGGTGACACGGAGGTTTCTCCCTAGACTCAACCATCCAATATTGTATGGCTTTGGGTAGGGATTCATGGATAGATTAAGGCTTTTCAAAACATTAGCAGAGATTAAATTTTTTTGACTTCCACTATCAAGAATGAAATGCAGAGGCTTACCTTTCACCCAAACTTAGAGTGAAACAACCTTTCCTTGTCATCTAGCATCTCGTTGTGGGTCTGTGATGAAGCAACAATGGCTTCAGGATCAACATCTACAATTTCTTCTTCAACCTCTTCGACTACAGGGTCTATATGAGGTAGAGCAGTAGATGTTGAGGATTGTGACTCAGAAAGCAGTGACTTGATGGCTCGACATTCTTCTTTGGAGTGAGTTCTAGATTTATGATAATCACATCACTTCCCAGTCTTTCCTTCCTTTTACTTCCAATTTTGGCCTCGTGTTTGACTTTTATCACTTTTCCATTTTGAAGACTGATTCTTTATATTCATTCTTCCATGCTTCTACTCAATCTTCACTGTGAACCTGTATGGCTAACCGATGGTTTTCAAATTGAAGAGTTCCATTTCTCCTCGTATGTACCATTTTAGTCCACCATGATATTTGAGAACCTTATGTTTCTCACTTTATTGGATGCCCAATCTCGCAGATAGAGAATGAAAAATGTCAGTGTAATCTTGAATAGATTGTTCCTTACTTTAGAAAAATATATTGGAAAGCACTAATGTGAAGATTGATGAGACAAGTTCTAAGAAGTCATACTCATAGTCAAAAGAATCATCAAAGAATTTAGACTTCAAGAATGAAGAAGATACAATAGAGATGGATGAGGAAGAAGTTGAGGAAAGACAAGATATAAAAGGTCCTTCAAGAAAGATTTAGAGATACCATCTTGAATCACAAATAATTGGAAATAAAGATGCAGGTATGAAAATAAGGAGAAGACTGATAAATAACCTAAATTAAGAAAATGTTGCTCTATTGTCTAAAATTAGACCTAAAAACCTTGTATAATCAACCAAAGACAAGTTTTGGGTAGGTTCTATGAATGAGGAGTTAGATCAAATATAAAATAATGAGACTTGGAAACTAGTTTCTAAGCCTAAAGATAAGAAAGCCATTGGGACAAAATGGGTGTTTAGGAACAAGTTAAATGAAGATGGAGAATTCACTAGGAATAATGATAGATTGGTATGTAAGGGGTATACTCAATAAGGGGTAGATTTTGAGGAGACCTTTGCTCTAGTAGCAACATTAGAGGCTATCAGATTATTTCTAGCATATGTAGGGTTCAAAGGATTCAAGGTGTATCAGATGGATGTCAAATCTTATTTTTTGAATGGGAACATGGAAGAGGAGGTATACATAGAGAAACCTATGAATTTTTCATTATCAAGTAACAAAGACTATGTTTGTAGATTTAAAAAGACTCTTTATGGTCCAAATCAAGATCTTAGAGCTTGGTATGCTAGATAGGACAGGTATTTATTGGATCAAGGATTTAAAAGAGGAGTTATAATACTAATCTATACATAAATATAGAATATGAACATCAGTTGATAGTAGTTGTCTATGTGGATGACATCATATTTGGTGGAAATGGTGAGAATATGACTAAGGCCTTTGTAGATGTGATGAAGGAGTTTAAGATGTACATGCTGGGGGAACTATCATTCTTCCTTGGGTTATAAATCATTCAATAAAAAAGGGTATATTCATTTCACAAGATAAGTACATTAGAGAGATTTCGGATAAATTTGAGATGGAATATTGCAAGGCAGTTAACACAACAATGATCAAAGGGTGTAAGTCAAGAAAGGAAGATGAATCTCTAAAGGTCAATTAGACATCATATAGTTCAATGATTACAAGTTTGCTATACACTACTGCCTCTAGACCTAATATCATGCAACTAGTAGGTCTTGTGGGAAGGTTTCAAGAATAACCAAAGGAAAATCATTTACAAGCATATAAAGTGATACTTAGGTATTTCAAGGGAATTATTGGGTTTAGATTATGGTATCCAAGGAGCAAAGAGTTTAACTTGACAACCTATACAGATGCAGACTGGGTAGGGAGTCTAGATGATAGGAAGAACACTAGTGGAGGAGTTTTCTTCTTAGAAGAGTTCCTAGTATCATGGATAAGCAATAATCAACAATCAATAACATTATCTACTTGTGAAGTTGAATACATTACAATATATTCATGTTGCACTCAAGTCTTATAGATGAGATAAACCTTAAAAGACTATAAGGTGGAGTATGATAGTCCTATACCTATCTATTGTGATAATACAAGTTCCATAAACATCTCAAAGAATCTTTTCATGCACTCAATAACTAAGCACATTCTCAGCAAATATCATTTCTTAAGAGAGTAGGTAAGTGAATAAAGTGTTAAACTTGAATATTTTTCTACAAAGGATCAGATTGCAAACATTTTGACCAAGCCACTTCCAAAATTAGCATTTGAACATCTAAGATAGGAATTGGGTGTAGTTCCTACCTCTAGTAGTCATTAAGGAAGTCAAGTGCTTAGGGGGAGATAATCAGGTGGTTCATTAGCTCCAAGGGTAGGTGATTAGTTCTAATAAGGCATGCATGGAGATAGGGGGAACATGTTTGCATGGTGATTCATAAACTCATAATCCTATGTGTTGAGTGTTTTTGTTGCAAGATTTATGATCTAAGAAGTTACAGACATCTCTTTATCATTAATGTTGAACGGAGATAAAGTTCACAATGAGGGATACATATCCTATTGAGAGAAGTTTTTGAGGGTGTTTACCATCAATGACAAAGGGGAGATTGTTGAGTATTGTCATTGATGTCCAAGGTACATCTTGTGAAGGTTGAATTCAAAGGTGAATAAGGACCATTGGTAGTGTGTGATGTGAAAATAATGCATATAAGAGTGTTATCATGTGATAAATAAAAAGAGATAATTTTAAGGCAAATAATGTCATTTGTCTACATGAAGGTACATGTCATTGATGCCAAAGTGCATATGAAGCCTAGTCATGAGCCTAGTCATGACATGAAGAGGTATGTGCATGGAAAATGAATGAACACATTAATTTGAAGGTTGTATGGAACTATTTGAACATGTATGTAAGACTTTGAAACATTCATGAGATTTTTAGGGTGAGCCTATATGGGTAGGACATTCAATCTAAGTCTGCATCCAGACCACTTCTAGACCCTACCTAGCCTAATGAGGTATGACGATCAGATTTTAAGGAAATTATGAGAGCATAAATAGAGGTGAGATAAGTTTTTTTAGGCATGTTCACAAAGTTTGAGGTCAATATTTTAAAGGAAAGTGCATGAATCATTATTTTAGTTCTTCTTGATCTCACAAAATGAGGTTTCAAACTTGATAAGCACTTTAAAATGTTCATTGGCATGTGTAACCTCTGAATGGGAATATAATATGTTAATAAGATATGGGGAAGGGTCCTAGATAATATATAAAATCATTAGTTTTGGATTCAAGTGGAAGTCCTTCATGAACAATCGTTAACACCAAAACTTGTGTTAAACCTCCTTAAAACCCTAATAAGGACCGAATATGAAATATATTGGTTAAAAAACTTAGGATGGTTTCAAATTCTTAGAAAATATATTTAATCATGTAGTCAACTTCTCAGGCACCTCCAAGTGGTGGTAGTTAGTCAGATGAGAGAGAAAATGCACAAATATAGGTTTATTTATTAAGAAGTTGTTGTAGCTCTCAAATGTTATATTGGTCAAGAATATCAAGTGGATGGTATAAGAAGATAGAGACTCATTTTAAATGTCCATTATGATTTATGGGTAGGTTATATCCTTCAAGTATTCTGATTTGGTCATTCAAGTTAGCCAGTCACAGACATACCTAATGGTGTGAATAGTGTAAAGCCTAGGTAGAGATGAAAATATAGATTTAAAGGTATTTACATGATATATTGATGAAAAAAAGTGCATGGATTTATCTATGACTTTTAAGTCATGATCATGCTTTGAGAATCTTTGGAGGTCAGTGTATGTAGTGAAAAATTTACTCACAAAATGACCTATCTGGTTTAGATAAGACTATGTGATATAAGGTCAAGAAATTGGTTTGCAAGACCAATATTTGGCATTAGAACATATGAATTTTATATCTAATGATGGTTTTGAGATATCATATAACCATTTACATGCATAAATAATCATGAAAAGTGTCTACATAGGTGTTGGAGGTCTAATTCATCATTACTAGTTTTTGAGGTAAATTGGCAGTTCTGAATAAACAAATTACAAAGATATTTTTTAGCCTTTATCTAATAAGTAAAAGTGTTAAAATAATGTGGTGATGACACTGAGGTTATAGATAATATGTATACATGTTTCATTTGTCATATTTCAGTATCTTAATGGTATTTAAGCTTCATTTTTGTAAGATAGACTTTTGAGGTACACATGCCTAATAGGGTAGTTTATCCTAAAGGATATTTCATGGTATGAATGAAAGATACAAATCTAATAAAGCATGGAGGATTTAAGTAGAGGTAATTGGATAAGTGAATTAATAGTTTTTTATTGTTGGATGGAGTCATTTGGTACCAAGAGGATCAAGTTTTGGTGCTAAGAGGATAAACCTAATGCAATTAGGTCTTCATGAGGCCTAAAAGAGGAGTAAGACCTAATTGAGTTGTCAACAAAAAGGGGTTAAAATTAAGTTTGAATCATGTTAATAAGATGTTATAAGACCTATTGTATTTAAAAATTAAGATTTTGAAGGTGTGTGGATGACCAAGTGGTGTGTGACCATGAGACTAGTATATATACAAGGTAGTTTAGGCCTATTTATGTATGAAATATAAGCGAATAAAATATTGCATGGTTGAGAAGGAGATATTGAAATGAGACCATAACACAAAGATCAGAAGTGTTTTGATCAAAATTAATGATGCGTATGAGTTAGTACTGAGTCACTTATGGATTTGGTGCTTCCTTGCAAGTAGGTGCTTGCTAAAGCCTAGCCAAGTAGGTGTTTGACTTTATTGGGGTTGGTGCTCCAAGTTAAGTTGGTGATCAATAGAATTTGGTCTTTTGTTTTATAGGACTATAGTCCATTTTAAAAGATAATAGTGGGTTTTATTCCCCTAGAGGGTTTACCACTAATATATATGTTTTCTTGTGTTATTCTCATGTGAATGGTTCTTTACGCACTGCTATATCACTGTATTGCTTTCATGGTTCAAGGAATGTTAAATTATAATTGATATAAAGTTTTTTAAAAACTAATTCACCCCTCCCCTCTTACTGATTGTGATTCTATTATATAAATCAAGCCCCCACCCATAAATAAAATTGAATTATAGATTTCTCATGAAAAATGTTGAACATAAGCATGGACATGCTCAGTAGAAGGAACCAATAAGGATCTAGAAGAAAAAAAAGACTAAAATAGAAATTGAAGCTATCATGAAGACTGTTCTAGTGAAGAAGCCACTCAAGTTGAAGATAAAAAGATTACATGAAAATATCCTAGATACTCCAAATCTTTCTATTTTAGAGGAAACTCTTTTTGATAATTTTGCCTAACCTCAACCCTTGGTAGTTAATACTACTCATTAATTTTGGGCTTTTGATTCATCTTTATTGTTAGATTCTACCATACTTCCATAGCATGATATCTAAAATCTTGTATATACTACTCAAAATGTTGAATTGCCTTCCAAACCTTATTCAAAGACTCCAATTGATATAGTAGAAAAATAAGAAGGTGAAATTGTCCTTGAGAAACCTCATTTGTTTCAAATTCACCCCCTTCTTCTAAAACTCAAAAATAACCAAGTACTACTCTTGTATGACAAGATCCTAATGTAGAGATTCCTAATTGTATAAGTTAAGTTGTAAATAAAATGAATAAAATTTAACAAAATCAAGAGATATATTTCAGCATCTTGGCTATTTTTCATCCTTGTATGACAAAAAATACTAAAATAGTCTCAAAAAAATAACCATAGATCAAAAAGGAGAAAGATATGCAAAAGTGATGCATGACCATCACTCCTAGGATTAGTTTTATTTAAATTTTACATTTTATTTTCAAATTTTGGTTTTTATATGGTATAATAGGTCTTAGGGTTCTTATACCATCCTTATATTTCAATCCTAGATGTTGGTTTTAGATCTAGCTTGTCAAAATTTCAAATTTAGCCTTTCCTGCTAAAACTAAATTTTTGAATGGTTTTGTCTAGTCTATGTGTTGTACAAGTGCTTGGAAGGAATTATAAATGAATAAAATAATTATTATTATCTCTTTAAGAAATCATGAGTATATACCATGTGTTTTAACTCATATATGTACAGAATTAAAAAACTTGGTGTATGTTCTCA
Organism: Torreya grandis; assembly: GCA_037957365.1. Taxonomy (NCBI): domain Eukaryota; kingdom Viridiplantae; phylum Streptophyta; class Pinopsida; order Cupressales; family Taxaceae; genus Torreya; species Torreya grandis. Next base: position 1,810,247 of record JARHVA010002187.1, read on the forward strand.
ATGTCTAACTAGCCTTCTAGTGATCGTTGGAAGGCCCAAAAGTAGTTAGAGTAGTTTTAAGACATATAAAATGTTTTTTTTCCATGTAAAATCATTCATTTTAGGTTTTAATAGGTTCAAGTTCCAATAAAAAATAAAATAATTCCTCATGTTTGATAAAATACTATGGTAGACCCTATTTGTTGAAAGTATGCATTGAAGAAGGATTGTGTGTGATTGACCATTGAATAAAGATCCAAAAATATATGCTTATGATGCCTTTTGCGTAATTTTAAATTCTATTATATGTTTCTTGAATGTTCTTATGTGTTTCATTTGATTATTTTCATACTTCATTGTAAGCAAGACAATACAGTCCTATAAATGCCTTCGCATATGTACATAGTCAAACACGACATTGAAAGAGTGTGTAATAGAGGAGTCAAGGGGTGTAATTAATGATTGTATAAGGTGTAAGGGAGTTTTAAAGACCTCATTAAACTTTTACAGTGGTCTAAAACTCATTCTATAGCTTGTAACAATAAATTCTCTCCTCTCAGGTCTGCACAAGCTAGTTTAACCCTAGGTTAGGGTTTTGAAATACAAAAATTATTTCCAAGAGTTTTATATAGTAAAAAATCACCAAAATTTGTGATTTTTTAAAGGTTTTAGTGAGTTCTAAATTATTTTGGAGGTTTTAGACTCGTACGGACTATTGGTGTATGAAAAAATAAGACTATGGTGTAATTAGGCCTTGGAAAACCTAATTAGGAGTTGACAGGGGATAGAAAAGTGGTCTCTAAGTGTTTTTGGAATAAAAAAATTGGCAGAGATAAATAAATAAATAGAGGGTACTCTAAAAGTACCATAAATTCTAAATACCAATCCTAGATTGTCTTTATTATTAGAAAAAGTGAAAAAAAAACTACAAGGAGGCCTGTGAGATTGTGACAAGTGTGAACAAGTTGCAGGGTTGAACCTTTGGGAGTTGTTACTCTACATCAAGAAGTAATTTTTCCACCAGAAGAGAAGGAAAATTATAGTGTTAGTTCATTTGACTATCATATTACCAAATAACATCTAGGAAAATCCAAAAGAGAAGGTATGAAAGAAAATGTCCAATATGTAATTAACACGTTATTTGAGATGATGGATCATGCTAAGGTCACCAAGGATCAAATCAAGGAGAAATTTGAACAACTAATATCTATAGTTTATAAATTGGTGAAACCAATTCAATCTTTTCATTCAATTATTGATCAAGTCTCTAATATAGAAACTCTTCATGGTGCAAAACATTTTGGCCACATGGGCAAAACAACAAAAGAATGGATTGAAAAGATTGTACAACAAGGTATTGTTATTCTTCAAACAACATTGGCGACATGTTCTAATATTCAATATGAATATCATCAAGGGAAGAAATCTCAAAGAAAATATGAGAAAGAAGTGAAGAAATGGGATGAATTGATCCACACATTGGAAAAATTATCTTTTGCTTACCCAAATGACCTAATTTAAGAAAAGGTCATCCATAAATAAGAAATTGTATATCTCACCAATTTTTTTGGAGTTGAAAAATTCAAATTTCATATTGTTAAAGAAAGTGTTAATAAATTTGAAGATTCTAAATCAATAGTGGGAGATGCTATTATTGCGATACTAGGAGAAGTAAGTGGATTGAAATGTAAACTCATAAATGATAAAGAAAAATTTCTATCTGAAGAAGTAATTATTGATCAGTTCAAGAATTTTTTTTTAAATATTACAACTCCAAGTTTTGCATTAAATTATGATTCGATTCAAAGATTAATCAAGTATCAAATTAATTTGGAAAAACTTGATATAATATTGAAGAAACTACAAGGAATAGCTCAAAATATGGTAGATTTATATTATGATGTGGAAATAGTTTATACATACTTAGATGGGATGGATGAGGATATAAAGATTTGAAGAATATCAAATGAGGAAGTCACGACCTGAGAAATAAAAAGTTCAAATTGTCATCAGTGAGGATGATAAAGACTAATTCTTCATCAAATTTTGATCTTGTCATTATTATAATTATAATTTCACTTCTTTAGTTAATTAATACATTATAAAATCATATAATTTTACCAGGTCATTTTTACAATTTTGAATCACACAAAATTTTCAACACAAAATTTCAAGTTGTGCAAGTTTGTCATTGTACTTTTCCAACTCATGCGAAAACACTAACGTATTTTTTCAAACTATGCAAATTTCTTAATGCATTTTTACAAGCTTGAGTTGTGAAAATTAGATAAAGTTATTTTACAAGCCCCTAAAAAGACGAAAAGGTGGTTACACCCTGTAAAAACCCATTTCAACCTATAAATATGAATTAGGGGCTCATTTGTACGAGTTGGACAATTAAACTCCTAAGATAAATTTTGAAAGAGTATATTATATTTAAAACCTAACAAAGATAAATACAAGGAGACTTTATAAAATTTGCATTCAATATTTCTATGAAGATTATGTATTTATTTGTTATTTTCATGTGTTCGATTCTTTATTTTCAAAATGTTATCATAATTATAAACTAGTCAAAACTGTGAAATTTTATTATAGTATTTCTTTTTGAATCTATGTTTATTATTTTTATTTTGGTGAAGCCTCAATGGAGTTAGAAAGTAATTATTTACTTTTTGGAAAGGAAATATAGAGTGATAATTATTTTTTATTATCAATTATATAATTGCTTTGATGTATGTCGTACATTTCTATAAACATATTTATGTCTTTCCTATCCATTGAATGATAGAGGTTTCTTGTTAAAGATTATATCCTACTTTATATACATTTCCAATAGATTTCGAAGTTTATCTTGTTTGATTTTATACTATTTCCATTTTTAAAATACATTTATTTCCTTCATATCCTTCTTTCATACTTTCCTTGCTTTATCCTTTTCGTACTTTTTAGTAAAAAGTACTACCGTAATGAAACCATTTTATTATAAATATTTATTTTATTGCATATTTTTGTCTTTTAATAAAGGTATCTCCACTTGATAATAAGAGAGGGACTCTTTCCCATAACTATTGATGAGAAATGTTTATTTGTCCATTCGACAAATTTTCATGCCAACATTAACAAGGTATAATTTTTTTTAATTTCAAAGTAATTAAAAAAAAGCACATGACAAATATTGGCAAAATCAATACATATTTTGGGGGCATATAAAATGCATATGCACTCAATTTAAAAAAATTAGAGTACATAATTATGCATACTTGGATGTATATGCATCAACATAAATAAAATAGCTACAATAGCAAAATTACATGTTACAAATATAATTACATATGAAAATATAGATGCATAACATTCTATGTCACTAGCACATTTTCATGGGGGTCATGATACTCATTCATAATCATGATTATTTTAGAGGTCTAGTTTTAGTCAACCATAGTGGTCTGAATTGTGTGCACCAAGCTATGTAGGTGCCATTCACCCCTACATCTACTATCCCTCCCTTATATGCCTATGTCATTGGCTTTAATTTCAAGAAGCTCCTAAATACTATTGTTTTAGGTGTGAGAGGCCCTTAATCATTGATATCTCATCATTTGGGAAAAATAATGTGTCATATTAGGAACATCCTTTTGTCGCACAAACTACCTTTGAACATGATTTTGTTGATATCTCTATACTATGAATTTATGACAACCTATAATATAAAAAGGAGTGGTAATTTACTGTGTCACATGATCATCCTCTTGCCATCCAAAATGAATATGCATATATGGATGGCAAATGAAACCTCCATTCATCATCTCATTGATTGTCTATCAATATAAGTACACATCTCATTTGTTCCCCCACCATCCCCCTCTTATCAAGTACCATCTACAAATTAGTGGGTCATCTAGATACCATGTTATCTTTCTCGCATTGGTCACTCAATCATGATGTGCTCTTAGGCTCATATATGAAGCAATGTGCAGGGCCTGATGATCCTACCCCAATGATGGACCATCATATGTAAATCTATATATATTTGGGCCAATACTAATTGGCCCCAAGTAAATCATGTGGTCAAATCAATCATGTCTCAAACCCTATATGAAATGATTAGATGCTTTTATCAAGAAGTAATGTCACTGACAATAGCCATAAAAATCATAACCTCCCTATCAATCAATAGTTGAAATCCATCTGTAGGGAAGGCTAGGTCCTCTAATGCATATATATCAATAATTGCACCCTCAGTCACAACATCAATGACACCAATTAGGTCTTTCAACATTACTAACCATCTCTACTACATCTAGTGAATTATAGATATAGATAGGAATGTAGAGTATTTTCCAAACATTATCCGGTGTAAATTTTGCCTCTTTAATAGGCATGTGGAAAGTACTCATCTTTGAGTGCTATTGCTTGGCTAGCACTGAAAGGTAGGCTTTGTCTACTCAAATTGTGGGCATCTGCACAATGTATCTCAATCCCACCATTTCTAAAAATTCCAAGATCTCCTCTATCTATAGTCCTGATCATTGTAATACTCATGAATGCCACTCATGGGCTATCAATATTGAGAATCACTCCTTCCAATCATAAACATGTTATCATGCTACATCAAAATGATTTATCTTAATATTGACACCAAATTCTCATCAAATACAAAACCTTAAACTCAAAACAATCATTCTACCTATCTTAAACACACAATTCAACATTCACATTAGATAAATATTTCTTCTCATTTAGTCCATTTTCCACATGGGTAATTTTATAATTTTAACAATATCTCCATTTAGTAGGGGGTTATCACTGTTTCCCAGGGAGATATCATCATTTCATAGGGAATTATCATTATTTTCAAATTATTAGTGTTTTTAGTGTGATCTCCTCATTTATAAGGGAGATCTCATCATTTTTCAATGTGATATCATCATTTTATAGGGCATTATTGCCATTTCTTATCTCTTTGTCCATTTTCATGATATCATTGCTTGTTAGGGTGATATTGTCATTTGGCAAGGTGTTATCACCATTTTTTCACTTTCCTACCATTCATGTGTTTTCACCCAAATGCACATTTTCATAATTTTGGTATTTCCCACCTATTTTAGAGATATCATCACTTTGTTCACAATATCATCAATTTCATGGTGATACCAATATTTTATTAGAAATATCACTATTTACATGCATGATATTATCATTTTCAAGATTTTTAAAAATGGTGATTTCACTAAACTTTCTAAATATGCCTAGTATCAAATGCAAAAAAATAAAAAAATAAAGGTAATTACTAAGTCCTCGCTCCTTACTAGTCATCTGTACTCAAGGACCCACAAACCCATGATGCATTTTTCATGGAATACATGCCTTTTCACTTGAATGTCTCTTGTCCAAATCTAGATCACAAGTTTTCAATAGGGGAGGGTGAAAATACAAAATTCTCACCCCTAAGGGTAAGTTTATAGCTCCAAATTTGAATTTTTACCTCCTTACCCTCCCATTGCATATTTTTTCTTCTTTAGAAGTCTGTTTGTGGCTTCGTTGTCCATTCTTTATCCTATTTTATTCTAGTTTATCCATTTCCCAAATTTTTATCTATAGAAAGTCTCATTTTTTATTTTTGAGGGCCGATACGTCAACATTATTTTTCAACCAATCATTTGAGGGGGCATATTGGACATCACAAACCACATTTAGGGCATCATTGTGAACTCAATTTTCATAAAATTGAGTAGAAAATCAACAGAACATGAACACATCAATTTATAATCATTACATAATAATTTTGATAACTTTTTCATTCTTTAAAAATGTGTTGCTTCATCTAGTGTCATGCAATTCCCTTCTAAATAGGTAAAAAATGTAGACACTCCACTTTCATCACTTTCATGTCAAATTTAAAATCAAAATAATTTTATACAACAATGTATAAATTAGGTTAGCAATCATTAAAACACTCAAAATTTCCCACACACTTGACATGCATATTCTAAAATGCATTAGGGAATCCTGAATTGAGGCAATGCATCATTTTCAATCATCAACTTCATCTAATTCATCTAGAGTCAAATTATGACTTTTTAAGTGACATTTTATAATAATTAGGTGGAATCCTTATTCTACTTTCAAAAGTCACATCATTTTGCAATAAGTTAATTAAACTTTGTTAATTAACCTAATATTCCTCTAATGGAAAATTCCATATTTTTAGAATTACCTATTTTCTGAATTCATTAATTGAATTATTCCTTCATTCACATGATAAGGGGATTAAAATATATGGAATCATGACATCACATGAAAATTTGTCAAGCATTTTCATAAATTCAAGAAAATATCATAAAATGCAAACATATGCCTAATTAATGCAAACTCTTTCCCAAATATTAATGGCATTAACTCTCTAAATTGGATTAAATGTGAACCACACATCTTGATCATGATCTGATGGTCAAAATTATTTTGAGATGTATATAAATACAATATTCATTTATGATTATGTTTAAGATTTTAATTGTAAACTTACTCTACCAAAATATATAAAAAATATTTAATATTTATTCCATTCTTCATCTAAACCATAAATAATCAAGGGGAGATGCTGTCTACATGATGTTGCGACATTGATAAAGATCCCATGCACTACAATCTATGTTCAACACATTCAAATATGGATTAGAAGGTGACATCAATGCAAAATGTATAATCATATTTATTTTGTCTTCTATTTACTATTTTTTCTTCTTCTTAGACCTTGCTCAATCTAAGGACTACACCTAGGATGTGTTGAGGTCAACATCCCCCATTTATAAAAATGAGGACTTTTGTTCAAAATCTTCAAATTACGCTATAAATTAGGTATTCAACTTGATCATAATGCATTATTGAGTATCATGTTTTGATTTAGCTTATATTTACATGCTAACACAAGCTTTATTTTATCTTATCTAATGTTGCTAACATTTGGCTTATATGTTTCCATCTTGCAAGATCAATCGATATTCATTAGAATGAACAAATGTTCATGGGTTTATACTTCAATGTTAATTTAACCCTTAGTTGGTTAACTAATATGGTCCCATTCAAGTCATTATGTTAACATTTGGTCCTTAATTGATTAATTGAATCCAAGTTTAAATAACATTCAAAACCTTAGTTTAAATTACTTTGGCCTAAGTTCTTATTAAAATGGATTCATATCTTTGATAGGCACTTTATTCCATCTTAGTCTTAGTTTAATTTTAGCCTATGTTTTGACCAAGTTTATTAATTCATTAAAATTTTAATCTAAGATTTATGCTAAGTTATTATATGTCCCAAGCACTAATTCTTTGATTTTACTAGTCATAGGTACAAATTGAACATAGGGCTTCCAAGTGTCAAAACCTCACTTGATCTGAAGAAGATCAATGACACACAGGTGATCACTTGAAGTCAATAAGTCAAAGTTCTCTGAATCAAGATCGATGGTGTGCATTCTTACGTATAAATTTTGATCAATGATCTACATTGAATACTAGGGTCAATAAGTCAAGAAAGATTGATGATGTGCATTAAATCATGTAGATGGAGATCTAATGGTGAGCACAAAGTCAATAGGTCAAAATATCCTAAGATTGAATGTGATGGTGACATATGTCATAATCAAGGTGAATTAGTAACATATCAATGACCTGTATTTAATCATATGTTTAGCAGATCAATGGCCCACATTTGATCATATGTTTAGCAGATCAATAGTGTGCATTTGATCATGTAGATCAAATATTGATGACATGCATTCAACCATGTAGATGGAGATTGATGATGCAAATCAAGTCAATAAGTCAATAATCCCAAATTATACATAAGGCCACCACATGGAATAAGAACATTAATTGAATGGAGATTGATAATAAGGTATATAGAAGGCATGTGAGGCTACCAAGTGTCACAATCTTAGAAGCCCAAATCAAAGATCAATGGCCAACATTGAAGGTCTCTTAGGAGACTCCCAATGAGATTAATAGATCAAATTTGATCAAGTTTATAGGGGGCACGAGATGAAGACATGTGTCTTAAGTGATAATGGTCATATTATAAAATTAAATAAACAACATGACAAGGAGATGCCACATAGGCAGCCCTGTCAGATCAAAATATTTTGTAGACCCAAGCATTCAAATGTATAAATATGAGATAAAAATATGATATGGGTTACCAAATCAAATACTTTAAATTCATATGCCATTATTAAAGCTCAATTAAACCCCCCACAATCCCTTAGATGTATAAAAAATCCCTAGCATTATTCAAGCATTCATTATTTTGAGCTAGAAGAGAGAGCCTGATAATCAAAGTTGTTCAAGGAGTCTAACTAGATAGCCAAAACTATTAAATTTTCATTCACAAGTGGAAAATTTATTTAGAATCATAGCAATGGCAACTTATAGACCTACTTTGAATCAAGTGGTTGAATTATACTTGTCATTAGATGTAGAGGGTAAAGTATTTAAAGATACAAAGTTTGTGGCTTCTTCACTAAATACATGAGATAATAACTACTTGAGCTTGTTTTAGACCATAGAGAACTAATGAATTTTAATCAAGGACAAGGATAAGATGCTTCTAGTAAAGAGACTATATGATGACATCATGGCAATTTAGCTTACAGTACTCCATTATGCTACTACCAAGCTAAGCGTATTGTACTATATTGATTTCCTTAGTCCTATTTTTAAACATGCTAAAATTGATAAGGGTATGCTTATCCATGAATCTAGTTTGATAAAAATAACATACATAACCCCTATTGCCTTCAAATCTTATTTTAAACTACTTGGGCCCCAAATAGACCTTGTTTCCATTAATGCATGGGCTCATAAACATACCATGGAGGAAATCCTAGTGAAATGGTTAGAAGCTAGTGACAAAGTCATTATAGATCTTAACAAGAAAATACATGTGAGACAATTTAGACAAAGAGTTAGAATGGTTATGACCATGTTAAAAAATTATATGAATTTGCACATACTCAAAACATGGAACCTATATGGGTGCCTGCTATGTATTTATTTATTTAGGAAGTGGTATTACCTCCTTTAGGAAAAATCATTAGCATTTCCTTAAGTAGGTAGATCTATGGTATTAAAACAAAGAAGAGAATTGAGTTCTTCATGATTTCATATTTTTTATATGACCTATGTGCCACAACTAAAATCCCCAATGACAGAGAGTGGTCCCCTAATGGTACCCAAACTGTGTCCCAATATTACTCAAAATTGCATATTTACAAATATAGGGACCATATCCAATTCATCTGTGACTATGTATATCCTACTTTGATCCAAGGCATCAATGGTCTCTCCATGATGAGGATAACTCCTTTAGTCAAGAAGTCTAATGAGACAATGGGAGTAATCTGGTTATACTCTGATTGCATGGTTATCAAAATAGAGGGAACCCAAAGTGCCCATCTTAAATTGCCAATACACATGCCAAATAAGTTGGAAAAACAAGAAGTAACATACCAACTATTTAATGGAATAGATGGGATCTACAAGACTAAGAGGAAAGGCCTTCTCCATGATTTTCCCCTTACTATTGGCAAAACCACTTTCAGATAATGGGACCAAATTAAAGTGGCTTCAAAACACAGGCTTTCTTTCAATTTATAGATAAATGATGATAAATAGTGGGATCCCAATGGTGGGGTAAAGGAGAACTTGAAGAACAAAGGAATTTTGGCTGTACCTTATGAACATAAACTTGGAGCATATGAATTTGTGTGCACTAAGGCAACCACCTATTATGAAGTTACTAGAAGACTGAAGGAACATAATATAAACCCTAAAACTAGATTACTAAGAGATTAGAAGATATAAGACGGATGACATCTTGGTCCTAGACAATATTTCTGGTAGATATTGGCCCTTCAAGGCTTCCCCCAATTGACATATAAATAAAGCATAGGCTTGAAGAAAGGAGACCAAGAGAAGTTTCTTCAAGCTCCTCAGTCCCCGAGTCTTCTGGAATAACAAAACAAGATTTGCCTTCACAGGAAGAAATTCACATGATAGCTTTGGATCCACATGAATCTCTTGAAGATGCATTGAGAATGCTCTCTATGACCTAAGAAACAAACATAGATGCATAAGAGGAAAATGATGAGGAATCTAAATAGGAAAAGGAAAAATAGGAGTCATTAGACTTAGTGATCATTGATCATCCTAAGAGGAAGGCTGAGACTGTAATTATCCAAAGGGCAAAGAAATAAAAAATGGTCATCATTCTAAGTAGTTCTTAGGTAACACCACCCTCCAAATCTTAGATACTTAATTTACCTTTGAAGGTTATCAACCTATTCAGTGAAGATAACCCAATTTATGGACTGACTATCCCTAAATGGTTCATATATGAACCAAATATGGAGAAAATTCCTACTACCTATCACCCATGGGCTATAATGAAGACCACATACATCCCTCAAAAATAAGAGTTAAAGACTTGGATAATATCATTGCCAAAGGAATAAGAAAGGAGACTTGATACTCCAACTCAATCAATAGTCCAATTACAAGTAGAGGTTCTAATTAAGCATATGGCCTAGTCTTTAGTGGGAGTCAAGTATGACTGAACTACTATAGGCCTGTAAAGAGTAATTAAAATAGTTGTCATAGAAGAAGGTCAGGAGGTTATACACCAAAGGGTTGAGCCTTTGGTTCACCTAACTTAGAAGACGTAACATAGACTAGGGGAAGACCCCATGTTTGAAGAATATGTTCTGGAGCTAGCCCAATCCAAGTTAGAAAGGATATAGGCTACAATCAAAGGACTAAAACAAGAGAATAAAATTATGGAAGAATAATCTATTCTGTTAGTACTAGTAGATATTGTTAATAACTTTGAAACAACTATCTAGGAGATATTCAATTCTTTGAAGGCAATAAGGTCTAAATTGGACATGGTGAGTAAACAATATGCCATGGCTCTGAACCAAGCCAATCAGTGTAAAGACTTAGACAAGAAAGTAAAGGCATTGATCATGATACTAATGGAAAACCAAATCCTTGAACTTAAAATGAGCAGCCCATCACACTTACATATGTCCATGCTAATCTTGATGGAGAAAATAAAGGACATAAATAAGTGGTCAAAAAACATTGAAGGTATCTTAGAAGACTGCAAACAACTAGAGGGTAGGATGATATAGATATTATGAGGTTTGATAAAGGATCTAATCATCCCCAGTCAAACAAACCTAATAACTGATGAAGAATTCTAGTAGAGAGATATTGAGTTCATCCAACAGAACAAGAGTAGAAGTAAGGGTACCATAGGGGCTAAAAACATGCATATCTTGAACTTGATCTTGTTAGAAAATTAAAAGATTGGTAGTGCTAGGATCATCAAATAAGACATGGATAGAATGGATGAAAGCTTCAGAGATTTAGGAGGACAAACAAAGGAGCTATTCTCAGAGCCAATCATCAATTTCAGGTTAGCTAATGAATAGTATGATAAATCCATGAAGATTTTGGAACAAAATCAAAAGGATGTAGCTGTAGGGGCATCTCAAAGTCAACAAGGTTGACTTAGAATATTATTTTTTATTAAAAACCATGTAAATCATTTAAAAAGAATATACTATTTTATAAAAGCATGCGTCACATGTAACACATATGGCTTATAGGTTAGTCACATTTGAAAAGTGTCATTGGTATTATAATATTTGTAAGAAGACATATGTCCTTGACACTTGTCTTATTCCCATTTGATAATGACTAACCAAAATACCCAATAGGTTAACCTTCAAACCTATAAAAAGGGGAATTATCATTGGAACAAAAGAGGAATTTTTGAGAGCAAAACTATTTTGTAAATTATGGAGCAAATAATATAAGTAAGAGAATTTTGTGAAGATTGGCTCATTATATCTATTTATTTGTTATCATGGATAGTCTCTATTCTGATGTTTAGATTTGAGCTACTTTTATGAATTCTAGATATGCATGTATTAATACAGTTTTGTTAATTTGAGATTTACACTAGGTTGACTAAAATTTATTAGAATTACTTCAATATTATTGATTTTCTAGATGTGAAAATATAATTTTCTTATTTAAGTAAATCTTTAAAGTGAATTTGATCTCTAATTTTCATGTTGCCAAATATCCTTAGACATTTGCCTAGTATATGATAAGATTTGTACTATTTGGTAATTTCATGTTATATGTTGGTTTGAAGATGCATATCTTTGATGAAATAATAACTTTGTTAAGACGTCTAAACTTAAAAAAAAAAAAACATCTATCTTTCTACCTTACCTATTTTCTCATTTTTTGATCAAATCACTGTAGTTTACTTTCTCATTGTTAATATTCATGCCATATTAGAGTCTTAGACTTTAGATTCTAATCATTATTCATTAGATTTATCTAAAATAATATTTATATTCACAAACATATAGGACCAAGGTTGATCCCAACAACCACTTTCATAATCATTTTGTGAAATAGTCAAATAGCTCGGCTGCTACTCCACCACAAATATCAGGTAGATCAAAACTAGTAACTCATGCAAAAGATTCTTTTAAATCTTGAAATGAGAAGTGTTTTCAACACTATTAGAATCTTGTGATACATTTACATGCATCAATAGGATGTTATGTTGCTTATTGTTTTCATGTTTGATTTTGTGAATAACAAAAACTAATCTCCTTTGTAATCATGTGTTTACAACTTATTCCTATAACATTTTTGTACCTTTACTTTTTCAGCTTTGCATATATCTTTTCCATCTTTTATAATCGGCCTTTGCTTTATTTGATATTTTTAGGTATCATCTTCAAGTTTTGTATATCACATCCTTACCATTTTAGTTTTCCTTAGTCTCTTTGTGACTCTTCATTTCATTTTTACCTTTCCTCTCTTTTGAGATGACATTATACATCAGTTCTTGTGCTAGATCCCATGTAGGTTAGAATAAATTATTAAGTGACATGACTATCACCTTTCAAAACATAACCTCATCATTTATGAAGCATAATTTTTCCTCCTTATGGTCAGCTAAAAGATTATTCATCATTGTATCACCATTTTACATGGATGAATATCTCAAAATCCTCATCTATCCCTCCTTTTCCTTTCACTTAAGGCACATCTAGGTCAATTTTGATATTTCACGCTTCCACATGGGGCAAGTTTAGGATTAGGTTTTAGGCACGATGGTATTTAGGTTCATCTCTATAGTAATTGAGTGTAAGATCTCTTATGTCCATCATGTATATCACCCATTTTTGGTTGTTCCAAATACATACAGAGTAATATAAAAATACAATAGAGTTAAAATCCATATTATAATAAAATGTAAAATTATAATCTTAAAATCTAGATCACACCAAAATACATGATCTTTGTTAGGCACGTCTCCTACTCTAGTTGAAATCAAACTCCAAACTAGCCTCTTGATAGAGCCAAGGACCATTGGGGTGTGATAGGACAATAGACTAGGGTAGGAAATTTTATATTAATACATCATCATATCTTCCTATATATCTAGTTCCACCTATATACTCACACAAGTACCTAATATTCAAAGTAGGTTGATGACTTTGTAAGGGGTCTTGAGGAGTGGGGAAAATGTTATGGGAAGGTAGGAACATTTTATTTTTCATTCATATAGCCTTCATGGGACAATATATGTATTTCACTTATTATTCTAAGTTTGTGCTTATTAGGTGGTGTTTATTAGGTCCTTGATGCCAAAAGCTCTTAACATTTACCACTTGTTTAGAGTGTCTCATCTCTAGTCAGAGTTTATAAATCACCCATGTGGAACCTCTCATCCCTCATTACATTATTTTCCCCTGATATCCCCTTGATGGATATCGCTTGTAGTGGATCATGCCATATCTCATCTAACTTTATAGTTGATTTTCCATCATCATTTATAATTCTACTTGGATGTTTTAGTTTTTAGTTCAATTTTACGACATGGGGAATCTAACCAAGCCTTCCTTATAAACTCCCATCATATTTATCCACACCATCTTAGTCATCATATTTATGTCATTAAGTGGTTAAATTTTATTACATCATGTTTTAGATTGAGAATTGATTTTAAATATTCACTGATTGGATTTTTTTGCCTACTTTTACATCATGTTCTTGTTTAGTTTTTTGGACATCAATTTTTTTACATACGACATTTTATTTACAGCCATTTATGTTTTCTTATTTTGTTTGATTTTAGTTGATCTAACTCATATTTTTATTTTGGATAAAATTTATTTACAATCACATATGTTTTTCTTAGTGTTTGATTTAAGTTAAATTTACTTGTATTACATAGGATCACATTCTTGTTGTTTCATATCCTTGTTTTATTATCTTTCATATTTTATTACATTGGATATTTTATTTTTAATTACAATTTTTACATACTTTTTCACAATATTTCATGTGTTTTACATTCATTTTTATTTTATCATTTAGTTTTTATTCTTTTTGACCATGCATTTGCTCACATTTGCTAGAAAATAATAAAACATACTTCAAAATATATAAAATTTCCCATAGCATGATATTAACCAGTAATGTGTGCTTGAAAGAAACAAATTTCATAAATCTTTTTCATACATGAATATAACAAAAATGAGTCACACACACACACACACACACACACATGCATGGATCAATTTTATAAAATACATCTTAATACATCATATATACATTAAAATGAGTAAAATTGAGTATGATGTTAGCTCTAGGCATATGGTCCACCTTGAAACCCCTAAAGAGGGTGAGTTTTTATGTTCCCCATGGATGCTCTAGATCATGCCATATGTAGAATATATTAAAGAGTCTGTGTCCATGAATATAATCCATAAATGTATCCCTATGGTCAAGCCACCTTTAAATGTAGCCACACTACCCATCCAAATATAGACATATGCTCATATCTCTCTAAGGCTAACTCACCATGCTACTATCTCACTTGATACAAACCTTGTTCGTAGCACCACCCAAGTAACAACTTTCTCTCATATTTTTAATCTTCATTGGTAACCTCTCCTTATAAACTAGACCAACCATCATGTCTTTTAGATATAGGTTCCATGGGATCAAGCATCCCTATCGTATCATGATTAGGAATCATGGGGCCAAAAATATCATGATGGGTAGCCTCTAATAGATTCCATCATGTCTCCTCCTATATAGAAGCATATAAAAAACACAAACCAAAATAGCATCAAATATCACATGTATTTCAAAATATATAGTCTATATATAACTAGTACCTATCATGTATCTATATATCTCTAAGTAATGAAAATGATAGTAAAAATTAAAAACATTTTACTTATAAACAATATTAACATCACCTTGACCACCCAAACAATGAGTGTTGTTGCAGCTATGTGGTGGTGAGAATCCTCTACATCTCTCTCATGAGACCATTACAACCTGATGAACCAATTTTCACACTCGTCAAATATGATCCAACTATCTATAGAGTTACTTGAGGGTCTTTATATTAGTTTAGAGGCATGATTAACACTTATCTACCTCCTCCATCTCATTATGCCACCTATTTTCATATTTTTCATAATCTCATCACCATAGGTTGGTGAGGTCACACTATGAGAACCAAAATTGACACCCTTTATCCTCCTATTCCTCATGGATCCTTAAATTAAATAGGATAGAATATTGGGACTGTAGAAGGATACATTATGTACAGAAAAACAAACTATCTTGGTATTAAATCACATGGGTGAGGCTCTACCCACAAGGTGTAGTTCCTTATGATGTGAATCTACCCATATCTTGTAATATGGTTGGCCATAATGACCACCCATCCATACTAACCCTATATAGTATCCACATAATCTAATCCCACTATATGGTGTCTAAAGATAACATGTGATATTTATTAGACATCATTGTCTTAATCCCACCTCCTCACTCATGGAGTTGATCATCAATCACATCAGGTAGTCCCATAAATTTGTACACTAAGAACCACTCATGGATCCAATAAGTGAAGAAAATGATTAGGTCCATAGTATATTATCCCCTAATCAAAATTATATATAAGTCATGCAGCAACTACACCAATATGAACAATACATATCAAACAAAGTGTCATACTCCAAAATTGATCAACACATATCAATGATGTATATTGACATGACTTCATCAAACTTATGACACAAGTACACAAGTGTGGTCATAAGTCCAATCAATGCATTTTAGATATCTAAGATTCATAAAACATATAAATCAAAAAATTATATTATGAGCTTCCACCCATTGTACATGTTTTATCATGCGATCCACTAGGCTTGATGTCATTTCTCATTTAGGGTATTTAGGGTATTACACACCATAGGTTTGCTTATGATAGGAATATTAAGGATCACATACAGGTCATCTAAGGTGATTGTAACCTCTATAATACCCCCATAAAACACCCAATTAAATGTATTAATATGTCTCTCCCATCATCCTAAAAACATGTTAATGAGATTAACATTCATAAGCGCCTAGCGCATCTCCATGATACCTCTAAGGCCTAGTGTAATAAGTTATGCTCGACCAACTGCTAAAAAATATCTCTATTAGATAGGGTAGATAGCTCATTTACACATTCTAACACAATATATTATACCTTTG
Organism: Torreya grandis; assembly: GCA_037957365.1. NCBI lineage: Eukaryota > Viridiplantae > Streptophyta > Pinopsida > Cupressales > Taxaceae > Torreya > Torreya grandis. The sequence goes on from JARHVA010002187.1 coordinate 1,826,887, forward strand.
AAAAATATTAAACAACAAATAATAATTATATTTTTATCTAAAGATCTGAAAACAAATTCTAAAAATCAACACAAAATAAAAAAATTAACATTTTTTCTCATTTTTCTACTACATTGCTAGGAACCTAAATGTACTAGCCATGCTTATTTTTATACAACACCATCCATACCATATGGTATTATCTAACATATTAATCTAATATATTTTCCATACCATATGGTATCAACTACATATTTTCCTAACTAAATCAACCATACCCCATAATATCAACCATACTTGCCTCTTTCTACTCTATCAATCAATTGATAAACTACATTAACCATGTTTATTTCCTAACACCATTGACCATGCCCTATGGTATAATCCAATGGTTTATTTTATATTTCATCAGCCATTCCATACATTATTGGACATCATTTAACCTAACTATAACTTTCATTCTCAATGACTTTAGTTAGGAAGTTTTTATCCCCCCTTACAAATTATATGAGCTTGGTTGATATGGTTTAATGAGGGTTATGGTTTATTTCCTTGGCCATAATAAATTCTTTTGTCCCTAGTTTTAAAATTTTTTAACTACTTTTATTTATCCTAATAATAACTTTGTTTTAATGCTTGTTGAAGCATTTTTTGTTACACATATTTACCCCAGTGCATAGCTTCCCTAATCTAGTCCATTTTAATCCAACATGAAAACATGATTAATAAAAGAAAAAGATACATTTACTACTCTAGTTATAGCTATGATACATCCCCCAACACATTTTCCTCATCAACTAAAAGCCATGATCTTAGAGTGGATAATCAAAGCATTAGTTTTTCAAAAATAGCAAATGTGCAAATGAGTAGTTCTCACCTATTTATAGTAAAAATTCTAAATTTTTCAACATTAATTTATTTAATATAAGATTCCATTTTCAACGCATATACTTATTTATGTAGGTACTTTTTACAAATAAAAAAAATCCTTATAATCATGGTGAGATGGAAAATTTGTAGGTGCTAACAAAATATTTTTACAAAAAATATATTTTTACTTTATTTTTTAGGTCCACCTCTTGATCTTCTAATTAGGTGCCTTCCATACTTGTGACATACACAACATTTTATGAAATCAATAAGGTAAGTCAAGGTATATATTTTCATTTATTTTAGCATTTATTTTTAGTTATGATCTTTAATGCGTTGTTATGTTTTCTTCCCAAAGCACCATCCCGCATTAGATTATTATGACATTTAATGATTTTTGGGTGGGGCATATGTATACACATAATATTTTTCAATTTATAATTTACGAACACTATTTATATAAATGCATCAATATTCATGAATGCATGCCTTAAAGGGTGCATATATAATGGGGTGCAAAAGGATTATGGTGGTTTACAAGAGATGTTGTTATACTATCCTAATTACACCATTACTACTATCAGGTTGACCTCATATAAGTGTCATTTGTCTATCTATTATGTTTATGTCTCTTTTCAAGATTTTCTAGCTTCCCTATATCTTATATTATAGGCATGTTTGATACCATCTATTTTTTGCCTCCACCCTTCCTGAATTATATCAACCAACCCAATACAATTTTAATTCTAGTTTTTGACATATTTATTGTATCACCCTAGCCAATATCTTTATGTGTTAGCTAACACATTCCAAATGTATTGGTCAACATTATACCATTGACTTAGATTTTAGGGTTGGTTTTGTGTATTGGATCAGTATATGTATGGGTCATATTTCACTCATTTCATATCATATACTATTTATTCTCTTTTATTTCACTCACACTTTTTCCCTAAGTACATTTGGGATATTTAGTGGCATATAACCTTGTCTTGAGGAGTTTTATCTTGTGGTGTCATTGAATCTCATTATGAGTCATTGGGATTTCCTATCTAAGTTTACCTTAGGTGTTCATCTAACTATTTGAATTTTTCAACATAAAATATTTATTTCAAAGCTCCACCTAAGCCAATAGGGAGATTGAAGCATTGATGAGTCTAGCCCAAGGTAAGTATTTTTATCCTTGTAATCTTTATATTATTTACTTAGTATAATAGATATTTTTATTGAGTTTTGAATATATGTATGTGTATCCTTGTTTAGTCCTTCTCCACATCGAATAAACTAGTGTGGCTATATGATTTCTTAGACCTGACATAAACTAGTTTAGGTTGGATAAATCCTCATTTGGTTAAAATTTGTACCTTACCCATTTACAATAATTTTAACCCATCCTTTAGTTTAGATTATACCTTGTAAAACCATTTACTTAGCAACCATAATATTTCTTTGTTGAGGCTTAGTGAGAGCTACATCCTTGCCCATAATATTAGGATTTGAAACCCTTTCCAATTGACATTCACATTATAGGTAACCCTATGATATATCTATAGAATTAATTTTGTCCTTACCTAATCATCAAATTATCATAAGTTATATATGATTTACCTTATTTGAGTCATAGTCTATTGAGAGAAAGATGATAGTTATAGGTCATCATAGCCCATAGATACATCTTCTAACATAGATAAAGGAAATAAGAATTCAGTGACAAGTAGTGTCATAATCGTCACTAATTCACTCAATATGACTTTGAATGTCACACATAATAATCTTTTTTTGCACAATTTACATCAAGTTGTACCAAAATTATAAATGACATTGATCTATATAGTTTATGAGCACTAGAACCATGACACCAACAACTTTAGAGGAATGCACAATTATCTTCCATATGATATTTTATGTCAAAATACAAGAAATACATGTCATCACCAATAGTTAGATTCATAAGATAATAATATTTCAAGGCACTATTCAAAATCTTGCACTTACTACTAGTACACATCTTCAAACCTACTCACTTTGATGGCTTCAATGTGGAAAATATATATAGGTCTAGAGATAATTCACTTTATAATAAAAGGTAAATCTAATGGAGGATAATTTCACTCAAGACAAATCATCTCTTTACGTTTTCAACATATTACGATGAAAATTCCACTCTTTTAACCATAATGCTACATATTAGGAAAAGTTACATAAATGGACTAGTCATGTCACAAATAAGTTATGCAACTTATTTACGTAATATTATTCAAAAAGGGTCACAATGGTCTTTTAAAAATAATAACACAAGATTATATCACACATGCAAAATTTCATATTACTCATGATTCATCCTATGAAGCCCACACAAGAAAATAAAAAAGTGTAGGTAGTACTCTCAGTCAAAAAATCATTACCAATAGTATCTTAATAAATAATTGAAATGGTATGGCTAAGTATTCTCTCATACTAAAGGTTTCCCAACATATTATGTAATAAAATTCCACATTAATTTGATTACTAGATACCCTCTTCCAAATAACCATATGTATTGCAAATCACTCTAGGGGAATGATGAAATATGATAAAAAATATAATATTTCCTTGACCATGAAAAAATCAAGCCAAGATCTTCTCCATGAAAAAGTTTGGTAGTCCTTCCTCCTAATAAATATGGTACTTGGTGCATTTTCATAGACTATCACACATTTAAAAAATCACAGTGAAGATATTATTCCAATGCACACAATACTTCACCAAGTTTGATTTGAAGTTGGGATACCACTAGGTTTTAATCCACCCTAAAGACATATATAAGATAACCTTCAATAAATAATAAGAATTATTAGTCATGTCTATATACTTGATCAATGACCCAACCACATTCATGCACATGATGAATGACAATTTTTGTGTTTCTCAACTCTATCACCATTTTATAATTATATGACATCCTCATATTCATCAAGACTTTGGAGGAGAACATGAGATATGTCACCTGATTATGAGCCCTTAACCTATGGTGTGTCTAGGGATATGTGTGGCTAACTTTTGGTTTACATACCTCTTATATTATCTTATCATATTTTTCTATGTTCTTAGTAAGGTGAGCCTATGAAATAGCCATGGCTAAGTAGAGTATATATAAGAGGTAATGGTTAGTATTTGATCATCAAATTTCAAATTTTTATCTTATTACATTATTTTTGAAGTTTTCCCTGTGAAGTGGCTTATTTATATGTATCAAGGATTCTACTCTTATATCAATTATTATTGTGGATCTATTTATTTTTCTCTTATTTATGTGATATAATATTATATTATGTGAATAAATTAAGTAATTTCATTAAAAGTGGTATTAGATCTTCAATTTGAAAAAAATTGCATGGTGTATTTTTTCTTTAGAATGGTGTTGTACATCTCCTATGAGTTGAATGACTAAAAAAATATAACTTATTATCAAGTAAGAATTTATTTTTTTCATTACTAAAGTATTGTTCAAAGTGATTTTTTCAAAAAAAATTAAAAAAATGTTGGATTTTTTTTAAACCTTATGCAAACTAGTAATCTTTAGATTTAGCTCTATGAGATGATCACAATGATATATTTTGCTAGTATACTTTTTGGGCTGAAAATTTTCACCCTTGTACACATTAGTAGTCATTGGATTCATCTTCATGAGGTGATCTCAATAGTCTGATGTATCAATACACTTTTTTTAGGGTTAAAACCCTCATAGGATTTGTACATGGTTGGTATTAACACTTGTGGGTATGGTAAAGGGAAATAAACTCCTAAAACTCATCACAAAGATAACATGGAGTATGGAAATTTTGATTCATGCATGTTAGAGGTAGTTTAATAGCTTTATTCCTTCAAATGGTGTAGAAAGATCATCTCGATGTAGGTAAGTAGGAAATCATGAGGATGAGAGGGGACCTAAATAGGTTGTGGGATCAGTTGTAACAATAACTATGCAATCGTCTAACTTTGCATCTCTATGTTTTTAAAATAACCCTCCAACACTCTAGTTTGGTTCTCTTCCTTCAAAAAATCACACCGCTAATCTAGGTATGAAGCTAATTTTGCCAAAAGTGGACTTGCACAAGTTTGATGGTAATGATCCACTCATATGAATCACTCAAATTAAAAATTTATTTGATCTACATCAGACGCTATATTAATAAAAGGTGGTCATGACCTATCTATATCTATAACCTAAGTAATTCATTTAGTATCGAAGGTTATGTGCTCAAAATAAAATGGTCTCCTAATTTTCTTGTTGGAATTTTTGAGGAGTTGTAGCTTTGCTATCATTACAATGTCTCATAAAAATACCTTAGCTAGTTATCCAAACTATGCCAAATAGGGTCTGTAAAGGATTACATTCATCAAATTCAAATTTTTTCCTTATATATGGAAAACATTATTGAGGAAAAAATGATTGACCTATTTCTGGGTGGCCCTAAATATAACATCCAATTACGAGTTCACATGTTTAGTCTATGTTTAGTATTTAAATCCATCCCAAGTGCACACATGGTAGAGGAAAAAATATATGGTTAAATGAATACCTTTTACTAATGTCTATGAACACACTTTCCCAACACCTTTACTTCCTCAACCTACTAGATTGACCCCTCATAAAATTAAGAAGAAACATGCAAAAGGTTTATATTTTGGATATGATAAAAAATAGATTAAAGGACATCATTGTGCTGAGAATTTTTTTTTTTATATTGAAGATGCCAATGAGGATGATGGAAATAATGAGGCCTTAGGTAAAGGTTGGGACAAACTTGAGGATGAATCTAAAGATTCTCAACCTACTATTTCATATCATGCAATTTTAGGTATTAGTTCTGCTTAAACTGTTAAAGTGGTGGGATTCCTTAAGAAATAGAAGGTGAATATGTTGATTAACTTTAGGAGTTCACACAACTTCATCAACAATAAGTTGGCTAATCATTAAAACTATTTTATTTACCCATCTCCAAAATTTTAGGTCATGATTGCAGAAAGTGGTATCATAAACTATTATGGAAAATGCCATAGTATTAAGCTTGTGATGGGAGACTACCTATTAGATTCTTCTATGTTTTTTATTCCTATGGGAGGGGTTGGAATTTTTATAGGAGTTCAATGGGTCACCACTTTGGGAACTATTGAGATGAATTTATAATAACTATTCATTCACTTCTAATTAGAAGACAATACATTTGAACTATGTGGGTTAATGGGTAAATCTCCTTAACTAGTTAGTTCCCATCAGATGATGGAGATTATTACAAAAGGTGTTGAAGGATTTATGTTATGCTTGTTTTACATAAAGGTTCAACCAACCAAGGAGTTTACCCATCCAAAGTTAAAAATGGTGTTGGATGATCATTCTATTTTTTTGGTGACATGACAAAATGACTTCAACAATCTGAGTGCATGATCATGCCATTAGACTATTTATCATAAGTACACCACCCAAAATTAGACCCTACATGTATCCCTATGCCTATAAGAGTAAAATTTAAAATATGGTAAAGAAATGTTAGAGGTAGGAATCATTTCAAATAGCCAAAGTAAATATTACTCCCCAATAGTCATGGTTTAAAATAAGGATGACACTTGGAGGATGTACCCAAACTATAGAGAACTCAACAAGTACACCATCAAAGATAATTTTCCTATTCTAGTAATTGATGATTTGATAGATGAATTACATGGTTTTGTTTATTTAAGTAAGCTATATCTTCACTTTAGATATCATTATATTCAAATCCATGAAGAGGAGATATCTAAAATAAATTTCAAAACTCATGAAGGCATTATGAGTTTATGGTCATGCCTTTTGTCATCACAAATGCCCCATATACATTTCAAATTTTGATTAATACTATTTTTAGGTCATTTTTTAGAAAATTTTTATTGGTGTTTTTGGATGACATCTTTATTTATGACTAAAATTGGGAATACCATTTGAAGCATGTAAAATAGGTACTCTTGGTTTTGGAACAACATCAACTCTATGCCAAACATTCTAAATGTGATTTTGGCATCTAAGAGGTGGATTACTTGGGTCATATTATTTCACATGAAGTGAAAATTGATCTTAAAAATATTCAAATGATGATGGAGTGGTAGGTTCCCAAGACCCTCAAGTAATTTTAGGATTTTTGGGGATAAATGGTTACTATCATGGGTTTGTTAAAATTTTTGGTAGCATTACAACCCATTCACATATTTTTTGAATAAAGACTCTGTATAATAGATTGAGTAGTTGAAAATGGTCATGTGCACCACTCTAGTTTTGGCTATTCCTAACTTTTCTAAAACTTTTATTGTATAATGTGACACATCAGGATATAAAATGGGGGTTGTACTCATGAAATAAGGTAGACTAATTGAATTTGAGAGTCACCAATTGAATGGAAACAATAAGCTCAAGCCAATAAATGAGAAATATATGATGTTTATTTTGTATGTAGTTAAATAATAAAGACCTTATCTTATGAGCCATCACTTCTAGGTAAAGGCAGATCATGATAGCCTCAAATATTATTTGAAATAATGATTATCTTTTGAATAACAAAAAAAATAGGTGACTAAAATTTCAGGCTATGATTTTTAAATAGTCTATAATAAAAGAAAATAAATGTAGTTGTAGTCACACTATCCTAGAGGGATGAATTAGTCGAGAAATTGTTATATGAAATAACCATTTGGAATGTATACTAACTAGAGAAAGCAAGATCAAAATGGAAGAATGCTAGTGCTACCCATGATTTGATTTAATATCTTTAGTAAGGTTATAGGGGATTTGAAAAATTTAAATGGAATGGGAACACATAATGGTATAAATATAGATTATACCTCTATAAGAATTATCTCCTCAAACATAAAATCTTTTAGGAACTTGATGCATCTCTAATAAGAGGTCACTCAATTTTTTTGAAAGCATATCATAGAATCAAGAAAGATTTATTTTGGTAAGGACTCAAGGGGAATGTCCATAAATATGTGGCTAAATGCATGGTATGTCAACAAAACAAAGGTTAAATCATTAAGACCCCAAGTATTTTCCATCCTTTATCCATCCCCATCCAACATTGGGAGAAGGTTTCCTTAGATTTCATTATTGGGTTGTCACGGTCTAAAGGTAAAAATGTTATCATAGTAGTTATGGATTGACTTACTAAATTTCTCATTTTTTCCTTATCATAGCCATTTGTTGCTAGTATAATAGCTTCTGATTTTCTCAATAAATTGCATGTACTCTAAAGATCATTGCAAGTGATCAAGATCCCTCTAGTAATTTTTGGACTAAACTATTTACATGTTTGGGCACCTATTTGGCTCATAGATCATCTTATCATCCTAAACCTAATGGAAAAATAGAGGTAGTCAATAAATGTCTAGAAGGGTATCTCTCTTGTTTTGTTTCTAAAAAATAAGATAAATGGGTTCTTGGCTAGCACTTGTTGATTGGTGGTATAATAATTTTGTTCATAGTTCATCCAAAATGTCTCCCTTTATGGCCTCATATGGATATCACCGCCATACATCACTTCAACCTTGAATGTCTATCCCAAGGTTAGAGCTATAAAAGAACACAATCACCATCCATAGGAGGTCCTCGCTAGTTTGTGATAAAATTTAGCCATGGATTAGAATCGTATGAAATAATAAGCAAATCAACACCATAGTGAGAAGAATTTTAACATAGGTGATTGGGTCATTATATGATTATAGTCGTATAATCATATGTAATTGAAGTAATAAAAAAAAAGATAAAAAGTTGTCCCTTAAGTATTATGACCCTTATCTGATCTTGCAAAAAATTGGTAGTGGCCTAAAAATTGGAATTCCCCAGTCCACTCGTATACATATAGTATTACATGTATCTTTCTTGAATAAGGTAATTAGACATAGAGTTTTTAATCAAACTAAGTTATCTAAATTGGATGAGGAAGGTAGGCTTATTTTGGAGCATGAAGAGATCATTCAAACATGCACTAAATAGATACAAACCGTAGATATTAAGGATTATTTTATCAAATAAAATAATTTACATTGTGAAGATGCAACATGGGAGGATGAAGCATTATTAAAATAACATCTTGGATTGAATCAATGTTTAGGACCACATTGTTCTAAAGGGGAGGGTATTCTATGCCCTTAACCTATGACATGTCTAATGATATATGTGATCAACTTATGGCTTACATACCTCTTATATTATCTTGTCATATTTCTCTATGTTCTTATTAAATTTGGCCTATAGAATAACCATGGCTAAGTCAAGTATATATAAGAGGGAGTGGTTAGTATTTGATCATCATATTATGAATTTTGATCTTATTGAATTGTTGTGGAGGTTACCCTCTTAAAGTGGCTCAGTTATATTTATCAAAAATTATTCTCTTCTATCAATTATTATTATGGATCTATATATTCTCATCTTATTTTTGAGATATAATATTCTATTATATGAATATTTAAGTAATTTGATTACACTCACATCCTTAACACTCTATGTAACCATAAGTTAAAATTGAACTTATCCAAGTGCTCTTTCAGAGTCTTAATCACCTAATACCTAGTCTACTGATGAGTCTAAAATATGATTCATTACTACTATCAATTTTACTCATTTTCCTTCCATTACCTCTCCTTTAGACTAAAAAATAAAAATATCTTATGCTTGTATCTAATTATAGTGTAGTAAATGGATGTTTTATCTTATTTAATGTAACTAAAGTTTAAGTTACTAATTCTATTATTTATTTCTAACTCTTTACATGTTTAGTCTCTCAATGTTGTGTATATATAAATGATACAATAGTCTATAACGAATACAAACTTTTTTTGATGATATTATAAAGCAACCTATATGAAAAATCTTAACATTTGGCAAGCTAAGAACTCATTAGACACACTTCCAACTCATTCAAGTATTCTTTGGACTTAGCTACATACTTGTCTAGTAGCTACAGACTCATCTGATATCAAATTTCATTCTTCATCGAAGTATTCTACCATTAATTTCAACCTAGTAGCCTTGATACAAACATCTTAAGCATTTAGGATCCTTGAAGCATGTTGTTATGTACTTCACTAGGTTTTCATAGAAACAACTCTAGACTCTACCAGAGTTGCTACAAACTTTGTCATAACTACTCTAGACTCTTTGAGTCCAGATTTTGAACTTGTAAGACTAAATATCCATAATTTCTATATTTGTCAATGTATTTAAATATTATTTTGTTCACTTAATATTTATAGTATTACTATAAATAATAGATCTATAAATAGATTTTTTATATACATTAGTCAGTGTACTTATGTCACATAGTCTTTTATAAAGCAAATAGATATAATAGATTTAGGAAGTCATTCTTAGTAGATATGTAGTGGATCTTGTAATGGAAAAATCTTCCTATTTCAAACTGTCAACAACCTATTTTGAAGAACTAATAAAATTAAAATAATTGTCTTGATAATAAAAGATTAGATACTAAGATCTAGGGATCTATGGTTACAACATTATATAAGTGGATATCTATGTTTTAATATATAGAGAAGAGAGAATTAATATATTATTATTTCAACATAGTTATAGTTATATTCATGTAATCTATTTTGATCAATTGATGAAGATATCTCCAGTTTTCAAGTATCGAGTTTTATTTTCATTCTTGTTTCCAAGGTGAGCAAGGGCCCACTCTCCTCAGAAACTAGGAACATAATTTTTTATGGTATTTTATGTATTTACATTTTTTAGTAATTATAAATATATTTTATTTTCATAACCTGAAAGAAATTATCTTTCAATTCTAAGAGTAAATTCAATATTGCAAATCAATGTGTTTAATTTCAACATATTGTTTACATTTAGGAAGTGTGTTTAATTTCAGTAGATTTTTTACTTTAAAAAAGTGTATATACTTTCAATAGAGTGTTTATTTTTAGTACATGTGTTTATTTTGGTAAATTAGATTATAGATTATTTTAATTATGTAAGCATGTTTTTTTATTTCATAAGCAAATACTTTCTAGAATAGATTATATTAGACATTTAGAAAAGAAAATAACCCTCCAAATCATCTCTATAAAACTTACAACCCAAATCCTTGTAGTAGATAGCTTTGGATGCCACCCTTGGTTTGAATGGCATCAATAATAAAAAGTTGATTAAATGAAGGGATAAATGATACCAATAATTTTTGATGCCATTATGGAGGACCTATAAGTGTTAGTAAGGTAATATTTATTGGTCTAAATTAAAAAATATATTTAAAAAATAATAAAAAATAACAACAAAAATGAAATTTATGAACTGACCTAGAGACACTAAAGGGAGGTTCATCTCTAAAGAACCTGAGTTAAGACCAGATGAGGAAAGAATAAAAGTTTTAACTGAGAGAACTGAAAGTTTAAGAAAAACTTTAATCACGCTTAGAATCATCACCAAAATCAGGATCATCCTCACAAAGAAACCTTATAATAAGAATCACATTTGGGAGATCTTCTCCTATAGGAAGAATTAATTTTGAAAATTCTTTGTCTAGAACAATAGGTCTTAGACCATCATTATTTGAGTTCAAAGTGTTATGCCAAACCTATGATTATGCAACTGATAGTCATAAACTCAAACTATTCCCTTCTACACTTAAGGAGGCAACCATGAGGTGGTTCATGGGTCGTATAGGTGATTCTATTAATATAAGGAGAGACATGGAAATTACATTTATTGATAATTATCAATATTAGTGTAGATTAAGGAATAAGAAATATTATTTTTTAAAGATAAAATAGAATGAAGATGAAATTTTAAAAGATTACCTAGATAGATTCACGTTTGCCCACAAATATAGTGGTTATCCACTTACAGAAGAAGTAGTGAAAATAGTCTTTTTTAAGGGACTAGATAATAAATCTAAGGATGCTCTAAAATTGATGGGTAAAGGATACACTATAAAATTAACATTCCACCAGATTTTAGATTTGTATACTAATTTTTCTAAGATAAAATCAAGTATTAGAAAAGGAAAACTAGGTAAATCTATTGAAATCAATCAATTGATGGAGGAATTTGCCAATTTAAAAACTGAAATTTTGGTTTAGTTAAATACTACATTAAATGGTATTCAATCTAAAGCTAATTCCACCATAGAAACCTTATCCATCTACTATCTAAAATGTAAGTTAAAACACACTCCAAGAGATTGTACTTTGGATAAAATAGAAATATATGGGATATGTGACAATAAAGATCATGACACAAACCATTGTAACCATATTTATGTTTTGAAAAATCAATTGAAATAAAATGCATATCTTGTAGAAGATCTGAATCATATCTAAAGATAAGATCTATTTCCACAAAACCAAACCCAAGGTTAGTTCAGAGCAAGAAATTTAATTAATCCATGGATGATACCTTGGATTACTCAGGCACCTCAACATATGTGGGTACAAGTACACCCACAATGGGCCAATCAAGAATGGATGATGCCTAAACAATCATGGATACCCCAACCATAATCAAAATAATGAGAAAATACACAGTAGAACATCAATTCATAGTTTAACCCCCCAAAAAAGTTTTCACCATAGCAAGATTTGATGGCACCCCCTACAACTCAACCTAAAAAATAAGTTAATCAACCCCAATTACTTTCTCAATTAGTGGATAAACCTAAGAATAAATTATAAACCCCTATCTATGTAAATGAATAAAGAGAAACCATGAATGTAAGAGATATTAAATTTGTAAACATTCAACTTAGATTAGGCAGAATAATTCAAGAGCCTCTTATCACCATCTCTAAACTGCCTAATGGAAAACAAAAAAAAGATACACCTCAACCCATAGTCATAAAAGATAAATCTAAAAAATTGAATAACCCTCTACCTATTATTTTTACTGATAGATTGAATGAAATTGAAACCAAGCAAGAACCTAATTTGATTTAGGAATTAAGAAAATTGAACATTAAAGAACCCTTATTACAAGCCATCAAAGATACTTCAAAATTAAATAGAGTTATTAAAGTCCTATGTGTTAAGACACTTGTAAGAAAGAAACAATACCCAAAGACCATACATGTAGATGGTAAATAGTTGATATTTTAGCAGGAAAACTACTACTACCCAAATATGCAGACCTAGGTAGTCCAATCATAACAGTAACCATAGGGAAGAATGAAATACCTAATGTTTTGGTAGATTTGGGTGAAACAATTAATATAATGACAACTAATACTCTCTAGACACTATCTCTTATGGGGATGTAACCTACCTCCACCATTATCCAAATAGCCAATCAATTAGTTGCTAAATCAGAAGGTACTATATAAGATGTAGCTGTAATAATTGAGTCATGGGAGTATCTAGTAGATTTTATGTTGTTGTAACCTAAAACCAAAAAGTTAGGTTAACCCCTCATTTTAGGAAGACTTTGGTTAGCTATTTTAACAACATTAATTTATTGTAGATTAGGGGATATGACTATTTCAAATGGTCTAAAAGGAAAATAAATATATTTATGTCTCCCTAAAAAACCCTCATTGGATTACACTAAAACATTTTGGGTAGATGAACTAGAAAAAAATAAGAACATCCTTTCATCCTTAGCCATGATAATGATACAAGTATACCTACAAGAATTAAATGATGAGTTAACATAAGATCTATAAGAAGACACTGGCCTCATGAGCATAGCTATAGACTTTGCTATTATGTCCACTATAGACTCTTTCAGTCTATCCACTATGGACTCTACTAGTCTATCTGCTACAGACTCTACCAGTTTGTCTATTACATACTCTATCAGTTTATCCACTACAAAATTTGTCTTATTCTTAGATATGTACTCCACTAGTCCATTAGCTATGAACTCCACAAATCTTGTTATTATAGATTCAATCTTTAGACATTTAACATATGACCATAGACCATTGTAATAAAGTATTTGAAATTGGGCAGAAGACAAACCAGCGACTTTTTAAATTATATTTCATTATCCATTAGTTAGAGTCATTCCTCTAGGAGATAAATTTTTAAAAAATGTAACTGCATTTCATCTATTATTAACACATCCATGTCCTCTTAATTATTTAACAAGTGAATTTAAACAAGTAGAGTCTATCCATCCTAACATTAAACAAGTTATGATATTACCACAAAAAACATTGAATATAAATATAAAGTTAACACATGATCAAGAAATGAAAGTTTTTTGATGTCTTAGAAAAACACACCAAAGTGTTTGCTTTGGATTATATAGATATAAGAGGAATTCATTTGAGTGTTTGTACCCATCACATTTACACAAGCCAAGACAAATCAATTAGGCAAACATAAAGATGGATAAATCTAGTAGTATGGGATATAGTAAAGACTAAAATTGAGAAAATTTTGGATGTAGGATTAATTTACCCTATATCCAATGGGTTTCCCCACTAGTAATTATACCAAATAAAAATGACAATTGAGAGTGTGTGTGGAATATTGAGAGTTGAACAAAACCACTATAATGGATTATTTTCCTCTTCCTTTTATCGATCAAGTTCTTGATAATATCACAAAGAAAAAATACTTTTCTTTCTTGGATATATTTAGTGGATACAATTAGATAACAATAATAGTCAAAGATCAAGACAAAACCACATTCACATGTCCATGAAGTACATTTTCTTATAGAGTCTTACCATTTGGTCTTTTTATTGACCTAACTATTTTTTAATGAATGGTTTTATCCATATTCTCTAGTTTTATTAATGATTATATGGAAGTATACATGAATGACTTCACTACTTATGGAGATACATTTGATGATGCCTTACACAATTTTGACAAGGTATCAACTAGATGTGAAAAACACCAACTATCACTAAGTTATGAGAAATGTTTGATGATGATGGAAAAAAGCATAGTAAGAGGATACCATATCTCTACTAAGAAAATCCATGTAGATCTTAAGAAAATTGAAATAATTTCCAACCTACCTACCCCACAGAATCAAATTGATATTAAAATTTTATTAGATCAGTTGGTTTTTACAAACATTTTATAAAAGACTTCAGTAATATTGCTACGCATATGTTTGTTTGTTTGAAAATGATAGTGAATTTATGTGGATTGATGATAGTCAAAAATCCTTTAAAATCATTAAAGAAAAATTGAGATCTACATCAGTATTAAGAGGACCCAATTGGGAAAAACCCTTTCACATTTACACTAATGATTTTAATTATGCAATGGAGGAAGTTTTAGGATAAAAAGACAAGAATGATCATATGTATGCCATTTATTACATTTTAAAAATATCACACCAACTGAAAGGAATTATACAACCACAAAAAAAAAGAACTCCTTGTTAAAATTTATGCTATTAACAAATTTAGACACTATATTATAGGTTATAAAGTCTTCATATACATAGATTATTCAACCATGAAGTATCTCATTAATAAACCTATAGTAGGAGGAAGAATCATAAGATGGTTGACACTTTTTCAATGATTTTATATAACCATCATTAGTAAACCATGAAAATTTAATGTGGTTGAAAGCTTTTTATGTATAATTAACATTGAATGTAGTAAAGAACCAGATGAAGATAGCTTTCCAAATGAACAATGGTTTGTTGTTTTAGTAGAATCCCCATGCTTTACTAATATATCCAACTATTTGGTCATAGGGAAGTTTCCTTCTCATTTAGCTCAAAAATAAATACATTATTTAAGTAAATAAATTTCTTCTTTTAAGTGGATTAATGCATGTTGTTTAAGTATGGACTTGATCATGTGTTTCGTATGTGTGTAGCAAATAATGAAGCCTATGACATCATTAGAGATTGTTATGATGAACTAAGAGGAGGTTATTATTCAACAAAAAGAACCATGCATAATATCCTAAGAGAAGGATATTATTGGATTTCCATTTATAGACAAGTAAATAAGTATATCAGACAATGTGATCCATGTCAAAGGATGGGATAACCTACACTATCAACAAAGATGACTCTTCATCCACAAGTAGTATTTGAACCATTTGAGAAATGGGGAATAGAGTTTTTTGGTCCTTTAGATCCTCCATCTCAAAGAAAGTAATACCTCCTAGTATGTAAATATTATGTCACTAAGTGGGTTAAATTTTAAGCTTTGTATTTAGCTAGATAAGAAGTAGTAACATATTTTTTGTATTTCAAGATCATGCAATGGATTGGTGCACCTAGGGAGATAGCTTAAGATCAGGGACCATAATTTATGTCTAATATGATCAAACATTTTATGGAAGTATACCAAGTTAATCATAGAAAATATTCTCCTTACCATCTATAATCCAATGGCCAAGTAGAAATTACCAACAAAGTGCTAGAGAACATTCTAACCAATATAGTTAATATTAGTAGAAAATATTGGGTAACCATAATACCAAAAATATTATGGGCCTACAACACTACTTGGAAGACAACCACTATTTTTTCACCTTATGAGCTAGTGTATGTTAAGAAACCTTTAGTTTCCATAGAATTTGAATTACAAAATTTGAAAATAGTAATAGAAATAGACATTGATTTGGATAAGGCACATCAAGATAGAATTCTCTAATTAAATAAAATTGATGAGATGAGAACATAAGATTTACAACAAATATAAATAATACAACATTAGATGAAAATATGGCATGATTTTCACATCAAATTAAGAATATTTCAAGGAGATTGGGCACTCTTGTTTGACTCTAAGTTTTAGCAATTCGAAGGCAAATTGAGAACAAGATGGTTAGGCCCATATTAAATACAAAAAATATTTGAGAATATATCAGTATAATTACTGTTAATAGATGGAAACCATAATAATTTTCTTGTTAATGGAATATATTCAATTAATATCAAAAACCTAACAATAAGGAGTTTGTTCAAAACATCAAACATGAAATGGTTTTCATGGAAAGACCTAGTTCTTCCATGATAACACATCCATGATGGTATATTCTATAAAACATAAGGAGACCACTTCTTAGTTTTATTCTTCCAAAAAATAAAAATAAAAATATTAAAATATAAAAAATTAAATAGTGAAAATCTTTTTTAGGATGCTATTGACAATGTTGATTAGAAAACCAACTTGTTGGTTAGTCATGCATTGAATAAAGAGCCTTAACTTGAAAAATAAAAATGACTGGTCAAGGGAAAAATAAAAAAAATATACAAAAATTAGAAAATAGAAAAAAATGCCGAGTTTGTGTTAGGTAACAAAATAACTAATGTATTTATTTGTATACATTCCTAAAGACTGATTCATGTATTTGTTATCTATTTAGAATCAGCTAGACTGAAAAGAATAAAGGTTATGAGTATGATTATGTAAGTAAGATATTTTATTTATTTGTATTAGGTTAGTATAATTCCTTTTGGTTCATGCATGTTCATGTTAAAGAGGAGGTTTTAAGATAGGACGTCTTACATGCCATCAAAATAATAACCAAATAATAGCATTTGATAACATGAAAAGGTAATAAGTAAAAAGACACGTAAGTAAAAAGAATGTCATGTCAAATTTATTCATACATACAAACCATCTACCAAATTAGTTCATATTACTTTGAATAATGATGATGTGTTTTATGACACACATGTCTAATAAGTGTGATAGTACATTGAATCTCTTTCAAAGATAGTTTTATTTAAAACCTCCATGTCATATCATGATTGATCTAGATCATGTTAGAAGCTGAAAAGACATAATTAATAACTTTTTGATTCCTTCCTTTCATTTTACTTGTGAGTTATTTTTCTATTGTCACTAATTTTTTGTACCTACTAAACCACCCCCAACTTTTAAAAAATCACTAGAGCTGCCATGGAACAAAAAAAATGATCTAAACCTAAGTCCATAGTCAGGCTGATGAATGATGACATTTTTTTAGCTATTAGATGGCTTCTATTTTTTCAAAAAATTGAATGGCATGATGAATATTTAGTGAATGAATTCATTGTAAATCTAACAAAAGACTCCAATATAGTTAGAAGTGTCAACATTCCAGTTTATAGCACAATAATCAATGAAATTTATAGGGTTACTGAAGAAGGTAAGAAAATACTTAGGATAACTCTTTTTTCTGAGTTAATTTCACACTTTTAATGGGAAAAAACAACTCTTTGTAGCATGCATACATAATCATCAAGGAAAGACAAAAGGGATCAATAGGGAAACCTTACCTGAACATTAAAAATTTGTTTCCTTTTGGGTTATGAAATATTTCATGTGTGAAATTCAATGTAGTGTTTTGGGGTGCAAAGCTATGAGGATTATTCTTCACCTCAAGTATGGAAAATAAAAGATTCAACATAGGGTTAACCTATCATTATACCTATATGGAGCCATTTAAATTTTATCCACCAATAGGTTAGCTCCAATACATCATCATGGCCTTATCTATTTGATTATTCAACATCATTTCCTTTAAAAAAGTAAATCATCATGAAAGAATTTTTAAAAATATAGAATCAACTAGTCTTTAGCATCTCTTCCAAAAGCTTTTAGGAAAAAAACCAATACCCAAGGAAAAAGAAGAGGCTTCTTCTTTTAGGGTTAGGGTTTAATCTAGTGAAAGATGACAAACTAGATCACAAACAACACATGCGATTGAATATAATTCTTAACAAAATTTAATAAAAAGGAAATTAAGACCTAAAGTTTCATAGTCTCATCCAAACCTTGAATCTAAAGATATTCCTTTAGTAAGCACATCACAAGTACCTAAAATAATTAGAACATCACAATTAGCTGAGGATATCTCTTTAAAAGATCCCAATTCCCCTAAGACGATTAAAAGAAGACAAATAAAATTAATCTTGGCATAAGATGATGAGGATATAGAAGTAGATGCAACCCTTTATAGTATTGAACAATCACCATTATTTTCTTCACTAATAATAATAGAAAAAACAATAGTTTAGAAAGAACATGCCATAGTAGAAATTCCTGAGTTAACAACAATAGATCCTATTGAGGAAGCTATTAAGGAAGGAAATATACTCACAAAATAAATTCTAGTACAAGAAGTAGAGTCCCCCTCCATATTATTCAATTCTTGATATAAGACCAGTACTAGATAAAGGGAAAAGTACAATGGTCGTTGAAAAATAAAAACCATCCAGCTCAACTGAATATCCATAATTGCATCTCATCCTTGCACTATCTAAAGTTGATGTCATCATAAAACAAACAGATATAGATATTACTAATCTTTTGGCTCAGCTACAATTTAAGGATTTCTTCAATTCTTCTTTAACTCAAGGATTAGACAGTTTTAAAAATAAGGCTTTGTATCACATAAATAAAATCAATAGGATTGAGGAACAAGTAACTAATTTTTATGAATAAATGGTAAATTATTGGATACATATCATTGATTCAGAAGGAGAAAACCTATTGTTAAAATATCAACTCTTAACAATAACTTTATGTGCATACTTCATCAAGCCTTCCAAACTATAATTTCTCATTCTAACTATTTAGACAAATGGAATCAAGTGTGTTTTGAGTCTACGAAACTCAAGGATAAAAATAAATCCTTAGAAAACAAAAAATAGATAATGAAGGAAAATCTACAGAAAGAATAATAACATACCCCAAAAATTAAAGGTAATCTACAAATTGCATGTCAGATAGAGGAATACCTTCTAGCGTGCAGAGCTCCTTATCCCTCTTAAAACCTATATTTACATGAACAATTTTATAGGTGTTAGCTACTAATTATATCATGTGATCTACCTCATAACATTGAAGATCCTCTTATGTTTCTAAATATTTTTTCAAGAATCCACTCTAGAGTAGCAGGGCTTATTATGTGAATTTTATTTGTGTAATATGATATTGGATAATATAATAAGTTTATGGTCAATATATATGTGGAAAAAGTTTATTTGAGATATATTATTTACACTCATAAAAATTAGATAGCTTGGAAGGATAGACATGAGGAGTATCTGACAAAATCCAAAACTATATGGCTATGTATTAGACCTAATTTTATCAGTGCTAATAATTTATTAATTAAATTTAGATTTGCTTATTTGATGAATGCAAATATCAGGGATTATTACTTGCAAACTTTGTATAACAATATAGTCTCTTTTGATCTATAGACAAGACAACATTTTGATGATATATTTATATCTAGTGTCAAGTATTAAGACACATTGACAATTCCATTTAAGAGAAGAGATGTCATATCTCTAATAAATTTAAGATGGAGCTTACAAAGAGCACAAGTCATTGATGACATGATCATTTATGTCATTAATTCAGGGGGTGAACAAATTTGGGTTGAAATGAGATTCATGCCACCACTTCTTTCAACTCATATTCTGCCATGGCATGGATAGAATCCTCAAATAGATGACCAATTTTAGAATTGTAAATAGAGGGTGTAAACATATAATGGTTTCACTAGTCCCTTAGATGATCATTGGGCTGATGAATTTAATATGTATGACCTCAACCACCATTTACAAGATAGAATTTAGAGTTATGAGGGGATGAACAGAAACTAAGTTTATAAAAAAGACTTACAAAAGGTAAAGTGTGGGGGAAATGAAGAGTCCAAAATATGACTCATTATTTCTATCAATTTTATTCATTTTCCTTCCACTACCTCTCCTTTAAACTGAACAATGTAAGGATCTTAAGCTTGTATCTAATTTTAGTGTAATAAATGGATACTTTATATTATTTAATATAACTAAAGTTTACATTACTAAATTTTTTATTTAATTATAACTCTTTGCATGTTTAGTCTCTCAATTTTATGTATATATAGATGATACAACAATCTATAAGGAACAAGGACATTTTTTTATGATCTTATAAACAAACCTATATAAAAGATATTGACATTTGGCAAGCTATGAAATCATTGGACATACTTCAAACTCATTTAAGTCTTCTCCTAACTTAGCTATAAACTTGTCTAGTAGCTATAGACTCATTTAAGATCATATTCAATTTTTCGTTAAGAATTCTACCATCCTATTAGCCTAGCAGCCTTGCTAAAGACTTCTTCAACATTTGAGATTTTTGAAGCATGTTGCTATGGACTTCACTAGGTTTTTATATAAATAGTTTTGAACTCTACCAGAGTTGCTATAGACTCTACCAAAACTTCTCTAAACTCTTTTAGTCTAGATTCTAAGATTGTAAGACTAAATATCTATACTTTCCATATTTGTCAATGTATTTAAAGATTGTTTTAGTCACTTACAACTTGTAATATTAGTATAAATATATATATATATATATATATATATATATATATATATATATATATATATATATATATATATCAGTGTAAATATGTCACATAGTCTTTTGTAAGGCCAATTAATCTAATAGATATAGGAAGTCATTCTTAGTAGCTATGAAATAGATTTTGTAACATATGAATCCTTATATTTCAAACTGTCAATCACCTATTTTGAATAACCATTGAATTAGGAGATTTGTCTTGGTAATAGAAGATTGGTTACTGAGATCTAGGGATCTACAATTACAACATTATATAAGTGGACCTCTATATATTAATATATATAGATGAAATAATTAAAATATTGTTAGTCAGTTAATATTTCATCACAATTACGTTATATTCATGTAATATATTTTTATCAATTAATGAAGATATCTCTAATTTTCAAGTACTGAGTTTTATTTTCATCCTTATTTCCAAGGAGAACAAGGACCCACTCTCCTCAGAAATTAGGTATGTATTTCTGTATGGTATTTTATGTATTTATAATTTTTAGTAATTATAAATATATTTCATTTTCATAACCTTCAAGAAATTATCTTTCAGTTCTAAGAGTTAATTTGAGATTGTAAATTAGTGTGTTAACTTTCAATATATTGTTTACATTCAGCAAGTGTGTTTACTTTCAGTAGATTATTTACTTTCAACAAGTGTGCTTACTTTCAATAGAATGTTTACCTTTAGCAAGTGTGTTTATTTCAGTAAATTAGATTACAAAGTTTTTTAATTATGCAAATATATATATTTATTTCATAAGCAAATCCTTTCTATAATAAATTAGATTGGACATTACAAATAACAAAACCCCCCCAAATCATCTCTGTAAGACCTACAACCATAAGCCTTGATGCAAACAACTTTGGACATCACCCCTAGTTTTAATGACATCAACAGAAAAATTTGATTAAATGAAGGTATAAACAACACCCATCAGCTATATCATTGACTACAATGGCATACATGTATACCCATAAAAGGTTAAGGTAATTAACTATAGGCATATTATGTGCAATTTAGTAAATTTAGTATTTTTCTTGGAAATTCCAACATATATAAAAGGTTTTTTATTATATTATCTAATGTTGCATGGCCTCTAAGTCAAATCATGTGCACCAAATCTACCTTTAAATACAAACCTATAAAAATGTACCTTTGAGGTCCACAAACAACACCTATATGCAATGTTTATTATCTCAATTCCTAACATTGTACACTCTTTTTAAATTCACACCGATGAATTTGACTATGCACTTAGTTTGGTACTCATGTATCATTGAAATCCTATCACATATCACTCAGAGACATTAGTGTAATAGTTTTTTATTAATCTATCTATGATAATGAATTTACATTATTGTGTAACCATTTAAGCAATGGTGAAACTACATTCTTGGAAGGAGATGATCATTCATTTTGACCATAATCCATTTTAGTTCTTTTAGATGCATAACAAAATGGAGAACGGATTCCACATGAAATGGATTCTTGTAGTAATTCCATCTAATGATCAAGCACAAAAATGGAAAAGAGAATAATGTAGTATATTTCCTAACTCAATCATTGATCAATGCAATAGTCATAGTGGTGGATATGCATGGACATAACTTCAGAGTGGGTATCACTCTACTCTTATGATAAGGACTTCACTAAAACCTACACTATGCTCAATACTGGTAGATGATTCTAGGAATTATAACTACATTACAATCTTCTATACAATATTGGTCATGCTTATGTGCCTAATGGTTTATGTCTCTCAAAATTAATTTGAGGGGGACACCAAGATAAAACATTAAGAAAATTAAGAATTACTAATAATATAGCCACATTTTATTCAAATTTATTCTAGCCACATTTTAGTCAAACTTATTCTAGCCACTACATCAAGTTGTGCATTTCTTGTTGTTTTGCAAAACCCGTGAATAGGAAGATGGGAATTTATACACCTATATAGATTCCATATATATGATGGTAATTTTTTAACATTGATTACATGAGTATACTAAATATAACAAAGCAACAACATGACACGATATTTTTTTGTATTGGATATGTTTTTAAAGATGGATATCATGGTTGCATACAATAAGGACATTGATGTAGTTGACATTGTGTAATATTTATTCAGATATGTATTACAGGTATAATTTATACTCCAAACATCCATAATATATGATCACCATCCTTATTTTTCAATTCATTATTACAAGCAATGTGGGATATTTAAATAATGAATTTGGATCAATTGATGGATTTCTATTTGTAGATAGATGGACAAATGAAAGTTTTCAACCACACTTGTTTATCTTATATACATAATCAATCATGTGCATGCTCAAAATTGGTATGAAAATATTTTGTACATATAGCATGCATAAAATAGATATCTTTAACAATATATATTTATACTATACCATCTTGGTTGATACAACCTATTTCTACCCATCATTTTGATGTTACTATACCGACATGGTTGATACAATTTGATTGTGGTGTTTTTGTGAATCTAACAACATAGGCTAACATGATACTATTATAGAAACTATACAAAACTAAATATCAGCTAGGCCAAACATACATAATTTAATTCCTTAATGTTTTCAATCTAGCTCAGCTCCCTTCTTTATTGATTTGCTTCATAATTTCAAGCCTATTTTGTATTCATATCCATCTCATGTAAGATTTGATGAATGGAACCCCATTTAATAACTTTAAATTTACCCGCTCAAATTAAATTCTTTGAGCTCATAATGACTTACCCACACCATCATAACTTATTGATGCATATTTTATTTGATACAAACATTATTTGACCATCACCTATGGGGCAAGAAGCTGTCATGCCTAGGTTTGAGGATAATATTTTACAATAATGTGAATAAAATTCCATCCAAGTTGATGAAACCAAATCCACATCTATTCATAAATTTTCTTATTACCTATATGATTCCTAATAAAATATGAATTCATGTTGATGATCCTCATTTTTTTATTAGTATCTAATTTGGTGACATTTTATTCAAGCATGCTTTGATAGAAGAATAATATATCACCTATGTCACCTCTATTGAATTAATAAAAAACCTTGAATAATATGAATGTAATCTTAATTCTACCCAAATCACATGATAATGATATAATAAAATGAAAAGGCCTCCCCTAATTTATTTGGATCCCTATTATAGTCCCCTTGTCATAATTAGAGTTTATGTTATGATCTTTAACTTACCTTTATGTTATAACATATCTTTTCTCACCAATGGGCTCATCACATGATGACAATAGCCTCTTCTACATGCCAATTTATCAAATTTACTCATAAAGATATTATATACAAGATTCATGGTGAAACTAATCCTTCAAATTTAAAAAACTTCCAAGAATGAGATGTATTTAAAATACCTACCCTTGAACACTTGCCTAACATTCCTTTTTGAAAATACCAATGCTTTAATTATCTAGTAAATTTTAATTGATGTTACAATAGACATCTTGATATTGTGGGAAATATCAAAACTAAATAATTATATATTAATGATGATGATCCCAATTAGTTTATCCTAAATATCAAAGAATTATATCTCTCATTTAGTATCATAGCTAATTTACCTCTTTTTTCACAATCTAATTCTCACAAGAATACAATCAATGGGTTTCATGCTTTTATCGTCATTCCTAATAAACATGATTCCAATTAATCTTCTAGTCACATAATATTCAAACCATTAATATTGATCTTACTAATGTAAATTATGATGATGGATATTCCCTCGATGACCCATACTTAGTTGGATATGCCCAAACTAAGGATGCAAAGATCATTCATTATCAATATTCTATTCAACATACCTATAAGCAATCTATACATTCTTATAGTATTAAATTAATTGGCATACTTTTCCATTATTATAAATTACCTAACATTAATCCTCCCTTGGTAGATATCCATATGTTTGAGATGGAGCTCATTTCAACTTAAACCATGTGTATAGCTCTTATTATTTTTGAGCCTCTTTAAAGCATTCTCAATGATTGTGTCATGGTTGGACCATATCAGTTTTCTAGGTTCTATGATACTTCAAGTACACTATTTTTGAGATGCTGGCCATAATGATATGGCTTAAATCAAGGTTAAGTCACAAAGAAGTAACAACAATTATTTTTTCTTTCCACAAAATCTATGGTCACTCACAACATCATTATAGAGTGTATTAAAAATATTTGAAGTAGAACCAAGTTCCCAAATCTACCACTCTTTATTTTGTCAGTGATGAATTATTTTATGAGGTTCCATATAAAACATAGTATGACTATTTGCCTAGGCTAGCTATAGTACCAAACCCACCTACCCTCACAATAAGATGAATTGTGCCATGAGTTATAGAAGGTATCTAGTAGCTTAGCCAAATATTGTTGAACATACTAGATATTTATATCAGAACAACAGTCACAAAACCTAGTGCTCACCATAGATAGTCAACCACATAATTTTACAACTCCTATGTGTGATTTTTGTTTCCATGGGATAACACAAATTATTAAACTTAATTTCAAGATATTCAACAATATATATGTATATGCTCTTCACCCTAAAACATCTCAGTCTCGTAATATTTTAAACATGCCACCTCCAAAGATTACACTAAATTATATTCATAAATAAGGGAATGTAAATTTTATCTAGAATTAGTGTGATAAACATGATATAAACATGTGTAAATCACTCTAGTAGCATATTTGATACTTTCTAAGGTCCTCACTTCAACATTCATAAAATACTCACATGGTTCATGTAGGACAAAGGAACAACCTTCCTTATAAACAGAGCCATCTAGTAGAGCAGAGGATGTATGTGACTTGAGGTTTCAACTTACTCACATTTAGTATTCTTCCCATAAGGTCCCATGACCTCCTCCATATAGTGTGCCTACTTTTTCCACAAGGTGCATGTGCCTTGCAGTCCTAAAATGACTCTTAGATAGAGTAGAGGAGACCATGACCAGAATTAGATATTACTTATAGAAGGGCCTACAATATGTTATAGATGATGTATGTAGAGATCTATCATGGGATTTTTGATCAAATAATTAAGTCATGATATTTTCACATTATTATATGAGTAGATTTCCTTTTATTATTATTTATAACACATATTATACTTGTTATATATATATATATATATATATATATATATATATATATATATATATATATATTATAACATGTTCTTATACAATTTTATCACCTTTAATTTTTCAACATTATATATATCCTTTCCATATTTTACAATAATTTTACAATCAACTTTTCATTTGTCTCAAAGTCTTAGGTATCATCTTCAAGTTTTGTATATCAAAATCTTACCATTTTAGTTTTCCTTAGTCTCGTTGTGATTATTCAACCCATTTTTACCTTTTCCTTATTTTGAAATGACTTTTTATATCAATGCTTCTGCTAGATCCCATGTAGGTTAGCATATATTATTTAGTGACATGACTCTTAAATTTCACAACAAAACTTCATCATTTATGAAGTGCCATTTTCCTTCCTTATGGTTAGTTAAAAGATTATTCATCATTGTATCATTCTTTTACATGGATGGATCTCTCATGATCCCCATTTATCCCTATTTTTCATTTCACTTGAGTCATATTTAGGTTTGTTTTATGATTTCACACTTCCATGTGGGGTAAGTTTAGGAGTCTTTTTAGGCACCATGCTATTTAGGTTTTCATATATAGTTAATCATAAATCATATTATGTTTTTCATGTATATCACCCATTTTTTGTTGTTCTAAATACACACAGAGGATTAATAGAAAAATATGAAAGAGTTAAGATCTATATTATAAGAAAATGCAAAATTATAATATTAAAAGCTAGATAAAACCAAAAGACATGATATTTTTTTGGCACATATCCTATTTTAGTTGAAGATCAAAATCCAAGCTAGCCTCATGATAGAGCCTAGGACCATTGGGGTGTTATAGGCTAGTAGACTAGGGTAGGAGATCTTATATGAGTGCATAATTATATCTTCCTATATATATATCTAGTGTCAGCCATCTTCTCACATAAGTACCCAATGTTTATAGTAGGTTGATGAATTTTTAAGGGGTCATGAGGAGTGGATAACATGTTATAGGAATGTAGGACCTTTGTTTTTTTCATGCATATATCCTTCATGGAAAAAAATATGTACTTCACTTGTTAGCTCAAGTTTGTGCTTATTAGGTGGATTTTTCTAGGTCCTTGATGTCGAAAGATCTTGGCCTTTCCCACTTGTTTATAGTGTTACATCTCCACTCAAGATTTATAGATCACTCGTGTTACATTGCATCTAACATTACATAATTTTCACCTGATATCCCCTTGATAGATATCACTTGTAACTGATCATGTCATTTTAATGTAACTTTATAATTTATTTTCCATCATAATTTATGATGGCAATTAAATTTTAGTTTATTATTTGAATTTTAATACCTTGGAAATCTAACCAAGCCTTCCTTATGAACACCCATCATATTTTTCCACGCCATCTTAGTCATCATAGTTATGTCATTAAGTGGTTGTGTTTTCCTACATCATGTTTTATATCGATCATTGATTTAAAATATTCACTCATTAGATTATTTTGCCTATTTTTCTATCATGTTCTTGTTTGATTTTGTGGACTTCAATTTTATTACATGAGATGTTTTACTTACAATCTTTTATGTTTTCCTATTTTGTTTCATTTTAGTTGATTTGACTCATATTTTATTTTGGATAGCATTTTTTTAAAATCACTTATATTTTTATTAGTGTTTAATTTAAGTTTACTTGTCTTACATTAAATATATAATCATCTAAATATTCATTTAATGCAATGAGTGTCACTTGAGACCACCCTATCCTTAGCTTATCCCTACACCTAACTCAAGGCCTCTTTTAATCCTTTTTTAGCTTATATGCACATCTATACCATGCCCACATATACCTAAATCTACATTGAGCCATCACCTAGGCATCCCTACTCCTTTTTCACATGTGCTAACCACCTGGATAATAGCACAACCCTTTTGGTCTATATCATAATCCCTTATTAGAAAAGGGGGTAAAGTTATGAACTTTAGCTTCTTTCACCCCTAATAGATATATTTCCAATCCCCAAAGCATCATAGGGTTGGCTTAGACTCATTTCATGTCTTGACAAGCATCAAAACACTATATAAAGACCACTCATTTATTTATGCCTTAGATGGTAATTTTAAAGAACATGTCTAAAAACAATTGTGAAAACTAAGGTTATTGATCCCTATTTACCCTTATTTTTGCATACATCCATCTATAGTAGACTATAGTTGAGTTTTACTTAGATTTTTAGTTTTAAGTCACACTCAAATCATTTAAATTGGCATTCATACTTAGGCACCGTAGCATTACTCTCACTTTAATCAACACTTAGATTTGGAGAACTACATCAATATTGATCCCCTTTCAAGGTATTGGTATGTAGGCAATGTTAAACACATGGGGTGTTGAGGTCATGTCCATCCTACCCTACTAACACTACTCTTATTACACTTATGTTCATCAAAACTTTAGTAAGCATGGAGGATTAGGGTTCCATAGTGAGATCAATCAAAATGAAGCATATATGATGATCCAAGTCTTAGTCAAATAGGTATAGGATTCATAAAATAGAGTGAAGTTCTAACCCAAATTTCACTACTTCATATGCATAGGTTTAATAACATTACATAAAAGGTCAATAATGCAGTGTGCTATTGGAAAAGAGGGTCACATTACTATCCAAATAGGGTTTTAAAATATGTTCTCTACTGATGAAAGTCCTTGATCTTGCATCACTTTATAGCCTACCACTTATCTATTTTGGTCATATTTTTAGCTAAGTACACCTTTTTTAAGTCATTACTATTTATAGGCTAAGTAAACAAATAAATTATTTTAAAAATCAATGGATATTGATACTGTAGTGTTTTATTCCTTGATTTACATACTCATCTCTTTTATCTACTTAAGGTTTTACATTAATTCCAAAAATAGCTAAATCTTTGGTGAACCTTACTTCGAATAATGCCCAAACCCTATCCCTAGATGCTCTTAGGGTTTGTATACTTATTTTTCCTATTTCCATTTGATGCGTTAGGATTTTTTGATTTCATATATTCTGTTTCAGCAACACTCTTTCATTTTTTTTACTATATGCCAGCTAAAAATGTTATATTTATTATTTTAAGAAGAATTTATAGGCTTAGAGGTAATCCTATTGAGCATACCTAGATTCATTCTATGTGAACTTATACATTGGATAAAGGACCAATTATAGATCCCTTACTTGATCCTTCACATCCTAATTATGTGGACTTCAATGATAATACATCATAACATGAGAAATATAATCTAGATCATAATGATACATAAGAAGGGACTTAGGACACACTCCATCTTCCATGATGAAAATATTTTAATCAATAATGATGAGATGTTACAAATTTTTAGAGTTAGACTTCAAGAAAAACCCATGATCATACACAAATTTTGAAAGAAATTTTCAAAAAAAGAACACATCACTTGGTCAATACTCTAACCCCACAAATGCTAATATTGTTACACCTACTACGAGGAAAACTCGTACAATATAACAACCTTTTATAACTATCCAACTCTCACCAATGGTAACACCTCCTATGGCTAGTACACATTCCTCCTCTCTAGATGTATAATCCCTTTGACAAGAGATCTATTTTCTATAGGTCAAGGTGTTACATCTTTAGTAGGGTGCCACTAGACCATATCATGCCTTATACTCTCATGATATCCTACATATACCATTTTCATAAAATATATCAAAAAACACTTTGCCATCCATATTTGTGGTACCCAATCTTACTTTGTATGATAGTAAGGGTGACCTAAAACATCATCTACACACTTTTCGTGTAACATGTTTGGACTAAATGTCCAATGATTAGCTCCTAAGTTTTTCCCTCATAATTTAATGGACTATACATTATAATGGTTCTAAATCTCCCTAATCAGTCCATTAAAAAATTTAATCCACTTGTAGATATGTGTTTAACACACATTTTGATCAACATCAGTGACAAAGTTTACTATGTTCAAATTGTTCAACTAAAGAAAAAATCTAATGAGCTAATAGTTGAATTATGTCTTGTTATATAAAACCATATTAGCAAATATGACTAGCCCCATGGTAGATAGAGAACTCCAAGACACATTTAAGCAAAAATTATTACCAACATTAAATGAATCTATATCATTCAAAAGGTTTTTATCATTTAAATATTTATGCCATATATTGAAGGAATAAGAAGTCAAAATTCTCTCCATAAGCAAGTTAAAATACACAACTAGATCAAATTCCAATAATAAGAGTTCAAATATGCTCCCATATAAGGCACAACCAAATGATAATAATAATGATCAAAAGATAATAGTCAATGTAGCCTTAGATCCAGCTCCTCATTTGGCTATATCATCTCTTCCAAGGAGACTTTTACCAATCTTCTTAAACCGTCAACTCACATTGTCTAGTTAATTTTTGAATGTAATGTCATATCTATCCCTCCCATCAAATAGGTTGATATAAATAGGTCTCTTCCAAATAAATATGATTCCAATGCATTTTGATATTATCATAGGGCCACCAATCATACTATGAATATATGCATCAACTTGCGACATAATATCTAAGATCTAATAGAGACTAATATCATTGATGTGAGCACTCCTATAAAAACACCTAAAACACAACCAACTAAATAAAAAATAATGAAAATAATTTATGATCCATTTCCAAAACATGCAAATAATGAGATAGCAAACACCTCAAGTGTTCAATATACTTATCAATCAAATTCACCACCAACATTCTATCATACTCATACAATAGACACACAATCTCTACATAATATCATTAGTCTATATCATACTACATTATTAATCAAGCCTC
Source organism: Torreya grandis (assembly GCA_037957365.1). NCBI lineage: Eukaryota > Viridiplantae > Streptophyta > Pinopsida > Cupressales > Taxaceae > Torreya > Torreya grandis. Next base: position 1,858,022 of record JARHVA010002187.1, read on the forward strand.
TTATCACTATCTTAGAACATGAGATCATTGATGATGACTCAGGTTTATATGCACTCTTTTTATGATCTTAAATTGATCATCATCCTATTCAAAGTGTCATGGTTAAAAACAAGTCAAACATCAATATGTGTAGTATTACACTTATACATCACTTGGGTTATTCAGATTAAGATATTTCTATGATAGATATAATTATTCATGGCTTCAGTGTCCATTTCAAGAGCTCCAATGGGGAGATCATACTTCCATTATATTTTGGTCCTGAACATATGGCCATCGAATTCATATTCATACTTAGTGCTAAAAAATTTGATATGTTATTAGGTAAGACTTGGATATAATAGCTTTAAGCCATTACCTCCATTGTACACAAACATCTTAAGGATATATATGCTAAACAAGTTGTTACTATTGAGTGCCTTCCATATGATTATCCTTTACCTACTCCATAATAAACTACATAATGGTCACTAGTAATAGTTTCATCCATTAGCACACCTTAGATATCAATTGAGCCACCATTGTTGGTGAGGTCTACTTCCACAACATTGCCACGTATACACACTCTCCCATAGAGAAATTTATTAGAGATACCCCAAAATTAAAAACATGTTATGGGTGCTATATAGACTCTCTCTAACCCATTCAAACCCAGATCATATTTATTGATTCCCCATAACACTTTACATAGAACACCCACACTAGTTACAAATTATTCCACTAGATGTGTTCCTAAGAGCCCCACAGTTCACTTGCCAATTTAGTCAAATCCACATATTCATAGCCACACTTTTTAGTCAGATTCACATAAAAATTATTCAATACATATTATTTTCAAATCTTAGATACTTCCTCTCAAATCACATGTGGTCACTCTTCCTTTACTTGATATAAGACACCTTGATAATGAGTCTCTTGAAAGACTCATCGGTTAGTATGTTCTCTTGTTACTTGCACATAATTTATTTTATCTTTCTCCTTGTGCATAGTTTCATTTTCATGTTTCTTGTACATATATTTTACTCAAGAAAAAATTAAAAAAATAACATGTTAAAAAATACAAAAACATTCAAATATTCCTCAGATTTTTTTTGGATTGTATGCATATCCATGTTTACATTCCTTATATTTTCTAGGTACTACATATGTTATCTATGTTAGTATATTTATTTTTATCATACATAAATTCTTCACTTGTTCCCTTTGAGTGTTTTTAGATTAATACAAGATTGGTATTATACATAGATCCATATTTTCTACTATCTACTCATTAGGGGCATCATACACACAACTTTTGATATGCCTAGTTATATATTTCTATACTTTATATCATAGATTTAACATTGATTATATCTTGATATTGATCATCCTATACTACACCAATTTTTTTTTGAATACTATAGACTCAACTTATGTACAACTTTTCACTTATGTAGATTTGTACCACATGCTTATGCATACTTTCATTTCTATCTTTACTAGTTTAGATTTTATTATCTCTTTACTTCTACATCTACTTGAGGGCATTTAAATATGCCATTATTCTATAGATCTAAGATAGTTCATTTCATTGTGTGTATGTTTTGTACATGTGCCCATGTCTTTATGTGTTCTTATTGATTGGGTATGTAGACACTTGAACATGTCATTCTATGTGGCTCCAATCCAAAATTGTTTGTTCTTTGCATATGTGGACATTTAAACATGTATTTATATATGTGCCTTTTATTAGATTTAGTGACATGTGACCATGTCCCTTCTATTGTGTCCCCTTGGCCTAATTTTATACCTCATGTGTTTGTATATATGATTTCATGTATGCATCATGGCCATGACACTTGTCCCTTACTTTTGCTTTGACATTTTATTTATGATTCCATGAGGGACCTCATGTATCTCCCCTTCCTCCTTGGGTGCTGTGATGGACATCATGCCTCATCTCCATAAGTAGTTTACTCAAATTATATTCAAACTTTATATTCACATATATGCTTACATTGTTATATCTATCTTGACAACCTTTGACATGTTATATCTAAGATACATCATACATTGCTAACTTATGCTCAGACTATTTTACATTTTGATGTCATGTATACACATTATATTGGTTTATCATCTAGAAATCATATATATTTTAGCCTAACACACATGATGCATAGATTTTATTTTGAGGATAATTATTTAATAGGTTCAAAAACTCCCCTCAAAAGAGGGGGAATTCACAAGGGTTTGTCATAGAGATCAGACCATCCTAGTGCATTTAAAACACAATTTTCAACACATAGACATAGATTATAGAGCTTAGACTTAGGAAAATATGTGAAATATAGTCACACATATATCAATATTAGTTTATCTAAGAAATAATACTTTTATAAAATAATAAAGTACACTATGAGAAACATAGTGCACTATAGTCTACCCACTATACTATTGACTAGTATCCTAAAAAATAGAAAATTCTATAATTTTTAGAAAGGTATAATAGTTATAATTCATATTTGCACAATCTCAATCACATATTATCAGATATACTCAGTATGTATTTAATTTTTACATAGAATTACATAGATTTTCTTAGATTGGGGGAATCATGCATGACATGGTCACTCCCATTAAAGTTTTGCATATGCACAGACACAAATTACTATGACTCAGTCTAGAATCCATATGCACAAAGATCAGAATTTAGGGTATGTGTATGGCACATTATTTCCATATGCTCAATTTTGAACCATTTATCTTAGATGGAATGACAACCCCATGTCATTCTCCACATTATATACTCTATACACTAGTTTTACACCATATTGGTGCCTCATTCCATTTGTATCAGTTGGCATTATTGAGTAAATCAAATCCATTTTACATTCTTGAGTGACCTGGAGTCATTTTACATTTTAGAGTTTATGTGTGGCCTAAATCCATGTTACATAATTTTATTTACATCACGTAGTTTTAGTTTCAAATGAATCTACTACACATAGGTAGGCAATGATGGATTCATATCCTACTTGAGTTCTTGAGCCACCTGCATAAGAGGGTTAAACAACTCATCATTCTAATCCAAGTTATTCACATATTATGATCCACTAAACAGGGGTGGGAAATGATGGAGTTAAGGCTAAATTATATTCTGGAGATACCCACATATGGGGATTGGGAAAGCCATCAACCTAGTCTAAGATATTTACCATTTGATCACCATCTATGCACACATATAGGATGTCACCAGGTTTTTACATTGGTTGACTTACCTAGTGAGGTGTATTTATTCCATTCCCCTCTCTCTCTCAACTCTTTACTCAATTTTGTCTTTGATTTTGATATTTATTAAATAATGAATGATTCATATATGTTTCCTTTGTGGGAAACAATGGAGCAAAGATCATAGACTCAGACCCACATTCACAAGATTCACCTCTTAGGTAAGTCCAGGTACATTTTTCTTTCATTTATCCTAGTCACTTCACTTTATAGTCATGTAAAATATCAATTAATGTAATGAGTTTCACTTGAGACCACCCTATCCTTAGCTTATCCCTATACATATATTAGGTCCTCTTTTGATCCATTTTTAGCTTATATATGCATTTATCCCATGCCTAGATATATAAAAAGCTGCATTGAGCCATCACCTATGCATCCCTTATCTTTTTTCACACATGCCATCCACCTAGATAATAAAACAACCCATTTGGTCTATACCACATTACACTATTGGCAAAGGCGATAGTGTTATTGACCTTTTGCTTCTTTCACCCCTAGTAGATACATTTCCACTCTTTGAAGCATCTTAGGGTTGGCCTAAACTCATTTCATGTATCGAAAAGCACCAAAATGCTATAAAAAGACCACTATCATTAATTTATCCCTTAGATGGAAATTCTCATGAACAAGCTTAGAAATAGTTATGGAAATTAAGGTTATTGATTGTTATTTATCCCTATTTTTGCATACATCCATCTACAATAGCCCAGAGTTGAGTTTTAATCAGATTCATAATTTTAAGTCACACTCAAAACATTTAAATTGAAATTCATTCTTAGGCATAATAGCATCACTCTCACTTAAACTAGCACTTAGATTGGGAGAACTACATCAGCCTTGATCCCCTTTTGAGGTATTGGTATGTAGGTAATGCTCAACACATGGGGTGTTGAGGTCACATCTAACCTACCCTAATAATGCCACTCTTCTTACATTTTTGTTCATCAAAACCATAAAAAAACATGGAGGCTTAAGGTTCCATAGTGAAATCAATTAAAATAAAGCATAGATGATGGTCCAGGTCTCAATCATGTAAGTACATGATTCCTAAAATAGAGCAAAGGTCTACCCCAAATTTCATTACTTCATCTGCACATGGTCAATAATGATACATATAAGTTTAATATCATAGTTTACTATTGGTAAAGAGGGATGTGCTACTATTTGAAGAGGGTTATAACACCTATTCTCTATCAATGACACTCTACCCTATTCATACACACTTTCTATCTTACCACTTGTTTATTTTAGTCATATTTTCTTGCTAAGTACAATTTTGTAATTCATTGATATTTATAGGAAAAGAAAACAAATCAATTATTGTAGAAATTAGTGGCTATTGACATTTTAGTATTTTACCCCCTAATTTACATACTCATATCTTTTATCTACTTAAGGTTTTATCCCCAAAATAGTTAAATTAAAATCACATTCTTGTTATTGCATATTATTGCTTGATTATCTTTTATATTTACTTACATTATATATTTTATTTTTACTTATAATGTTTTACATACATTTTTATAATATTTAACATGTTTAAATTTCATTATTCATGTTTATTTTATCATTTAGTTTTTTTTTCATTTTAACCATGTGATTACTCACATTGGATAAAAAATAGTAAAACATACATCAAAATATATAACATTTTCCCATAACATGATATTAACAATAATGTGTGCTTGAAACAAAATAAGTTCATACATTTTAGTCATACATGTAGATAAAAAATGAGTCACACACACACACACACACACACACACACACACACACACACACACACACACACACACACAGACAGAGAGAGACACAGACACACACAATGTGTGTGTGTGTGGTTTAATTTTATAAAATACATCCCAACACATCACAAATACATAATAAAATGAGTAAAACTAAATATTATGTCAATGTTAGGCCTTGGTCCACCTTAAACCCCTTGAGGAGGGTGAGTTTCCATGTTCCCCATGGATGCTCTAGATCATGCCACATGTAGATTTTGTTGTAGAGTTTTCATCTGTTACTGTAATCCCTAGAACTATCTCTATAGTTGAGACACATTTTCTTGTAGCCATACTGCTATTCCAACTATATCCATGGGTTTATATCTATCTACGGATAATTCTTATCATGCAGTTATCTCACTTGCTCCAACCTATGTCGTTAGTGCCACATAAGTATAATCTTTATCTCATCTTTGTATCTCACTAGTAACCTCTCCTTAAAACCTAAACCAAAAATCATTTCCTCTAGATGTATGTTACATGGGATACAACATACTTATGGTGTAATACATAGGAAGTACATGGTCCAAAATATCATGGTGGCTAGATTCCATTAGATTCTATTGTGTCTCCTCCTCTACAATTACATTTTAAAAAAACACAAATTAAAATAACATCAAATACACATATATATCAAAATATATTATCTATTTATCACTAAAACTTAGAATATATATATGTATATATATGTGTGTATATATATATGTATATATATATATATATATATATGTATATATATATAATAAATGAAAGTGATAGAAAAAATTAAAAACATTTTACTTACCAAAAATAGTAACATCACATTATCCACCCAATAGATGAGTGTTTTGGTGGATATGTGGTGCTGAGAATCCTCTAAATCTCCATTGTGAGACCACTAAAGATTGACGAGCTGATTTTCACACTCATTTTTATATGGTCCAACTATTTATTAGAGATTCCAAAGGGTCTCTCTTCTATATTGGAGGAATGACTAACACAAGTCTACCTTCTCCATCTCGGTATGCCACCCATTGTCATCTTCATCATCATTTCTCCACCGTAGGTTGGTAAGGTCTCACTATGGGAAAAAATGGTACATGTTTCCCTCTTATGCCTTATGTATCCTTAGCATAACTAGAATATAATACTGGGAACATGAAAGGAGCCAATGGGTACACAATAATAAACTATCTTAGGATGTAATTGCATGAATGAGGATCTACCCACCAAGTATAGCACCTAGTGATGTGACTCCACCCCTAGCTTATAATGTGGTTGGCCATGATGACCACCCATTCAAAATACCCATATAAAAATATTCATATGATCTAATCCATCTGTATGGTTTCTAATATTGGCATCTATGATATTATTTAGAATACATGGCCTTAATCTCACCTTATCACTTTGGGAGGTGATCATAAATCCAATAAGTGAATAAGATGATTGGGACCATAGTATATTATACCCTAATCATAATTATATATAAGTAATGCAGTATCATCCCCAAGATGACCAACCCCATATAAAAAAAACTTGTCATACTCTATCATCGATCATCACATATATATGATATATATCGATATGACCCCATCAAACTTGTGACACAAATACACATGCATGGTCATAATTATGATCAAAGAATTTTAGATATTTGAAATGCCTAAAAAATAAAAATCAATAACTATATGATGATATTCCATCCATTGTACCTATATGTTCTATGGCCCACTAAGGTTGCTACCATATTTCATCTAGGGTATCTCATATATTTCACACCATAGGTGTGCCTATGATACAAATACTAAGGATCACTTGTAGGTATTCTAAGCTGATAAAAATGATGATAGTATCCCCATATAACACCCACCTAAGTTTATCATTGAGTCTCTCCCATCACCCTAAAAACATAATCATGAGCTCTAGGCTTAGATGCACCTAACACATATCCATGATCCCTTTAAGGCCTAGTGTGGTAAGCTGTGCTCAATCAAGTGCTAAAAAAATATCTATTAGATCATGTAAATATATCATTTACATATTATTACACAATCTATAATACATTTTAAAAATTATAAATAATAAAAAATTAGACTTTTCTCTAAAAATACGAATAAAATTAAAAAATCAACACAAAATAGAAAAATTAGCATTTCTTTCATTTTTCTACTACAACTAGGCACCTAAATGCATTAGCCATGATTATTTTTATATTAAACCATCCATAACATATAATATCATCCAGTAGATATGCCTAATATATTATACATACTATATGATATCAACTACCTATTTTCCCAAATGCATTGACCATACCCCAGAATATCAACCAAGCTTACCTCTTTCTACTACATAAATTAATCACTAGATTACACTAGTCATGCTTATTTCTTAATGCCACTCGCAACACCCTATGGAATCATCTAATGAATTATTTTCTATTTCATTGGATATACCATATGGTAGCAAACATTATTTCACCTAATTATATCATGGATACCCCATAGTATCAACTTAGAAGTTTTTATCCCCCCTTACAAATTGCAATGTCTTGGATAATATAGGTCATTGAGGGCAATGATTTCTTTCTTTGGCCATAAATTTTTGTCCCTAGTTTTAATTTTTTTTATCTACTTGTTATCCATCCTAATTCTATCTTTGATTTTCCATTTGTTGGAGAAATTTTCATTACACATTTTCGTTGGTGTGTAGCTTCCCTAATCTAGTTCATTTTAATAAAAAATGATGAAATGACTAATAAATTCAAAACATACCTATACTAATCTAGTCATAGCTATGATATGACCCAAAACATCCAAATCATCAAATACATGCCATGATCTATTAAAATTCTAAATTTATATAATCAAAGCTTTGGTTTTCCAAAAATAGAAAATGTGCAAATGACTAGTTCTCAATTATTTATAATGAAAATTACAAAAAATTTAGCCTTCACTTATTTATCATGAGATTCAATTTTCAATTCATATATTTATTTTTGTAGGTCCTTTTTATGAATTAAAAAAGCCTTAGGATCTTGGTGATATACATAATTTTTAGGTGCTAACATAATATTTTTATAAAAATTTAGAATTTTATTTTATTTTTCAGACCCATCTCTTGATCTTCTCATTATGTTCCTTCCATAACTTGAGACATATGAAACATTTTATCAAATAAAAAAGATAAGTCAAGGTACGTATTTTCATTTCATTTATTTTAAATTATTATATTTAGTGTGTTGCTATGTTTCTTTCCCAAAGCAACATCCCACATTACACTATTGTGACATGTGATGAGTTTTGAATGGGGCATAATAATACACAATATTTTTCACTTTATGATTTACAAATATTTTTTCTTACAACAACTTATTGATGCATAAATATCCCTAAGTGCATGCCTTAAAAGGTGCATCAAGAATGGGGTGGGAAAAACTTATGGTGATTTATGAGATATGTTGTTATACTATCCTACTAATTACACATTTACTACTATTAGTTTTGGCCTCATATAAGTGTATATATGTTTACCTCTCATGTTTATGTCTCTTTTTAAAGATTTGATAGTTTCCCTATATCTTATGGTATCATCTTGTTTGATACCATATGTTTTTTTCCTTCACCCTTATTGAACTATATTGGCCAGCCCAATATAATTTTCATCATATCTTTTGACATCTGTATTGTATCAGTCTAGTCAAAAACATTCTATGTTTGCCAACATCTTTCAAATATATTGGTTGGGCTGATATCATTGACTTAGATTCTAAAGTTGGTTTTTAGTATTGGATCAATATATGTATGGGTCATATTTAATTCATATCATATCATAATCTTTTTATTCTCTTTTATTTTACTCACACTTCTTACCTAAGTACATTTGGGACCATTAGTGGTTTAGAACCTTATCTCGAGGAGTTTTGTCTTGTGGTGTTATTAGATCTCAATAGGAAGAGTTATTCAAAGTTCCTAACTAAGTTTATATTAGGTATTCATCCAACCATTTGAGGTTTTCAACCTACAATATATCCTCCAAAGGTCTACTTAAGTGAAGGGGTAGATTGAAGAATTGTTGTTTCAACCCCAAAGTAAGTATTTATTTCCCTATACCCTTTCATTTATTTACTTAGTATATTAGATGTTTATTATTGATTTGAAAATATAAATGTGTATCCTTTTTTAGGACTTATCCACATCAAATAAACTAGTGTAGCTATATGATTTCTTAGAATTGACATAAATCACTTTAGGTTGCATAGACCCTCATTTGGTTGACCATTTCACCTTACCCATTTACAATAATTTTAACCCATCCTTTATTTTAGATTTTTCCTTGCACAACCATTTACTTTATAGCCATAATATATATTTTTTAGGTCTAGTGATAACTACATCCTTGTGCCATAGGGTTAGGACTTGTAACCCTTTCTTATTGACATTCACATTATAAGAAACTCTATCATATATCTATTTAATTCATTTGGTCCTTACCCAATCATCTAAGCATCACAATCTTTATTTGATTTACCTTATTTGAGTCATCATTTTTTTAGATAAGGATGATAGTTATAGGTCATCTTAGCCCATGTATACACCTTATAACATAGACAAAGTAAAGAATTATCTAAGTGACAAGTGGTGACATAATCATCACTCATGCATACATTTTACATAGTAATCTTTGTTTGCATAATTTACATCAAATTGTACCACAACTATAAATGACATTAATCCATATAGTTTATATCTAAGTATTATCACCATGACACTAACCACTTTAGATGAATGTGAACTTATGTTTTATAATTTTTTTATGTCAAATGAGACCACTCCATGTCATCACCAGTAGTTGGATTTAAAAAGATAATAATTATTTAAGACATGGTTCAAAATCTTTCACTTTATGCTACCACACATCTTTTCCCCTACTCACTTGGATGGATCCAATATGAAATATATATATAAGTTTAATGAAAATGCACTTTATAATATAAGGTAAAGATAATAGAGGATAATATCACTTGACATTGCATTTTTTGAGGTCTGAGATGTGATTCTAGGAACACCCTACTTGTTCAACCATAATGCTACATATCAAGAAAAGTTGTAGAAATTGACTATTCATGTCAAAGATAAGTTCTACAAAATATTCAAGTAATTTCCTTTGGACAAGGTTAAACTAGTCTCTTATAAATAATACCACAAATGTATCTCACACATGTAGAATTTCATATTACTCATGGTTCATCCTAAGATACCTACACATGAAAATAATAAAGCATTGGTAGTGTACTCAATCCAAAAAAATTATAGGAATACTAATTTAACAAACTAATGAAGTGATATGGTGAAGTCTTCTCTAAGCTCAAAGGCCTCCTAACACACAGTGAAATAAAAAACCACATTAATTTAGTTATTAGATACCATATACCAAACAACCTTATGTCATAAGAATCACTCTAGGATAATGATGAAATCTAGTGCCAAATATATATTTATTTGATCATAGAAAAATCAAGCCAAGCTCTTCTCCATGAATTTTTTTGGTAGTACCTAATCCTAAGATATATGGTGCTAGCGCCTTTTCTTAAACAATCATGCACTCAAAAAATCATAGTGAAGAATTAGTGCCCTCTTTCACTCATTGAAAATCTTATGAATTAGATCCAAGGCACTTAATACTTCACCAATATTGACCTGAAGTCAGAATATCACTAGGTTTTAATCCACCCTAAAGACATCTATAATATATCCTTAAAAACACTTTAAGTGTTATATGAATGGTTGGTAATATCTTTCTTCCTCATCAATACCCTAACCACATTCATGCACATGATGGATGGCATAATTTGGTTTTTTAATCAACTTTATCACCATTTTATAATTTTATAACATCCTCATCTTGATAAATACTTTAAAGGAGAACCTAGAAAATGTTTCTCACATCCTCAAAACTTTGTACAACCACAAGTTGAATTAAAATTAACTAAGTTTTCATTAGGCATATTAGGCATTTAATACCTAGGCTATATCATTAACTACAATGGTATACATGTATATCCATACAAGGTTAATGTAATATAATATTAGTATAATACATGTAATCTCATAGATTTTAGGATATTTCTTGGACTTCTGAACTTATACTACATGTTTCATCTCATATTCTCTAATGTTGCATGGCCTCTCAGTCAAATCATGTGCACTGAATCTACCTTTAACTATGCACCTACATAAAAATGTGTCTTTAAGGTCCATAAAAAACACTTCTATGCAGAATATATTCTCATAATCCCTAATATTTCACACTCTTTTAAAATTCACACTGATGTATTTGACTATACATTTAGTGTGGTACTCATGTTACACTAGAATCATTTCACATATCACTCAAAGACATTAAGTTACATGGTTCCATAGTAATCTATCTATGAGAAGGAAGTTACAAGTTTTTTCAATCATTGAAGAAATAGTGGAACTATATTTTGGGTAAGGAGATAATCATTCATCTGATCATAATCCATTTTAGTTCTTTCACATGCAGAACAAGATGGAAAATGCATTCCACATGAAATTGATTGCTTATTTATAGCAATTCCATATAATGATCAAACACAACAATGGAAAAGAGAATAAGGTAGTATATTTACTCACTCGACCATTGATCTATGCATTAATCATAGCGATGGATACACATGACCATACATTCATATAATGGGTATCAATCTACTCATATGATTAGGCTTCACTAAAATATACACTACATTCATAATTATAGATATTTTTAGGAATTATACCTACATTACAATATTCTCTACAAGCTTGGTCAACTTTATGTACTTGATGGTTTAACTCTCTTGAGACTCATTTGGGAGGCACACTAGGAAAAAATGGAAAATTTAGTGTTATAAAGACTCTAGCCGCATTTCAAACACATTTATTCTAACCACTACATCAATTTGTGCATTCATTATTGCATTGCAAAGCCCAAAAATATGAATATGGGACTTTATATACCTCTGTCAGTTCCATTTAGACCATAGGAATTTCTAAACATGGATTTCATGAATGGGATAATTATAACAAAGCACCAATATGACATGATATTTATTGTAGTGGATAGGTTTTCAAAGATGGATATCATGATTTCCTACAATAAGGACAATGATATAGTTGACACTACAAAAAAAATATTCACTCCATGTATGATGGGTATAAGTTAAACTACCAACATCCATCATATATGATCATGATCATTATTTTTTAAGTCATTATTTCAAGTAGTGTGGGATTTGATAGGTATTAATTTGGATTAATTGATGGTTTTTCATTTGTAGATAAATGGACAAATGAAAGTCTTAAACCACACACTTGTTTATCTTCTATGCATATAGAATAATGTGCATGCCCAAACTTGGTATGACAATATTATGTATATCTAAGCTGCCTAACATTGATCTCTTCATATTCATATATGGCATAGTCCATTCTAGATAATTTTATAGTGCATAAAAATAATTTCACATTACTTCTCACATTCCAATTATCACCACACATATACATAAAACTAATACACCTTAACATTTGAACGTCAACATTTTTCTTCCACACAAAATAGATGGCATAATCCACACCTACATAATATTATAGTATATTTTCAAAGATTCACATGTTGAATTATAACTTTCATGCATTTAGGGATGATGAATAACTTGTAACCATCTATCTTGTAACTGTCATTAGTTGTAACTTTTATCCTTTATTTTTGTGTGTGTGTGTTGTAATCACTCCACACATACACTAGGTGACTTGTCTTTTTCTCTAGAATTTGATTAAAATCTGTTATGAATTATTTCATAGTAGTCTAGGAAATCATTAAGGATGTATTACCCATATGATAAATTATCATTCTATCGTAACCCTGTTTTTAAATTTTTACACATTTATGTTTTCCTTATTCTACATTTTGAATATAATTTACATTTATACATATCAGACTTCTACTTAATTAAAATGTGTTAGTAAATATTATAAGGTTAATATATAATTATGCATTATAACACCCATTACATGTGCCCAAGTATGGCTTTATCAACCATACAATCAATCTTAGGGACTACCATGTGGATCATTCAATCTATTATTGATACTAAAAATGAACCAGTTGATCTTGCATCACACTTATTGCATTAAATTTTGTATAATCATCCCAAATATTCTCAAGATATTTTAATGGTTAATTTTTTAATAATATTAGGCCTTTGAAATAGGAATATTGTATTTATAATAATGTATAACACATACTAAGATAATTCAACAAAAAATGTATTTAAGACAAGAAAATGACTTTTAACTATTAATTCTAAACCAACCATCACATTTATGTCTAAAAAATCATCTAATGATAGTTAGTCAATATTTATAAAATTAGTTAATGAATTGGATATTATTTTAATATATCTTGGCGAAATAATTTATCATTTCACAACTATATTTATAAGATTCATAAAAAATTTCCCACCTAATGTGTGATGTATAAAAGGTTATCAATATTATATTATTGCAATGATTTACCTATTAAATATTTAATGGATTTATAAAGAAAATAAATAATTGAATATGATGCTATTGTTATTTTCTTTAAAATATTGTATTTAAATATAAATATTATACTAGTTTAGCTTTTCATAATGTAGAAATGTTGAAATCCATTCAAAATTTAGGAAATGATCTATTTTTCATTAAATTAAAATTGAATGATCAACCCTCCATATCAAGTAAAATAAAATTTGTTTTAAAAGGTAATACTACATCAAATAATCACTACTCTAATGTTTGTGAATTGGATAATAATCCAAAAAATTACATCATTCTATAAAAATTTAGAAAACTCCTTAAACAGAAAGATAGTATTCCTTTTGACTTGTTAAGATAACATAAAAAGATGCATCTCTAAGGAACCTTGAAGAGAAACCAAGATTTATAGTGTTTATGTAGTTAAAATAAGGAATAAATATTAAAATTATACCCCTAAATATAATTTAAATGTATCAAAATCTACTAGTAATCAACCTCCTCCTAAACCATTTTTCAAAGATAAAGGTAAAGTTGTAAGTCAAGGAAATACTACTACATAGACCTTAGTTGAAATTTTACAAGAAATAAATCTTTTACCTATTGGATTTAATAATTTGAAGTACTAATTATCCTTTAGGATAATACATTATACCAAATATAACATAGCTTCTAGGCCATATAATATGGTTAATGACTTAGCAAATACAAAGGCAAACTATTATTTACTTCAAGTTGCTTTCTTACCTAGTCAATTAGAAAATAGTAAAACAACTATAAATAATGTTGATCTTAAGACTATTTTTGACTTTAAATAATTGATTACCTAAAGGGTACGAACATATTTTTTTACAATACGGTGATCCACCTTATGATTTTATTCCACCATTTTATGTATCTATAAAGATTGTTTCTAGAATTATTCATAATTGCATTCTTGATACAAAAGCCTCAAATAATATCATGCCTAAATATATTATATATCAATTAGGAATTCCTTGTCAAATATATAATTAGAAACTTATAGGTTTTTAATCTTTTCAAAGTAAAATTTTTGGAAAGATTTTTGATATAATCAATAGATTTCTCAAGATGAAAGGATCATATGTATGGGTAATGTTCAAGTTATTGATATTCCTACTAGTTATGCTATGTTTGTAGGAAGATATTAGTCAAATTCCATTGGTGAATTTTTTTTAAGGGATACATCTTGGGTTATATTATCAAGTTTTTTATTACCATAGTTAAAAACTTAAAAAAATAGTGTAATCTTACCTTATTATAAATTATTGCATCATATATTAGATTTACATAGTAGGGGGATAACTTTAACATTTGATCATTACATTAAATCTTGTTTTGCATGTTGAATATTATTTTTGATTGTTTCTAAAGTGATAATAAAATATTCATTATCATGTTCAGTTAAATATAAAATGATGTTTGACATATTCAATATAGGTTCTCACAAGGTTAACATGCTTTCCCAAATTTGAAATCATGACAATCAGTGTAACATTATTGGTTTGTGCATCATACTTCATGAATTTTAATTAGTAATAACATGGATTTAGTATATATAAACATGATAATTTTGATACAATTTGTTTCAATCAATGTAAATTTTAACAAAAAAATCTTGGTCCTTGGTCTAATTACATATTCATGAGAGCATATGTAACAATCTACAAGTTTTATTGAAATATTAAGGCCAGGATATCAATGTTTGATAATATGTATTAGAAATTATATTAAGTTATACTGTTTAATTTTATAATATAAACATATATTTAAAATTCTCTAAAAAAAATCTAAGCCTATTGATACTTTCCTAAGATTATAGCTATAAGTTTGTTCGTCAATTCAAAATTGTTGCATGGTTTGAAAGGATTTGATCATATGCCATTTACATATCTTAATTTCCAAGGTATATTATAAAGTAATAAATTTAAATTAAACTTTGTATCAACTTGGATACATAACATTTTTAAATAAATATTATGGTAAATGCTTTGATATCATATTGGGTTTCATTATTGCCATGAATGTATTTTTTAGTCATGTCAATTAAATGTTTTAATTTGGATGGAATTTTGTATTCACTAAAAGTTTGGATAATGGATAAATGGTAATGTGAATAGGTTGGAAATGTTCAACATTAAACTAAAAAAAATTATCCACTGTCTTTCTTTGAAATGAGTCAAATATACTTGGACACCTAGAAAATTCTCTTGCATTCAATGTAGCCTCCAACCAAGATATAGGTGGTTGGTTGGTTTAATTTGATCATTTGAACATTTGGAAAACTTCTACATGGAAGATGATTTTTTTTGGTCTTTAATTTAATGATTTTGTTGATAATATTCAATTGTTTTTGGATTTCTATGTAGTCTAGATACTCTATCTAATGTTAAATTTAAATTGAACTTCGTATCAACTTGGATACACAACAATTTTAAATAAATATTATGGTAAATGCTTTAATATCATATTAGATTTCATTGTTTCCATGTATGTATTTTTTAGTCATTTAAATTAAATATTTAACCTATAAATGTTTAAGTTTGGATGGAATTTTGTATTCACTAAAAGTTTGGATAATGGATAAACAGTAATGTGAAGAGATTGGAAATGTTCAACATTAAACTAAAAAAAATTTAGCCACTATCTTTCTTTGAAATAAGTAAAATATAGCCTCCAACCAAGATATAAGTGCTTGGTTGGTTTAATTTGATCATTTGAACATTTGGAAAACTTATGTATGGAAGATGATTTTTTTTTGGTCTTTAATTTGATGATTTTGTTGACATGGTCTTTGATCTTTGTAAGACATTTTGAGTACACACAAGGGTAAGAGTATGCTTTGTGTTTATAATAAAATAGTTTAAAAAAAAAATGAATATTCTATGTATGATATGCTTTTTCTATATGAAGATAAATAAAATGCATGAATGGTCTTGCATTATTTTTGGCTTAGCTTGTACTCAATTCATAAGCCAAGGTTTGCACTCAAAATTATGTTTTTGTGTTTCCACTGAAATTAGTATTGAATTTAAATATACAACTATTTCACTTAATTATAGGTTTTGTTAAATATATTGCATTTATTTTATGATATTGATATACATCATTCACTCAAATTTTATTGTAGGATTGCACTTACTTTCAATATATAATATATTATAATAGTTAGTGTTCATTTTTAACAAGCCATTATTGCACTAGTCCATAATATTGGATGTTCAAGTTAGTGTTTATATTTCACACAACTTTTTCACTTAGTTTTTTTTATTTTAATATGATATTTACATTCAAATCTAGGTTTTTATAAAGTCATTGCTTTAAGTGTTTTGGGGGTTTAATGAGTTATTACATTCAATGTTTGAGTTAGTTTTTATAATTGCACTATTTTTTATAATCCATTGTTGCACTTATGTCATATCCTTAGATATTGAATTCAATTTTGAGATTTTATGACACTTTAATTAGTGTGTTACAACTCTTTGTGTGTAGTATTTATTAATGGGTTTGAACTTATGTATGCATTTTTAATGGGTTGTTGGCAAGAATGTAATATATTACTTAGTTATTTTCATCATTCTATAAATAAATTATTTAGGATACATCAATATGTTTTCATATAAATTTTATTTTATTGTGATTTTTTTATTTGTTCATATTAAAGATGATAGTTTCTTGAAAAAAATAATGGGCTTTGAACGTATAAGGTTTCAAGTTATTCCATATTTATTGTATAAAAATAATTTTATTAGGATATTATTTGAATGTATGGAAAAGAAAGAAATGAATATTTGAAATCATGAAAACCTATATAGTTTTAAATTTGAATGATATTTATGTTGGACATTGATTTCATACAAATATCATACAAATAAACACATACATATAAATTTTTCAAAAATGTTATGATCAAATTGTGAATTTTACACCATATATGCATTATATTTATAGTTTTAAACTCAAAATGATCATTATGTTATCAATGTATTTACAAATAAACCTATAAATAAAATAATTGATATGCATGCATGATTTGTAAATTGTGAAGTCATATAAGATTATATAGATGATTCCTTTCAATTGAACATTATTCACACAATTCTAATGAATCAATTGACATTGATTTACAAGAATTTATATTACTACTTGAGGTACACTATTTAAATCATTTTATTGAGTCTAATATTATAATTCATATACTTTTTTTTTCTCAAGTGAATCAAAATAATCTGTAATTTTATTTGAGGTATATTATTCTAATCCCTACTTCAAATTTGAGAATTTTGACTTATATAGTAATATAATCAAGGTTAATAATTATTTTTAAAATTAAATAAATAATAAATCTTTATAGATTGAATATTAAAACCCAAAATTACATGAAGATATTGAATTTATTGTAAAAACTAAAAGGTGGGTAATTCTAGATTGACAGGAGATGTTTAATTCAATTTAATACTATCTCAAATGGAATGTTTCCTATGGATTTATTTGGAGTTATCATATCCACCCATATGAAAAATATAAAATTTCCCCCCACTTTATATCATTCATCTCAAGAGTTTTCCTCATAGTTTCAATCACATTTTTGTTGTTAGATTTAGCTTATTTATTCTCTTGAGGATAATAATTTAAATCATAAGTCAGATTCATGCTAAACCTTTCACACATATCTATTAGAGGCCTTGTTTTGAAACATATATCATTATCAACAATGATTCTTATAGGCATCCAATTTTTTTTAATAATGTTCATCTGTAATAAATTCATCACCACTTTGTGAGTGATATTCTTAGTTTGGATAGTTTATACACACTTTATGAAGTAATTGATGTCAACCAAAATCTACTCATGGCCAACACTTGATTGATTAATGATTTAATCAATAAAATACATTTTCTAATGTTGAAATGCAACTTCTATGACCACAATCTATAGAGGGAAAGACCTTGACCCTTTCATTTTCCCAGCAAATTTGGGAAAAATCACATTTTATTACTATTTCAACAATGCCTTTAAACAATGAGGGCCACCAATAACTAGATGTAATAATATTATGAGTTGTAACTTTAATTTCATAATGGAATCCACATATCCCAATTCAAAATTACTTTACCAATTATAATTCATTTTCTTCATTAATGTATATTATGAAGACACCTCAAGAACTCCTTTAGGTTAATCCCTTTTCAGTCAATACATATTTTTTGGAAGCTAGATTTAGATTCCTTCACAATGACTTGTTTAAATCAAAGGAAAAAATAGATTTAATAATTTATAATGTTCTTGTACCAAACTATCTCACTCAATTCATCATTGACAACAATAATCTGCTCCTCTAAGGTGTTCACCTCAACAAAAACAAGATTTGATTTTACCCTTAATGTAGTTGGTCCTTACCCTCTTATAATTTTGGTAGTATAAATCTCAAGATAAAAATAGTACAACTTTTTCACCCATATACACCTTTTACCTAATGTCTCTAGTTAGTTTAGAATATCCTTGATAATGGTGTGGGGGACAAACACCTTCACTAGGGAACTCAAAATACATGACCCAAATGCCTTCATAATATTGACAAGTGTGAAAGATTATTTTTACAAGATAATATATTTCATCTCAACATTAAAAAATGCCTTACGAGTTATTTTTTAGTAAGACAATAACCATTGTATGTCGAGAAGTAAAGTAAAATATATGAAACTTTTTTAAATCTAGGATTACTAGTATAAAATCCTACTTGATGGATTCATTGATGTCAAAAAATGATTTACAATCAATAATCTAATCCTTATTTAGCATCCTTAGATTGGGCTAATATGTTTTTTAAAATTGGAGATAAAATATTTAAAAAAGTTAATATGACCAAACAATTATTGTATACCTTTTTTGGAATGCGAAAGAGAGATGCCATATATTACCTTTACTATTTTTGGATCAATCATCACTCTTTCCTTTGAGATAGTGTAACTCAAAATATATTTTTTTGTTTTCCACATTAAAGACACTTTTCTTTGGATTAAAGGATATTATATAATCTCTACATTTTTTTAAAAATATTTCAAGGTGATTTAAATGGTGTGGTCTCTTCTTTGACTAGAAACTAATATCATGCTAATAAACCCCCATAATATCATTGATCACACCTATTAATGTATGGTCATATATCCTTGAAATGTAGTTCTAACATTTATGAGTCCAAAGGGAAATATCACATATATGTATATGCTCCAAGTATTTTAAAAAATTTGTCTTATTTCCATAACCCAAAAAATCAACCCACAAATTCCCATGCATTTTAGAGTTATGTTTCTCTATTTCCAACATCAATAATTATACATGTATATATAATACCATAAATTCTAATGTGTGTGTGCAAGTGTTATAACCTTCTTGTGGTAAGAATAAGAATATTTTAACCACATATAAGTTAAGTGATTAACACAAGTTAAAAAAATAACCTCATGGTTATATTACCTATCCAAAGCTAATCACTTTATCCTTATGATATTTTCACCTTTTCATCTTAACAAACAACAAAGGAAAACTCATGATATAAATTTATCTATCTACCTAATTAGTAAAAGTACATGACATAGATCTAGGGATTAAATATATTTATCTACACTTAAATAAAATGGGCATAATATAACTTAAAACCTTGTTTATGAAAGTCACACAAATATTAAGGGTGATTAGGTTATCAAATTTGTTAAGAACTTTATAAAAAATACTTTAGACTTATATACTAGTATTTTATGATAAGTTTTCGTGTATATAAATATTCTTTACATTAAATTATATTAAGCAAGACAATATTTAAAGCAATGAACAAGAGTATAAACCAACACTACTTTATATAATCTTAAGTTTTGCTAAGGATGACATTTAAGTCTAAAGTCTCCCTTGGTAGTGTAAGACTTTGATATAAAATCATTGTCCAAGTTTAATCATGAATGAAATACTTATGGCCATCCACATACAATTATCTAAGAAATGAACACAATTACAGTTTTATACTACCAATCTTTCTAACAAAAACACATCAAGGATGTTAGGTTTTTTAAACCCATATACTAAATTTCTTTAGAATTAGTTAATATTAAGCCAAAGAACTTAATGTCTCATCTAACTAAGCTTATTTAAATAATTAAAGGACTTTAAACATAGACTGAAATAATACACATCCCTTTTACATCACTATTTATATATTTTTCAATCACATCTATCAAAAAAATATGAAAGACTTTTGACCAATTCAATTTTTCATAAAACTATAATCCATTTCCATCTCTTATCCCAATCTAAGGTTTGTTTTACTATTAATAGAGCCACTTATTTTTGTTATTCATAGATAGAAGGTAATGCAAATTTTCAAAATTATTATGTATGACAACAGAGTTCTAATCGAGATATTTGTAATAATACAAACCCAATAAAAAGTATTTACTCACTTGTTCTTATAGGCATATATTTTATGGCACAAACATTAAAAATATTTATACATAACAAGCTAGTTCATTCCAACTCTAATTTCCTCTATCATATTTCATGCAAAAAATAACCAACTTAGTAATATTAAATCCAAATCGTTACTTTGAGTGCATAATAAAATTATATATTTAGGGTTTACCCAACAAGGTATCCCAAATTTCCACCTTAGGATAATAATAAAAGTATTTAATATAAAAAAACATTAATTCTATGGTTATGTTTCTACCAACTTCTACATTTCTTAATATTCTTAGCAAAAAAATATTAATAATTTTGAGTAACTACAATAGTTAAACTACATTAATAATATTTGAGGTAAGCTATAATGTTGTTATGTATATCACCACATGCTGATATAAGTCAAAGATAACTTTTCAACTATCATGTCATGATAAATATTTAGTTATCAAAAGAGATGAAATCAGAAGAAAAGATGTTACAAAAATGATAGTGTAGTCTTACTTATATTCACAAGTGATCTTCAAAATACACATCCATTTATTGTAAAGTTAGTGTGTTTTTTATAATATCATATGAAAATAATACATCAACCTAGTATTAGGTACCATAATTAAACCCAAAAATGATTTCCACATGCTACCGTTAGGTTAAGCTTCAGTGACACATCTTAGCCCACAAAATTTACACAAATAAGACATATTACTTCATATTTTTTTATGCCCAATGAGACACCATATCTCACTAAATAATTTAAATCATGACTAAAAATGATATGTAATTGAAAATATAAAAGGGAAAAGTAAAACCATAATACTATAATTCCTCCATAAATCTTGAATTTAATAATAAAAGTAATTGGTGAAAATTTAACTTACTAATACAATAATATGAATCAAGTATGAATTTGGAAAATAATGATGTACTTCAAATATTCCAAACATTTTTTCAAACATGATTCCAAAGTTATAACTCAACTCTAAATAAGAATGCTAAAATATTAACAGATCAAGGAAATAAGAATGATGTGTTACACCATATTCCATCAAGCTATATATTATAAGTTTGCAAGAAAAAGAGATTCTAAATACCTTCCAGGGTAGAATAAAACATGCAAAATCTTACCAAATATATAAAATTTAATCATTTACAACTAACAACATAAAAAAGGAGCTATAAAACAACCTAAAATCATCCAATTTACCATTTGATTAAGTCCCTTATAATGAACACAATCAATGTACCTATAAAGTTCAAATATAACAAGAAATAATCCTAGCTAATAATTACCATGTAATTTAAAATATAGATACAAATAATGAATACTCTAAGACATACTATAATGTGCACTAGGGTTTGACCCTAATCTAAAATCAAAACTATTAGCACCAATCCAAACCTTAATCCAAGGATACAACTAGTCTTTATTAGATCAACATATAAATAATATTACTCACCTAAGCCATTCTAGAAAATTTACTTTTATAACACATGAAATTTCCTTATAACATGTTCACCCATAATGAAATTAAATGAGTATTGTTCATATAATTGTATTAAAATCAAGAAATAATTGTGTTTTTATAATATAAGTTAACCAAGGCAAGTTCTCAACCAATCTTTAATAAGTTCAAAATGAGTTTCATATCAGTTTTTAAAGCTTGATAGTATAATGAAAACCAAATCTACTTCAACAATATGGTCAGACCAAAATCAAATAGATTATAAGTGTTGAAATGTAATTTGAGAAATAACCTATATAAATTAGATATTTATTCATATAATCCAAAATCTACCCACACAATAGTAATAAATGGATACCCTAATATAGTCTTGGATTTAGAAACAAGAAACAAGTACAACAAGGTCATTTCCAATAATGGTTATAGCTTGAAGCTTCCATAAAATACATTTCTCAGTCATAGTATAGATTACATCAAAATCAAAGATTGATTTAATGCCTCAAGTTAGTGGCATATTCAAGTTCTTCCATAGTCAATAAAAAACATCTAAAACATAGTTATTCAAAGACATAAATAATAAAAATAATGTGAATCCTGAGCCCATCCATTTGGTGTTATCCTACCCACCACAACCATTAGTCTAGGGTTGGAATAGGCCATTATAAAAATTATCATAATCATAAAATCAAATGAGAGACAAGGGTTTAGAGAGATGGAAAGAGAGAGTTTTAGTCCACCACTATAAGATTTTACACAAAGCAATACATAATACATACATAGAAAAAAAAAAATGTTAAAATAAATAGCAAAATTTTGCGATAGTATTCCAAACCAAATATCCACATATGAAAATAAAATATTAAATAAAATAGATTTTTTTTGAACATGATGTTGAATCAAATGATAAATTTTTGAAAATGATGTTAAATTAGATAACACATTTTAGAACAATATGGATGCTAAATTGAATAACACATACCACTTTAATATCAACATTTATTACATCTATATGCCATATAAGGGTGAGATATATCAAAATAGGCATACCCTTTAAGGTTTTTGCAAACAAAAAACCATAATTTCCATCCAAACAACATTCCAAGTTCTATCTAACCTATCATAGAAGCTATATACAAAAACTACTTATAAGGCTAATGAATAATTTTTAGGAAGGGGGAATCCATTCCTATATCTTGTTCATCCTCCTAGGGTTTCTAAAAAAATTACCACAATAAATATGCAAGTAAAAATAGAACAAAAAGAAAAACTTACTTGAAATAATGGAATGCTCTTGTTACTTTTTCCTCTTTCTTTTCTTTTCCCACCACTTTCTCTTCTTGTCCTGTCGATCTATGTGTTTTTTATATTCATCCATGGATATCTTAACTCCCTCCATTTAACTACCATTACATCAGTTTAATTGGAGTAGTGGTTCTAAGAAACATCCACATTCTCCATGTTTTCTACAAAAACTACATTTTATCCTCATTCTTGTAACTTCCTAGTCAATAATTCAAAAAAATACAAAATGACTTGAATGATAGACTTCCAAAATTTTCACCACATAAACCCTAATGAAATGATTAGGTCATTCAACTAGGATTAAATTTCAATAAACATAATGTCCAAAAATGACCATTTTAACCTTTAAATACCCAATTCAAAGAATTATCTATCATATTTCCAGGAAAGGTTTCAATCATATATTTCACACTCAATAGGTCCTAAATGAAACTAATAAATCCGAGACCATACCTTCACTAGAATACATATATCATAGATTTAATGTAAAATTATTAAATGAATATCACCATTGTGGTAAACTTTTAATATAGTAAACTAATGCAAAAAGAGTTCAAATTCTAACAACATGTTATAGTTTACCAATAATGAATAACATCTCTATAGACATAGTGTCACAATTGATTGAGAGCCAATAATGGAACAAAATTAAATAATAAAATAAAAATTATTTGAGATTTTGTTGTGTGAATGCTAATGCAAGCTATAGGAAAGAAGTGAGAGGAAAAAATGAGAAAGAGTGGTGTGGATAAAGCCCTTAATCCAAGAGGCTTAGAGAGAGAAGAACTAGTGAGATCTCCAAGAAAGAATCTCAAGAAGAAATTAAGATAGATAAAGTAGTCAAAGACAAGGACAATAAATAAAGAGACTCTAAAAGAGAAAGAGTCAAGTTAGAGAGACCCAAGTGAGGTAAAAAAAGGAAATTAGGTAGGATTGTCAAGAAGAAGAGATAGGTAAAGGTGAGATATAGAGGAAGAGTGAAGAGTGTAAGGAGTGAAAGAAAGATGAAGGTATTAAAGAGTGAGTAATGCCAAAAGAATATGGAAGTAAAGCAAAGAGAATTAGATAGAGAAAAGGAGATTGATGAGATGAAGATGGTTTTGGCAAGGTTAGAACACTTATTTGAATAAATGAGACCAAAAATTCTTGTAAACATCAAGAGGAAAGTGAGATGGCCTCTCAAGCAGTTGATAGAGAAGAAAAGAAGATAAATGGTGAAGATATTAGTAAGCCATCATAGAAGAAGAAGCAAAGGGGAAATCAAGCCTCAAAATATTATGACTAATGATTTATTGGGATGTGTACATATAGGTGAAGATTTGAATAAAGATGAAGAACATTAGAATCATGATCAACATGCTAAGGTTGAGGAAAAAATTGATTGGATAACTGAGTATGGTGATACAACTTTATGATACCATAAATAAGGAGAGACACTTGATGAATAATAAGGAGAGATAAAGTTTTCATCAGAACCATGCCTCATGACAATCATGAAGGAAGCAAATATCAATCAAGAAAGCTTTGAGGAAAGAAAAGTGTCATAATGTATTCAATTCAATGTTATTTTTGATGAGTATGCTAATCTAAAAGATGATGAAGATGATTTATATGAGGGTAAATTAAATTTAATGAATATTATGGTGGAAGTATAGGAAGGAATAGAAACACCAAATGAAGTGTTTGGCATGCATGAAGAGATCTATGAGGTGTAACAAGAGAGTATGAAGAAGAGGCACATGTTAAAGTGCTTAAAAATTATGAGTTGTAGTAGGTAGAGGTGTCTTGATTGGAAACAATTGAATAAAAAAGTGATATATCTGAGTATAGTGTAGAAGATAAGCAAATTTGGTAGCACATAATGCAAGAATTAGAGGATTTGAGTCAAATAGGAGATGAAGACTCCACCATGGCAGCTAAGTTTGCATTGATGACATTCTTGAGCCAAGATGAAAAAGAGTTGGTAGCCAAAGAAAAAACATAATTTGAAGAGGAAAAAAGTGAAATACAAGAGAGAAATTAATAATTGGTTATATTTTACTTTTTTTCTTGATGTGAAGGTCTTTAGAGGAAGAATAACAAGCAATAATTGCCTATGATCAATTTGAAGATATAAAATAAAAGAGAGATCATCAAAGAAGGAGCCATAATGACTTTAACCAAGAATAAAGAAGGTATACATGATTAAAATAGGCCTTGGGATCTAGGAGGACATGAATTTGAAAGAGGTTTTTTGAATAGAACATTAAAATCATATCAGTTAAAACTTTCATAGAAAGTTTCCTTTTGCTCCTTGGAAGTTTGATGCAGGAGCATCACTACCCTTTATAAGTTTTAGTCTATTTTGAAATTTGGAGTATTTTATGAGTAATTATATTAATCTTGAGTCTAAATGAGTAAATATTAGATTATATTTATACTTCAAATTTGAATTGGGATCACATTGGCTTTTCCCTACCAAAATTCCTTGATTTGAATTTTCAAACTCTCATGTCAAGGTTGGAGACTTCAATCTTGTATAAATAAGTTTTAATGTTGTAATTTATGTGATTAGGATTTATTAAGGGGTAAAGAGTCTTTAAAATCATACATTATTCATATGATTATTCATCTTGATGGGTATGTTAGAGATTAAATTAGTTAACACTCTCCCAACATACATGAGGGAGTTGAAAGTTAGTTAGATCAGTTTTAAGATATAAAAGAAGTTGTAAATGGTTTTTTGGGAGTTAGAGTTATGGATTAGATTAAAATTTTTTAAAGGAAGTAAAACCAAAGAATATGAATAGAAATTTCCTTGTTTGAAGATAGTTATATTGGCAGACCCTATATTTTTTGTGTATGTAATAATGTTGAATGTGAAAACTGAGTATGTGTAGAGTGATTTGATAAAATAAATGTTTTTGAAATAATTAAAATATTGGTAAGTTGGTTTACATTGTGTTATTAAACTTATTTACATTCTATTAAGTGTCTTTCTTATATATAAATGATAAACACAAGACATACTTGTGTACCCTATGTTGCTTATACATTGTGGATTTAAGACAAAGAATGTACTCTTAGAACTAAAATATTTTGTGTAAGGAGATAAAATTATGTTTTGATAAGAGAAAATATAAATTTATTAAATGATTTTTTGTATGAATCATTAAATTATTATTATTTCCATGGGATACTATCATACTAACCTTGTAGGAGTCTATGAACCCATACATAGTCTAACTCAAACTTGAGCATAAGATGGAAATAAAGGATATTTCAAAGGTTTTTATCTACTTAAGAACATGTAAGAGATAATTTCAGACCCTATATAATCATCAAGGAAGGTTAATTCTTGTTTGAAACCCTTAAACCATAAGTTAATCCCTCTAGGATAGAAGTAGTTTGTGTTATCCCATATAATCAAGTACAAAGCATTGAAAATGTGTGTAACAGAGGCATAAAAGGGGATAGTTAATTATTAAACATGATGTGTGGAGGATTCATAATAAATAAAAATATTTTTCAACATTTTAAACCCTTTTTGGAATATTAAATCTCAAGACCTTGCTCTCAGACCCCTATAGATAATGATTGTATACATAATGGGAGAAAAAATGTTAGGTAAATGTTGAACAGAGAAGAGATGTTCAAGAAATAATGTGTGGAAAAGGTGAAAATAGGTGATACATACCTATAACACCAATAATAGTAGTTATAAACTAGTTATGAAGGTTAACACTTTGAATTTGTTACTCTCGAGTTACACAGTCTTTTGTAGACCTTATTCTAGCATTTCTAAATAAGATTTTGATTTATGGGAGTTTCTACTAGTGAAAAATCATGAAATTTGGTGAATATATTATAAATAATGTGTGATAAGATATTTTATATTTTTTAAGTTGATCTCATATGGATTAGATGGATTGTGTTTAAGACAAGGTCATAGGAGACCTAATAGACTTAAACAATGACCAAAAATTACTAGGAATAGGGATCTAAGAGTGGATTTAGAGCCTAAAAATTTAGGGAGAGATGAGAGAGGTTATATGGTGCCTAAAAATAGTTTTTTTCCCCAATATGATGTTTTATTGATCCATACATTACAAAAAAGATAAAAAATACTACTATAGAGCTTGTGATAAAGTGAAAAGTAGGGTAAGTTATCAAGTATTGTTTGATAAATTATGAGGATCAGATAATGGTTTCAAATTAGTATTTATAGAGTGTTAATATGGTGATATGAGTGATAACATATACAAAGAGGTCTGAAATATATATGGAGGTAGTTATTAGGGAGTTTTCATTAAGGAACGAGCATATTGAAAGAAGACCATTATGAGAGTTGATTAGAAGGAGACAAGTGTGAATGGTATTGATGGAATGATTAGTGAAGATAAGTTTGAGATATGATCATGAATATCCAAGTGTGAAAGTCTTCAAGTGTGAGAGGAAGATATTAGATGTTCAATAGTAGGGTCATAGAGATCAAGAGCCAAGACAAGCAAAGACTAGAGCTAGGTGTTAGAGTAGAGGTTAAGGTAAAGATGTTCAAGTTTATATCCATAATAGACAAATATCTTATATACCTCTACATCAAGTCCCCTATCTAAGTTCCTACACTCTAAAGTGTCTGCCTATCCCAAAGGGGCTTGGATGTGGGTGAGTTAGGTGTTGACTCCTCATCCTCTAAAACATGACTAGAGGTGGATGTAGAAGATTCCCCATCACTACCCTCACTATCATAACTAGAATAAGAAGAGGAATCTAGATAAGGAACCTAATTTGGATGATTTAGGTTAGAATAAGAATCATCAATTCTAAGTGAATCTAATGAAAAAGGAGTGTCAAGTGTTGAGTCTTGTTGGGGAATCCAAGAACAACACACCTATTTTGATCCCACTTGTTAGGATCTTACTCCTCAGAAAGAGCACAATATGATTACCAAATACAAGTAATTAAAAATTTAGAATTATCCAGAAGTACAAGTAACTAGAATTCACAAATAACATAGAATATGAGAGACAATACACTATTTTGTATTAATGCTTGTACAGAAAAGAATACAATAAAGAAGATGCCACTTCTTCTCCCACCTTTCAGAGGCTTCCCACACCTCAAGTGTACAGTAATTCTTCTTCAAAAGTTCACTCTCCTACCAAAAATGGTCCCAACACACAACTTACACACAGAATTGGTGTTCACCTCTCCAACTAGTCAGTAATAACCCTGCAGTACCAAGCACTCTAAAGTAATTCAAGTAGATCTCCCATGAACTTGCAACCTATAATTCAACAGACCTTACTTACACATGTAGATCTCCTATGAGCTTGCAATAGCCTACAACTCAATGATCTTACAATGGAAGGATCTTTCTTGCCTTCCTTTTTAGCTCATAATTACAATACATGCCAATGGGTCTATAAATAGATCCCAGACTTAAACAATAACTTAGACTCTTAGTTTACTAATAATAGACATGTAGCTCAAGACTCAAAATAGCCTTTACATGCAAACACTCAGTTCAACAAACTAACTATTCATGCAATGAATAGTTTTGGAACACACAGGCGACTGATGTCAGTCCCTGTCTGACTGGTGCTGACCGACGTTGGCTGACTCCCTACCGATGCCGGTTGCCTTCTGCATTCATCATGACTGACGTCGGTTATACTACTGATGCCAATACTTCTACAAGTCAACAACCTCTCCTCTTCATTTGCATAGTTAAAGCTTTTAGCTCCACAACCTAACAATCTCTCACTTGGAGATAAACAACTGCAACTATACCTGTACCTGTACATCATCTAGTTTGTTCCCTTGGCTTTGTATCCCTCTTCAAGATCACTCTTGAAGACCAACCACCACAAATCATATGGTGCACCTCTTGTCATCCAAATCACCTGCCACATCTGCATTTACAAATCCATGTAGAAAATAACTTAACCCTGCATAGTATGTGCACATGCTGCTGGTCCCTCTAAGAATCCACTGAACTGCCCTCCAATGCTTCTTTCTCAGATTGGCTCCTAACTTTTTGACAACTCCCACTACTTGGGAAAACTCAGGTCTAGTACACATGTACTCAACCTCATTATGTGAATCAAGACACTGTTCTGTGAACTGTCCAACCATCGGCATGCAAACCAGTCTCACACAATCATCCTGAAACAAAGTCAACTTGTGACCTTCCATGTCCCTAGAACACACTCATGCCAAAGAATCTTGCTACTCCCAGATTACTCATGACATACTTCTGAACTAGCTTTACCTTTAGTTCAACAACTCCCTATATATGTAACCTTGCAACAAGCACATCATACAGTAATAAGATAATGTAGCTAATATTATCCAAACCTGGTAAAGAGAAACACAATGATCAAACCTCCATTGTCTTATAGCTTACTCAAGACCATATACCCTGGCCTTCCATCTCACACGTCCATTTCCACTCTTCTTCATCCTAAAAATCCATTCATCTCTCAATGATTCTTTCCAGCTGGCAACTCCACCCAAAACTCCCATTTGGTTCTTTTCCAAGGAATCACATCCTCATCCATGCCAAGCTCCCACTGTTTCCTAGATCTACCTGCTCTGCTTCTTTAATAACTTCCTGGTTCTTCACCATCAGTGAGCAACAAGTAGTGTAAAGAAGGAAAATGATGAATTTGAGGCTTACATACCCTTTAAGTCCTCCATATGGGCACTTGAGACTCCTTAACAGCTTGTTATCCACCCAAAATCCATCTCAGTGACCGATGTCGGTCACATCTTAGTATGCATCCAATCGATGTTGATTCCATGTGACTGCCTCATCACCAATGTTGGTTCCCCTTGGCCGATGCTGGTGTTTATCTGTCCCTGAGTTATCGATGTCGGTCTTCACATAGCTGACATCGGTCCCTGTCTAGATGTCGACATTGGTTTTCTAGCCAACGTCGGTCTCTATGTTTTTCTTGTGAAAAATGACTTTTACCTGCGAGCTCTTTTGGATCAAACCTTGTCAAAATCACCCTTGCTCTGCTTAGAATTCTTTTGCCCCTTATGTTGAACTCTATCCATCATCTAACCCTTGAAAACCAAGGCTTTCCTACTCTTGTCACGAACATCAGATTCTTCAAGAAACGTCACCTTCTTCTTCTGCATATAGAAATCTTGATTCATGCTTTTCAAATCTGAAAGCATACCCTTTGACTCAAGAACATGCATCTCCTTCTTATTCATGTGACCAAGCCTATTAAGCCACATCTTCAAATTTACAGCAGAAGTAGATAACCCAGAAAGAGAATTAGTAATATAAGTAGATAGATATAGTGTACCTACTTTCTTACCTCTTGCTACAACAAGTGCACCCTTGGTAACCTTCCAAGAGTCCGCTGTGAGAGTTACTATGCAACCCTCATCACCCAAACTTCTTACAAAAATCAAATTCCACTCTAGAACTAGGACATGCATGACCTTCTTCAACACCCATGTGTTACCTTTCTATAATTTCAGCTTCACTTTCCCTTTGCCAACCATCTGACAAGGCTTACCATCCCCTAAACAAATTTGTCCAAAGTCTCCCTGGACATACTCATGAAAAAATTCTTTGTTTGGGGATGCATGAAAAGAGGCACCAAAATCTAAAACCCAAGATTCTACTTTATCCAAAGAACATACCAGAGCATCCTGTGCAACGAACTTTGCAACATCTACTTTTTCTTCATGTCCTTCATGCTGATCTTCATTCAACCAACAATTTCTCTTTAAGTGCTCTTGCTTTCCACATTTCTAGCAAGTTATTCTACCATACTTGGACTTAGATCTCCTACCTATCTTTGACCTTGATCTCCCATGCTCTATCTTCTCTCTTTGCCTTCCTCTGCCTTCAACACTCAAATCATTCCCTGATGATTCACCTGTGCTTTTCCTGTGTATCTCTTCATTCAAGATTACACTCACAATATCATCCACTTTTAAGATTTTTGAAGCAGATGCAGTATTAGAAACTGCCATTACCAAACTTTACCAACTTTCAGGTAATGAGTATAAGATTAAGAGAGCCTTAATTTCATCATCAAAAGCAATATTGACTAAATTTAACTAGTTTACCAAACCATGGAAATCACTAAGATGACTATGTATAGATCCATCTTCCAACATTTGCAAATTAAATAATTGCTTCATAAGAAATACCTTATTTGAAGCCGAGGGTTTTTCATATAAATTTGCCAAATATTCCATCAACTTTACCATTGTCTTAACATGTGATAAGTTGGAAATCACAGACAATGCAAGGCTCAACCTTATAGATCCCAGAGCCTTCCGATCAAGAACCTCCCATTCTTCATCCTTCATATGCTGGGGCTTACAATCAACCCCACCCAACGATAAGTACAAATCTTTTTGATACAAATAATCTTCAATCTGCATCCTCCATAATTGATAGTTCTTTCCATTAAACTTCTCCATTCGTAGCTTACTTTCTTCTACCATTGCTCTACTCCCACTCAAACAGAAACCCCTGTGAGTAACCTGTAATCAACACACACTAACCAGATCTAATCTAACCTGTTAGTATCCCAACCAAAAGCTCTGATACCAATTGTTGGGGAATCCAAGAACAACACACCTATTTTGATCCCACTTTTTAGGATCTTGCTCTTCAAAAAGAGCACAATATGATTACCAAATACAAGCAATTAAACATGAAAAATTATCCAAAAGTACAAGTAACTAGAATTCACAAATAGCACAGAATATGAGAGATAATACACTATCTTGTATTAATACTCGTATAGAAAAGAATACAATAAAGAAGATGCCACTTCTTCTCCTACCTTTCAGAGGCTTCCCACACCTCAAGTGTACAGTAATTCTTCTTCAAAAGTTCACTCTCCTACCAAAAATGGTCCCAACACACAACTCACACATAGAATTGGTGTTCACCTCTCCAACTAGTCAGTAATAACCTTGCCAGTACCAAGCACTCTAAAGTACTTCAAGTAGATCTCCCATGAACCTACAACCTGCAATTCAATAGACCTTACTTACACATGTAGATCTCCTATGAGCTTGCAATAACCTACAACTCAATGATCTTACAATGGAAGGATCTTCCTTGCCTTCCTTTTTAGCTCATAATTACAATACATGCCAATGGGTCTATAAATAGATCCCAGACTTAAACAATAACTTAGACTCTTAATTTACTAATAATAGACACACAGTTCAAGACTCAAAAAAGCCTTTACATGCAAACACTCAGTTCAACAAACTAACTGTTCGTGCAACGAACAGTTCTGGAACACATAGGCGACTGACATCGGTCCCTGTCTGACTGGTGTTGACCAACGTCGGTCGACTCCCTACCGATGCCAGTTGCCTTTTGCATTCATCATGATTGACGTCAGTTATACTACCAATGCTGATACTTCTAGAACTCAGCAACCTCTCCTCTTCGTCTGCATAGTTGAAGCTTTTAGCTCCACAACCTAACAAGTCTATGGGATTATCTTAAAAGTGAACACTATTTTCTATGAAAAACTCATGTGTGGTTGGATGTAGACGGTGGTATCCCTTGACACCATCTAGATAACCTACAAAAATCAAGGCTTGTACTGAGGTTCCATAGCTTTGTGTATCTTATTTATTATACATGTCATAGATGGATATTCAAAAACCCTGAGGTGCTTAACATCAGGGTTCCTTCCATGTCAAGCTTAAAAGGGTGTTATGACTTTCAAAGCTTTATGAGGAACACTATTCTAAATATAAATAGTAAAATTAATGGATTATAACCAATACTAAGGTGCTATGGACTTAGAGTGAATAATATATGTAGCCATATTTTTCAAGAACTTATTCTTACATTCTACAATTCTATTCTATGAAGGATTATAAGTAACTATCCACTATAAATCAATCCCATTTGTGGTAAAAAACTACTCAAATATGTTGATGACATATTCACCTCCATTAAAAGTTTGAGTAACCTTGATGGATTTATTAGATTGTTTCTCAACAAGTTCCTTTAGGTCTTGAAAATATTTAAACACTTTAAACTTTTACTTAAGAAAGTAGACCCATGTATATATCAGTAAATCATCAATGAAAGTGAGAATGTACTTATCCCTTGTAAAATATAGATTAGGATAAGTCCTAGATACATCACTGTATACTAAATCAAATGCTTATTAAACCTTCCAAGATTTTGCTTTATAAAATTTTACTTTAGGATGCTTTCCAATATAGCACCCCTCATAAATTACTTTAGAGAATTAAACTCAAGGAAAGCCTCTAACCATGTAATTTTTGCTAAATTATTCAAGGTAGTGGTAGTTAAGGTGGACAAACCACTCATTCCATAATTTGATAGATCCATTTGAATGATTCAATAATGCTATCAGAGAATAATGAAGTGAAAAATGTCATAAGGTGTATAACTTCTCTTGGTTATCTACCTTACCCACTTCCATTGTAGTATCACTATGCAATTCCATGATGATAACTAAATCTAGTAAAAACTCAAACCTCATGCCTTTGATGATATGAGTGATTTTATACACTGATAGGAGATTGGTTGAAAGGGAAGGGACAATTAGAAAATTAATGAATATTACTCCTTCCATTCCACTAGACCCTCTCCCTACAATTGGTACATAACTGACATCACCCAAAATGATAAAAGACATGCTATAAGGCTCTAAGGAAGAAAACTCAACTAGTGAAGAACCCATGTGGTGAGAAGCACCCAATTCAATGACCCATGGATATGTTGAAGTTGTAACTGCTAAAATAACATTTCCCTTTTCTTTCTCTTTCCCCTTGCCCTTTTCCTTAATAGATTTTTATGTAGATAATTCTACTTTATGAACTCAAGATCACCTATGTTGTTTTTCTCTAGGAGATGAGTTAGGTAATCTATTTGTTTATTCATGCACTTGATTTCATCATGCCCATTTTTCTTAAAGTAGGCACACTTAAACTTTCATTTCTTAGTTTTTTCATTAGAAGAAGAGGATTTAGGGTTGGTTTTGGTAGAAGTTGATTCTTTCTTCTTCTCTTGATTCATATTATTATTATCTTTGTTTAAAGTCTTTGTTTTCCCATTCCCATAAATTAGGGATTGAGGTCCTATGGACTTTAATGTGCCCATTTGAATCAGATTATCTTTCTTCCTATTTAAGTTGACAATGAAAGCATCTAAAGAGGGTATTTTCCATGTAGTGCCCAAAGAACTTTTAGTATCATGAAAAGTAGAGACAAAGATTAAATATTCAGGACCTAGTTTAGAGAGTATAGAAAGAACAAGTTTGTCATCTTATTTTTTATCCCACATTATTTCAACTACAATCTCAAGGACATGAACTTGGTAAATAAATCCTGAAGGGTATCAAATTTGTAAGGATTTAGGCTAATGATTTAATTTACAAGATCATGATGTATAATCACATCTTGATCCCCAAAGAGTTATCCTATAATGGTCCATAGATCATGAGGTGATTTGGAAAGCTCTAAGTGAAATAAGAGATCAGGTGCTATAGAAAGACATAATATCCCATAGACTTCATCACAATGGTTATACCACTTAACTATGTTTTCATCTATGCTAGGTTTATTTTCATCACCCATGGTTATATTATACAAAATTTTACTCATTAAAATGGTTATCATCCTAATTTTCCATTCATGATAGTTAAAGGGAATTAGTGAGTTGGTTGAACTTGAATCCATTAGTACAAAATCAAGATGTAGTAGTAATGTAAGTTGAAATTGTTGCATAAATGAGAGTGCAAGTAGAATGTAAAGAGTGACTAAAAAGTTATAGTACACCCCATAAATTATGAAATGGTGACCTCCCTAATGTTGAAAATGCACACTCAAAATGTTAGACTCAGTCGATAGTGTGTTTTGAGCAATCAGTGTAATGATTCAAAAGATGAGATTTTGTAAATAAAGTAGGACATTAGACTTAGTCGATAATGCATCCATGAAAGCAATTACAATGTGAGAAAGTGAAATAATGAATAACACTTTCTCTATAAATATTTCCCTAAATACATTATTTTCTAAAAAATAATTAAAAATATCCACTAACAATGCTAAACTTGACCAATATTCTTATGCATTATTTTTTTATTAAAATAAAAGTAACATATTATCCCTTATTTTAAATCAATCTATTAAAGAAATAATTTAACATGCTAAAACATTAGATTTTTTTGGAATAAAATTTAAATCCTTTAAAATAGTAGGAGTATTTTGTGATTCTTCTTGACTAACTCACATGTAGATGATGAATGGACTGGTAGTTTTGACTAGTTGGAAATGAGAGTAGTCTAAATAGGTGAGAATGTTGTAGCCACAATATGTCTATAATATATACAAAACCAGGGTCAAATATGCAAAACTAAATAAGGAAAAACATAGTTTGATACCGAATAGAAGAGATCAGACTTGAGGCTATATGGAGGCATGCAATTTTTTGTAGAAAAATGCAACAAGGCACACCAAACATGCAATTTACAAAAAATATGACTCCACCAAAGATGAAAAACTTCCACAAATGGATTGTGAAAACTAGCTTTTATTTGTAAATTAAAAAATTCAAGATTTTAAATAAACTAATAGAAACAAAAAACTAGACAATCAAATACCAGAATGGATCTGATACCATATTAAAGTGGAAACCAAGATCTCTAAATCAAGTGAAAAAACATGTTTTTTTATAGGTATGAGTCAAGAATGTACACAACACAATAGCTACAAGAAAATGAAATCACATACGAGAATATTGCATAAACAAGATAAGACCCAAAACCCATATTCCATTGAATAATAGCTCACCAAGAGAGATGTACATATAGGAGTACATGAGTAACTCCTAATAAAGGTGGTCAAATATCCAATTATAGAATAGTAACTCCCATATTCAAAATAGCTGATCAAGGGAGTTATTTCCTATTCATCTGGTCAAAATGTAACTCCAAGTACACCTGAGCAATCTTATCCAAGAAAGTAGGAATACCCCAAGGGGAAAAAATCTATAATAAATAAATATGGGAAAAATAAAACCCCTAATTTAACAATTTACACATCAAGACCAATTGCAAAATAATCCTCATTATTTTTTATTAATATCAATAGCCAACATTATCCTTCATTTGGGATTGGGAGGATATAAATATATATAGACTTTGGGAGGGGATTCCTCATTCTCCAAGAAAAGTCTAAATTTACATCTCCAATAATATAACTATGTGTTAAAATCATGCAAAGTGTGCATGTACAAAATTGTATACATAAATATCATTACTCAATTAAAATACAATAAACATATGCCTAATAAAGTTGGAACCATAGTACCAATATTAACTTCAACATTCAAATATATATGCATACTTAATGTGGTATTGCTAGAAGAGGAAAATGTTGTGTGATAGTTGTAAAAATAGAAGTAGATGTTATATCCCCTTAAGGAATAAAAATTGGCCATGTTGGATTATGTATTATTTCATATTTGGAAAACTGGGGACCCATTGATGACGTGGAAACATATTAGTTGATTGTGTCTATGGTATTGACCCTGATGCTCTATATGTGGCTTTGAATTTCTGAATTAATGTGTGTTTAGTTTCAAACTCTTTATTTATAATATCAAAATTGAGTAAGGAAAGTTTAAATAATTTTATGGCTTTGGACATCAACCTTGCATGCTTTACTTTCAATATTTTAAATTCCACTCTAAGGGATTCAACCTTAGTCACTCCATCCTTGGAAAAATTTATTAGTTGTATAATTTCACCATTATTTTTTTAAATAGTTCCTTCAACCTCCTTCTTAAAGTTGTTTATAGCTACTTTTAGAAGTTTTTCAAAATTGGGCTTATTTACTAGTTTCCCAATAGAGGTTATCCCATTTATGACCCTCATATCTCTTAGGATCACCAAGGCCTCATTTTATTAGCTTGAAAAAATCCCTATCAAAACTTTCATTTATGTGTTACATTTAAAGGCACCATCCCTCTTTGTTATTACATAAATTAAATCCCATGTAGCATCTTGGGTAGACATTAGGTTCAAAAAATTAGTCTCTTTTCAAATTATTTTTATTAGTTCCATATTTTTATCACCTTCATCCTCTCAGGTTGACTCTCACCTCTAGAGACTCAAATATTATTCAAAATGGTATAGAACCTTGTGGCTACACTCTAGACATTGTCTACAATTTCCCAATGGGGATGGATAATTTGTTTCTGTAATAGCTTTTATTGTGACTCCTCTTTACTCTTATAAATATCCTTTATAGCCTCTCCAACTATATCCACAAAAGATAAAAAATCCTATGTATATTCTATAGGATCATTTGGATTCTTTTAGAGATTTTTTTCTAAGGAAAATAGGTTTTCCACTTATTCCAACTCTATTTCCTCCATTGTACTTATGTTCACCACTTTCCTCTTTTTCACCCTTTGAATTGTGTCACTTTGTTTATCAAATCAGGAAGATACGATGGGTAGGTTAGTGAGGACCAAGTTTTCTATATCATCTCTTTGGCCTTGTAGCTCTTTAACCCATTGGGGAACAATAAGTTCCCTTTCTTCCTCAGGTTGGCTTGGGTATTTAGAGGTAGAGGGTGGAGTAATAATTGGAGGTGGATTTATTACAGGAGGTGTTAATGAAAAACCTATTTTAATGGGGAATTAGAGTGGTGGATGAGTAATTATTTACCATCTTGATGTTTCCCTCTAAGGGGTGACTTCAACCACATGCTTATTAAGGCCTAGATTTTTCACAACTATAAGTGTGGCCAATTGTATGGGTGTATATTATGGTAATGGTATTTCCAATTGAGATAAATATTTTTGGGGGACTAGTGGCCCTTATGGATCAAAAATATAAACTAAAACTAAAATTTCAAAATAGACTCTCTTCTTAGAAGCCATTATTTGGGTAGGTGTGGAAAGAATAGAATAATAAATTGAAATAGAAAATGGTGGATTAGAAATAACAAGTGGAAAATTTATATATTGAATATGTAAAATAGTAGTATAAAAATTAAGAGAATAAAATATCTTATTACTATTTCTTCTTTCCTCTTTAGTGAAGATGTACTAGTATAATATTCTAGTTGGAGTTTATTATTCATGCAAGCTTCCCATGCTCATTTATTTGGCCCTTTATAACTCTACTTATTCATTTGCTTCATCTTGGGATATTTCCTCACTTAACTTGTTCCTCAATCCCTTCATTATTTATGCATTTCCTTTTTAATAATCCCTAAGATAATCCACTAGTAATATTACATGCCCATGTTATTCTTCCTCTAATTCCTCATCAAAGGATCCTCCTAGAGTAGCAAGACCTAATTATGGTCTTTACTCAAGTTTTGGTAATTTTAAGGAGTTTGGGGGGAATCTATATTTCCTTTGGTAAGTGATCATAAGAGGAATAAGAGGTGATGGGGAATATGAAACCAATGAAGGAGCCATAGCAGTAATGACTCCCAATATAGGTGATGGTGAAGGAATGAGAAGTGGAACAATAATGGTAGAGATAAGAGTGGATAGAGAGGAGATTGGTATAGTAGGGAGTATTTGAGGATATGCCCCCTCAATGGTGGTGATATATGAGGATGAGATTACTTGAGGTTCTTGAGGGGAAGGAAAAATAGATGGAAGAGATGATAAGTAACTTTGCATAAACTCTAGGAGACTTAGCTATGTAATTGTTGTAAGTGGAGGGAAAGGTCCCCAAGAGAATGTGTTTGTTTGTCCATCTAAAGGAGGTACAGTCCTATAGATTGTAGTAGTTATGCCTAGAGTGGTTGTATAAACTAAATGGTGGGGGCTAGATGAAGACTATGGAGACACTTGGGGATTTCCTTTCTAATCTAGAGGTTTTCCTCTCTTTGACTATTGGGTTCTCCCTCTAATAGATTGGTCTCTTCTTCTATGGGAGAGGGAGGATAGTCCTATTCTCATGGGTCATGTGGCTATGTTTGAGGTCACTAATTACTTTGGGATATTTATACTTTATGTACCATCTCATTTCTCTACTCTTTGGTAATTTATGGGTCATATTAGATGTCATAAGAAATAATCATTGACATATGCTTTTCCATCATATGATTATAAAATTTAGAATCATCTGATGAATTCAAAAATATAACATTGTATTCATATTATTGGTGACCATATATAATGTTCACTTACTTTTTATCCTTAAGTATTTAGAGATAGTTTATAATTTTTGCCTTGAGGTCCCATTCCTTAAATTGCACCACCTTTTAATTATAATGGGATCTAACCTTCCCCACCTAATTAAAGTGTAACATCACTACAAACTAAAGATTCATGATGTTTAGGGGAGTAGTCTAGTAATAATCTTGATGTTTGAGGCCAAGATCATCATCTATAATTTTATATAGTTAGTGGGTAACCTCTTATTATACCAACTAGTTTTATATGTGGCATGATATAAATAAATATGGTGATCATGTTCCCTGAATTCTAACTATGGTATTATTTGGGTAGTAC
This sequence comes from Torreya grandis, assembly GCA_037957365.1. Classification (NCBI taxonomy): domain Eukaryota; kingdom Viridiplantae; phylum Streptophyta; class Pinopsida; order Cupressales; family Taxaceae; genus Torreya; species Torreya grandis. The sequence continues at coordinate 1,898,382 of JARHVA010002187.1, forward strand.
CAATAATCCCCCATTTTGGTGATGCTTCTTCTAAAATTAATAGATATCCTGGGCATCTAAGTGCCATGAATATCTTGGTAGAATTGAGGATAAATTTACTCAAAAATTTTTGTAATGTCATTTATGAATCTATAGACAAACAAGAAAGAATAGTCCTCATAAATTCTATTATCCAAGTATTTTGTTGATGGATGACATAGTTCTCTATGAGACCTATAGAACATCCCAAGGAATACATCCAATAGATAGGACATCATGTAAAATTTCCATTAGTGGGCCTTTATTCATGTTTTAACATTTTTGCCTTTAGTTTGACACTAATAATCTCCCCTAGGGCCATAATTTTGTTGGATGTCAAGAGAATGTATAATAATGGGACACATTCCAATTTCATATACGTGATGTTGGTAAATCCATACAATTTGGTTAGAAGGGCCATGGCTATCCTAATACTAGGCCTAATTTTGATTATGATGTTATAGTAAATGCCTCCTTTGGGGTTCAACCTTTGAACCTTCACTAATTACTATTTTAATTTCCCCTCCAAAGTGTTTTTTTGGATCCATAAATTAGCCAAGACCTAATTATAGGCAATCTTGGGCCATATAAGCCTAAGTTACCTTTTAAATACCCATATTGAAATATATTAAATTATATTCTTTTCTTTTCTAAGATGTAGATATTCCCTAGAGCAAGTGCCATTAAAGAACAAATCATGAAGCAAATTGATACAAGGCATTATCTCTTGTTTTAAAACCATGTTATGGAGCCTCATGGTCCTAATTGGTATCAAGTTGTCAATTTACTACTTATCCTCATAGGATATATGATCTTACAAATAGTATGGTGCTATAAAATCTATTACATTCCAAATGGATGAGTAGTAAGGAAACTAGAAATCTAGGGCACTTTTGTTGAAAATAGTGTTTGTTTATTTGGTGATCCCTACAATAGAATATACATAAGGGGCCTAGACACGTGATGGTATTAGAGAAGACATTTTAGTAATATGAGACTATGTGTTTTCTTCATAAATTGTCCAGATGTTCATGTATACTCACTAGAAAAACTAAGGATTTTGATCATTTGAGAGCTCAAAGTTGCAATGTTCAACTCATATATTAATGGCAAAGTGACTTGTCTTTGCCATCATTTCACATTTATTTCCAAATACTAAACCTTGAATGCAAACCTGATATGAAATAATTATGAATAATGAGTTTTGATTTTATTCCTATTTGGATTTAAATTTTCCATTCAACTTTGGCAAGTTTTTGCTTTCCATATGGCAAATTTTCATTGACTTTACATGTCTAGTCATGCCTTTAAGACAAGTGTTAATCTTTCAACTACTGGCCTTTACTTATATATTGAAAGCATTTACGTATACTTTTCCCATGCATTTATTTTATTATGAGACTTGTTTGCTTCTCATTTATCCATGATCTTTAGACTTATGATATTGTTTTATATGTTTTATGGCTACAAGTTAATGGGATTGATCCACATGGAGTGATCTTAGAACTACAGAGACTCAAAGACTTAGAGACTTTGATATTTAAAATTTGAATTATGTAAACCCTTTAGGAGGGCTCTAGGTGTCTAGGATGTTGATGTGTGGTGTGATCTTAGAGACTCAGAGCCATGGGTACATGGGGCCATTAACTTGATATTTATCCTATAATGATCTAGATTAATGGTATTGTGTCATCTATATTGATATCATAGCTCAAAGACTTAGGGTACTTAGGCTACAGGGACATAGGGCCATTAAACTTTGCTTTAACCTTCTGGGTTATGGGTTTATGGTATTATGCTACATGGCATGATCTCAAGTCTCCAAGGACTCAAAAGATTTTTTTTATATGAAATGAAATTCATCTTAGTTAAATGTGGTGTTTCCATGTAGATTTACTATGATAATTTAACTTATAATAAGGTACAAAACTTTTGGTAAACTATGGTGATTTTTAAGTAATGGGATAATGTCATTTATCTCGATCTTGGAGTTTTAGTAACTTCAAGGAACATAACAAAGGTAGGGCCTTAACATGGATAATTTGTAATTTTTTGTAAATAGTCTTGAAAACATATGAAAATCATAGAGATACTATTTCATGACACATTAGATCCATTATTCAAAAAATCATAGAGTCAATTTCCATAAATTCTTAGGTTTAAAATGAATAATAATTAATGCCCAATATTTAGTTTTCATAATTTTGGATTTTTACAACTTTAGAATTTAAGGATAATTTTATAATTATGCATATAAAAACTAATATCATAGATCTCTAAGGCTTATAGGACCTTGAATGATGATATTTAAATAATAGTGTGTCCCTATTTGAATTTATAAAATTAGGTGTGTGTGTGTTAGGACACAAAAAATGATGACTTGGTGGGGAAATACCCATGAATATATGAGAACCCAAAACTTTTGTCATGCATCATAAAATAATTTCATTTCTAACAAGGTAGGAATAAGTAAGCCAATCCCTATAGAAATACTCCTCCTTCCCCAAAAACCATACTAACCCTTTTCATTCCTTTGATCTATGTGTACTATTTTTGTGAAATTTATTTTCCCCTTGTTATGAGGGTTTTAACAAAGTCCTAATAAAGGTTGTATGTTTCATTTTTACTTTGAATTTTTAAAATTAAAAAGTAAGGGAAGTATGGGCATTGCTCTATTACCAACTAGAACTCCATATCCCTAATAGATATTACTTGAATAACCCATCTTATATATAATTCTATATGACGATTTGTTTTTAAAACATATTTATAATAAGGGTTGGGAATAAAAATTTATTTGGTGTATGTATATGAAAACTTATTTTTATCAATATGTCTCTACTACTGTGCATCCATTTCTATGTTTATTATCTCCCATCCAACTTTTAAAATGCAATAATGTAGTTGATATTTTATAAATGATAATTATTTATAAATTTTTGATGAGGATATTAAATTAAATCCTAAAGGTATAGAAAACTCACTCATTTCAAATAGAACTAAATTCATCCATAACACATACCTCAATCATATAAACTCAAACACTACTAGATTAGAACCCAGTGAATACCAATTGTGTTTCTTTTTATATCATCCCCTTATTTTTGGAAAGTCTTTTATAACTCCATCATAGGATATCAATTGGTATGTTCTAAAATTTAAAAATAACTAATATAGAAAGCATAAAATTTAATCTACCCAAAGCAAATGCAGAAAGTAGGAAACATTAATCTAATAAAATAAGAAAGATTAACCTAAAAAATAGGAAATCTATTCTAGAAATAAAGAAACATAACCTAATCCTATATCTACATATTCACTTGTAGTCATTCATAAGAATTTATAGTTGGAATAGCCATGGAATAATATTTCAAAAACTCTCCATTGACTAGAAAGGTGAGGTTGTTACCTTAGAGGTTTTTCACATGGAAGGAATTATTACCTATTATATTAGATAGTTGATATGTCCCAATCTATAAAGGAGTGAACTTATCGTGTTGTCCTTTATTTTCATTTATTTTATCCCATAAAATCTCTAGGACATAAATCCCAAAATATTTGATCTTAGATCTCTTGTAAAATCACCTCTTAATAATATATTAGTGTTTGTTGAAGCTATGAAATGCTGTAGCTCATGCATCTTCCATTTAGACTACATCAAGTAGTCTATATTGGTCTATTTCATCTTCCCCCATGTACTCTTGTATGAATCGGTATGTTGAAATTTTAAGAGTGATGGTAAAAATTGGTTGTCATCTATACACTAGAAGAAAAGGTGAAGCCTTTAGGGCCTGCATATGTCTTATTTTATCTACCCATAGTGAATACTTTAGTAGTAGATGTCATTATCTTTGTTTTTCTTTTGTTACCTTTTTGATGGCATCCACAAATTATTATTGGTATGTTTTTCCACTCTATTCCATTGTGGATAATAATTCAAAGAGAACTTGATGGTAATTTGGTTTCTGTAGTCCCACTTAGTAAATTATATAGATTGGAAAGCTAGAACATTATCATAAAATAAATAAATTAGAGTGCCAAACTTGGTCAGTATGTTCTCTTCTACAAATTTGATAACATCTAATGGTCTAAAATTATTAATAAACATAACCTCTATCCATCTAGTGAAATAGTTAGTAGTTGTTAGGATAAATTTATGTCCTAATAAAAAAATTTGGTTTATCACCCTAAAGAAATCAAGACCCTATTGAGCAAAAGGTCATCCTTCAATGACTACTTGCATAGGTATTGTAGTGTCTACTTCTCTCTTTCTAAACACTTGACATTCATGGTAGGTCTTGACATGGTTTTGGGCATATTTGAAAATTATAGGCTAATAGTATACCATTCTCAAAATTTTATGGGATATTGCATTGTCTAAGGGATGTCCACTACCTATCTTCTGATTTAGATTATCTAGGATGTCTGCATCTTCTTATTTTTAAACACACCTCAATTAGATTCCATCATAGTTATTTTGGTATAGGATTACTTTTATTATCATATAATGGGATGATTTGAGCCTAAGGTCTTGTCTCTACTCTCTGTTCAACTCAAAGGACATATGTCTATGAATAAATAATGGATGAATTGAGTTTACCATTTATTTCTAGTTACCTAAGTTTCATTGATTTGTTTAATATAAATGCATGGATCAATATCATCATGAGTTAAATGATTTATTGGCCTATCACCATATTATATAGTATAATTTCAAGACCAAACTCTTTTAATTTCTCCATCCACTTGCCTCTTATTTCATCTATTTCATTCTAGCTAAGTGTAAGCTTAACAACTAGGTCTAGAATTACAATGCACATATTATTTATCAAAATGTAATGCCTAAAATTATTCACATATTTGATCAGTGCATACATCTATTTATCTATCATGGAATATTTTAACTCTATATATTTTTGGTTGGTTCTCATGAATGCAATTGGACGTTCATTATCATCTACCTTTTATGTGATTAAAAATTATATAGTGTGATCTAAGGAAAATGAATAAAGGTATAACTCCTTAGTGAAATATAGGATGATCAACATTGGAACTTGAGAAATAGAATTTTTGATGTCTTGAAAATATTTCTTGGATTTTATTATCTATTCTATTTTAGCATCTTGAATTTACATGGCATTCAGTAGTTGGACAATCTCTGTGAATCCTAAAATAAATTTCCTTAAAAAGTTTATCTTACCAAATAAAAACTTTAAATTTTTCCTACTATTAGGAGGTGTTAGCTTGGAAATGGCCTGGATTCATTTTGGATCAATAGATATCCCTTCCTTAGTGATGACATGGCCTAACAATTTTCCTTTAGTGACTCCAAAGATACTCTTCTTTGTATTGAGTGATTTTCCATATATTTTACACCTATAAAATACTCTTTCTATACAACCTACATCATCAAATCTATCTTTTGAAAACACTTTTAGGTCATCCATATAAATGATGATGCATTTTCTAGTGAGTCCCTAAGAGATAAATTACATAGCTCGCTCGAAGGTGGATCCTACATTGATTAGGCCAAATGACATCCTTTTGTATGAAAAATTTCCCCACTTGGTGGTGAATCTTATCTTCATTATATCTTATGATTCTACCAACCCTTGATTATAAATTGATAATCCATCCAAGAAGTACATCATCTCATATCCACTCACCATTTGAATTACCTTATCTAAGGAAGGAAAAGGATAGTTATCCTTTTATAATGCTCGATTCAAATTTCTAAAGTTAACATCAACCTTGATTTTTCCAATATTATTCCTAACTAGAACCAAGTTGGATACCTAGGTAGAATGCCTAATTAAAAACAAAATTTTGGCATCCAATAATTTCTATACTTATATTTATATGAGAGGTTTTGAAATTGGATTTACTGGCCTTTGTTTCTTCCTAAAGGGATCATGTTCTAGATTTAGTGGTATGGTGTGTGTCATGACTCTAAGTTTTAAGACCTTCAAATATTAATATTTCTAGGTGATCACATCTTTGTATATTGTCAGCAAGTTTTTCAAAATTTGTTTTTCAATTTCATCACAACTTAAACCAATGTTTACTTACTAGGGATGTTATTTGGTGCCTATATTTTATTTAACAAAATTAGACTTAGTCACTTTAGAATATTTATATTTTTGTGCTTATGGATTCACATAAAATCTATCTCTAGGGAGACCATCACCATAAGGATGTGGTTTTATTTCAGCTATAAGAAACCATATTTTCCTAGATATTAAATATGCATGGGTTTAACATCCTTTTCATCTATTATCTAGGAGTTAAAGGATCTAAAAATATTATTACATTATACAATCTACTAATCATCCCCAAATACCTAGTACTTATCCACATTACCTAGGATAAATGGGTAAGGAACTAGTTTCATTGATAATTTATGCATTTTGGATTCTTGGAGAAATGCTAACTTTGAAGCTAAAGTGACTAGTGAATCTAGCATCTAGTTTCATTCCCTTGGGATGGCCTTAATGTTGAATTATTTAAAATATTTGATCAAATCCCATGATCAATGTTTTTAATTTTCAAGTGAGTTTACTTTGATATTTTCTTTTGATCTAATTAACAACCATCTCTAAATCATTTAATACTTGTAAATGCTTGACATTATAATTTAATGTGAATGACAAACTAAGGACTAGGGTTTCATGCTTAGATCAATTATTGGTACAAGGTAAATATAGTATATATGTATATAGATATTAATTATCATCTAGGTTAATCAAAGGTATGCCAATACCTGAACTCTTTTTATCCTTGCTTCATCAAAATTTAGAGTCCATAACTAAGAATGACCTTCAAATTCTTGTTCATGTGGTTATTGCTTGGTAGTGAATGTGTATACTCTTGCATGTGATGATATAGAGTCAAGATTTTCATTATTAGTGTTGTATTATGTGATCGGGTACTTCATATTTGGTTCTCATTCTACTTTAATCTAGTTGGATACCACTTTCCAAGGCAACCACATGTGTGAGAAATTAATGGCCATGTATCCATTCAATATATTTAAACAATAAAAACTCAATAATAATTTGTAGGCTTCTAGAGTGTTAGTGATTAAAATATATATGTATTTTTATACACGTGACTCATATTCAATTTGGATGAGTATATTTTTTAATCTCTCCAACATGTGATAGAATACTTATCTAGTTGTAGGATAACTCTTTTTGACTTATCTAGGGTTAAACATAGTTTATTACATATAGTTGTAGGCATCACATTGGCTGAGGCACCTACATCAACCAAACAATTGTACAAATTATTTTCAAAAATTATGATGGTTAATAAAAAATGTTTTACCTTAGGATTATCCGTATAAACAACTAGATTTTCATGTGTAGCTATTGACTTGTGAATAGATGACCTCCTAGTTAGGGATTTAAGTAGCGACTCTCTCTATTTGATGATCTAGGCTAGTTCCTATAGATTGATATTATCTTTGTTCTTATCCATAACTTCAACAATATTATACCCTCCTCTACTATATGGCTCTATACTCTATAATTAATCATTTAATTTTGGATGGGGTGGGTTGCTATTGGCCTTAGGATCTAGACGAGTAGTATCACTATTATTTGGGGGCATGGAGGTAGTAGAATATACTTGGTCCTCAAATGTAATTGTTCCTATAGAACTATTATAAATCATGAATCTCATATGTATTATTTTCTATCTTATTCTCATCCTTCCATTAGGAATGGGAAGCATATGTCTGAAAGGCCATTGTTGTGTTGGAAGCATCGAGAGTGGTAGACGATGATGGCTCTATCTAATTTATAAAACATTGATGTCTTTACATTTCCTTCTAAAATATATGAAATGTAATGTATAATTTTATGAATTCTAGATCACTATGTTGTGATTTGTTATGAACTCAACACCAATTAATAAGGGTTTCTTCCATGATATTTTTCTATGGCATCCTATCAGGTGTCTACTACTTTGGATTATTTATAGGTCTATTGAAAGGCCTATTGTACCTTTTAAATGAAAAGTTTTGATTAGAATTATATCCCATGGTGTTTTTCATTCACTTATACATATTCAATAATTCATTATTTAAAATTTTTACCATTCACTAGATGGCATCTACTTCAACTTTTATGGAATTAGTAGTAATACCTTTCATAGTAGTTGTATTGAATGGTACCAAATATTGGTTTAGATTTTCCTAGTTGTATTTAGACATAAGATTATTCATGAAGATAAGGTTTTGATTATGTGGATAATGGGATAAATTTAATTGGATGTACATTGGTTCTAATTTTGAGCCACAACAGGTTGAGGGATGGAAAAGTAGGACCAATATTGGGTGTTTACATTTAAGGATTCAATTTTGGGTCAATTTTAATATATTTAGCATAGGATAGTGAAAATTAGATACATTTATATGATCTATGAATAAAAATAGTAGACATAGGGTCCAAGTCATTCTTTTACATTTTGAGGGCCAATGCCTTATCAAGTTTATATGTAACTTCGAGTTAGCTACACATTTTTTGGGATCTTGAATTAAAGGTTAAAATTAGTTAATTTGGTTCTCTCCTCATGCTTTAAAAATGTTTATATATGACACTTGGGATGGTGACTTATCCAAACTATGCTAGAAAAAACATTTTGATATTAATCCTAAGATGTAATTGAACCTTCAAGGACATTTAGGAACTAGTCATAGGTAACATCTTATAATGTAAATGGAAATTACATATAATACACATAATTATGGAATATATTTAGTATTCCCCAATCAATAGTAAAATCCTTTGTGTTTTTTAGCAGTCCTACCTCTTGAGGGAGAACAATAAGGAAGATCATTTTCAGGGTTTCTAGGTAAATCATGTATGTCTTCAGGGGTGGCAATAGAAGAATCAGTTAGCCAAGCTTAGGCCATTATGGGTAGAGGAAGATAAGTCATATATTTGGTGAATATAATTAGTCCTAGGGTTCTTTCAAGATACCTTTATCTGATGTAACATTTATATGGATTTATAAAGGTGGGTATAACAAGTTAGTATCTGAGGTGGAACTTTTGAGTCTTATGGGTATATCCAATACAACTCAAGTGATATATTTTAAATATTTAAAGTTTCAATACCTCCTCATATGTATAGCTAAATTAATGTTGATGTGGGTTTTATGCACACTAGGTAACCTTACAAGGTATTCTCTAACATTTTAGGATTGGTGAAAATGATTCACTCTAAGGCACAAGTTGTGGGGTATTGGATTTTGTAAAAAACATTTTTGTGGAATAAAAATGAGTGAAGTATTTTTTTACCTCAAATTATTTATATATTATATGAATATATATCTACTTGATATGGGTATATTGATGATGGATCTAACCTATGGTGGGCTTTATCAAAAGAAACTTTAAAAAAGGAAAGGTGGGGTAGAAAATATGGTATGTGAATAGAAAAAATGAAACCTTTCTAAGATAGATCTTGCCCTAAAGGATGGACAACCAATCATGAACCAATGTTTGTTTCAATATACTATAAGTATATAAAAAATCAAACATAGTTAATAATCCAAGGGAATAATAGTACAATGGACTTTAACATATATAATAAAAGGTTGCTTTTTTTGAGAGATTACAATTACACATCTACAAAGGGATATTATGATTATTACATAAAATCATTAAAATTATCAATAACACAATATGACTAATTTTATTATAATAATACTTATGCAAAAATAAAATACAAATACCAATTTGATGGAACTTGTTATAAGACTCACAAGTTTAGAGAAGAACAATATTCGTACATCAAAACCAATTGTAGAAAAATCCTTAAACTTTCTTATTAATATTAATAGCTGAAATTCTCCTTTATTTAGGATTGGAAGGATACAAATATATATAGGATTGGGGAAGGGATGCATCATCCTCCAAGAAAATTCTAAGTTTATGTCTCTGATAATAGAACTATGTGTAAAAATAATGCAAAGCATGCATGTAAAAATGTGAATATATAATTAGGATTTATTGATTAAAATATAATACATATATGCCTAATAAATTTAGAACCATCAGTCCCAATATTAATTTAAACATGTAAATATATATACATACATAATATTGTGTTGATGTATCATTTCTAGAAGAGGAAAATGGTTGTGTGATAAATGTAAAAATAGAAATAGGCATTGTACCCCTTGAGGAATTAAAAAAAGCCATGTTTGAGTATGCATTATTTCATATCTATAAAATTGAGAACTCTATGACGATGTGGTAACACCTATAATTTACTATGTTATTTGTATTGACCTTGAAACTCCCTCTATGGATTTGATTTTTTAAAATAATGTGTGTTCAGATTCAAAATATTTATTGATAATATCAAAATTAAGAAGGGTATCTTTAAATAATTTAATGTATTTGTCCATCAACCTTGTACAATATTCTTTCAATCTCTTAAATTCCACTCCGAGGGATTCATCCTTAGTCACTCTATCCTTGTAAAAATTGATTATCTATATAATTTAAACATTCATTTTGTATATAGTTCCTTTAACCTACTTCTTAAAGTTATATGTAGCTATTTTGAGAAGGGTATCAAAATAGGGCCTATTTACTAGTTTCCCAGTAGAGGTTATCACATGTGTGACCATTATATCTCTTAGGATATCCATGGCCTCATTTTACTGGATTATAAATTACCTATCAAACCTTTAATTTATATATGGAAATTAAAGGAACCATCCCTCTTTTATATTACATAAATTAAAGCCTTGGGCATACATTAGGTTCAAATTATTGAATGCACTATTTCTTATAAACTGAATCATAAAATTTAAGATCTTTTAAAATTATTTTAATTGGTGAATTTTTTTAGTACCTTCACCCTCTCAAGCTGACTCACAACTCTAGATACTTGAATATTATTCAAAATGTTATATAGCCTTATGGATACACTCTAAACATTGTCTATAATTTCCTGAGGGGTATGGATAATTTACCTCTACAATAATTTTTTTGTGCTTCCTCATTACTCCTATACATATCCTTCATAGCCTCATCATATGTATACACAAAAGAGAAAAAATCATCTATATATTTTATGGGTTAATTTGGATTATTTTTAGGTTTTTTGGCCAAGGTAATTAGGTATTTCCTTTAAACAAACTCTATTTCCTCCCTTGCACTTATGTTTACCACTTTCCTCTTTCTCACCCTTTAAATTATGAAACTTTGTTTATCAAGTTAGGTAGATACTATGGGCAGCTCGATGAGGACCAAGTTTTGTCTATCATATCTTTATCCTTGTATCTCTTTAACCCATTGAGGCACAATAAGTTCCCATTCTTCTTTAGGTTGTCTTGGGTCTTCAGATTTATTATTAGAGTTTTCAATGATGAAATTATTTGAATAGGGAATTAAATAGGTTTATAAATAATCCTTTTCCATCCTAATGTTTCCATTTGAGGGGTGATTTCAACAACATACTTAGTCAAGCTTGGAATTTTCAAAACTATCATTGTGGTCGATTGTATGGGTGTAGATTGTGGCAACGGTAGATCTAATTGAGTTAAATATTTTACGGGGACTAATGGGCCTTGTGGATCAAAAATATAAACTGAAACTAAATTCTCAAAATTTACTCTCTTCTTAGGATCCATTATTTAGGTAGGTGTGGAAAGAATAAAAGAATAAATTGAGCTAGAAAATGGCGGCCTAGAAATAATAGGTAATAAATTTTCATCTTGAGTATTTACAATAGTAATATTAATTAAGAGAAGAAAATACCTTATTAATATTTTGAATTTTTTCTTTAGTGAGGACCTATTGGTATAGTGTTCTAGTTGGATTTTCTTCTTCATGCAAACTTCTAAGGCTCATTGATTTAGCCTTTTGAAACTCTGATTCTTCATCTAATTATTCTTGGGATCTTTCATCACTTAACCTTTATTCTTATCCAATCATTATTTGTACATTTCCTTCTTATTAATTTGTAGGATAATCCACTAGTAATATTACTTGTCCATGATCTTCTTCTATTTCTTCCTCATCAAGGGATCCTCCTTGAGTATCAAGACCAATGATGGTCTTTCCTCTAATTGTTAGACTTTCAAGGAGGTTGGGAGGACTCTATATTTCCTTTGATAATTAATTATGGGAGGAATAAGAGGTGGGGGGAAGATGAAACTAATTAAGGAGAAATAATACTAAAGACTAGTACTATAGGTGATAGTGAAGGAATAGGAAATGGAACAAGAGTGATAGAGGTAAGAGTGGATGGAGATGAGATTGGTATAGTAAGGAGTATTTTAAGAGACACCCCCTCACTATTAGTCATGGATGAGAATTAGATTAATTGAGGTGATTGAGGGGAAGGATGATTATATGGAAGAGATGAGAAAGGACTTTGCATAGACTCTAGGAGACTTACCTGTGTAACTATTGTAAGTGGAGGGAAAGGTGCCCAAGAGAATGTGCTTAGTTGTCCATCTCAAGGAGGTACAATCCTCTAAACTCTAATAGTTTTTCCCAAGGTAGTGTTATAAACTAGATGGGTGGGGGTCAGATGAGGACTAGGGAGACCTCTAATTATCTCCTTTCTAATATGGAGGATTTCCTCCCTTTTACTGATGGGTTCTCCCTCTGATAGATTGGTCTCTTCTTTTTTGGAAGAGGGAGGTTGGTCTTATTTTTTTAGGTCTTATGGCTATGTTGGATTCCACTAATGACTCTAGTATATTTTTACATGTTTTACCATATCATTTTCCTACTCCTTGGTAATCTCTGGGTCATATAGATGGTTTAGGAAATAATTATTGACATATACTTTTCCATCATTTGAGTCCAAACTTTAAAATCATCTGATGCATTCAAAAAGATTGCATCACATTCATTTTTTTGGTGACTATATCTAATGGTCACCCATTATTTCTCCTTGATAAGTTGGAGATAGTTTATAATTATTTATTGGGAGACCCATTCCTTGAATTGGGATACCTTTAAATTGTAATGGGATCTAACTTTCCCCAACTAATTAAAGTGTACCTTGACTACAAACCAAAGTTACCTAATGCTTAGGAGGTCTTATAGTAGTAATAATGATGTTTGAGGCTAAGCTCATAATATATACCTTTATATAATTGGTGGGAAACCTTTTGTTTTCTTTCTTTTCATGGATATGACATGGTAAAACAAAGTGGGAGCTCATTTTTCCTGAATTATGATTATTGTATAGTTTGGGTATTACCAGTAATCCTCCATTTTAGTGATGTTTCTTATAAAATTATCAAATATCTTGGGAACTTGAGTGCAATGAATATATTGGTATACCTTAGGATAAATTTCCTCACATATTTGGGTAATCTCATTTCTGAATCTATAGACAAACATGAAAGAATAGTCTTCATAGATTCTATTATCCAATTATTCTATAGACAACTACCATAGTTATCTATGATCCCTATGGATTTTCCCAAGGAATACATAAAATAGATAGGACATCATGTAAAATTTTTCATCATCAGTCATTTATTCATGTCTAAATATTTTTTCCTTTAGTATGACATTAATAATCTCCCCTATGGTCACAATTTTGTCAAAAGTCAAGAGAATGTCCAACAATGGGACCCATTTCACTTACACATACATGATGTTGGAAAAAACATATAATTTTTTTAGAATGGCCATGGATACCCTAATACCAAGCCTAAATTTGATTATGTTGTTTGAGGAAATGCCTCCCTTGGGGTTCGACCTTTGACCTTTCATTAACTACTATTTAAATTTCCCCTCCATAATGTTGTGCTTGATCCATACTTAGATGAGACCTAATTATAATAAACCTTGGGACCTATAATCCTAAGATACCTCTCAAATTCCCATACTAAAAAAATATGTAATTATATTTTTTCCTTTTCTAAGATATAAATAGTCTCGAGAACAAGTGTCATTAAAGAATAAATCATGAAGTAAATTAATGCAGGGCATTAACTCTAGTTTTAAAATCATGTTACAGAGTGCCATAGTATTAATTTGTATCAAATTTTTAATATAAAACTTAATCTCCAAGGATATATGATCCTACAAGGAGTATGGTGCTATAGATTTCACTACATTCCATATGGTTGAGTAGTATGGAAACTTGAAGTTCATGGCACTTTTGTCAAATACAGTGTCTATGTATTCAATGCTCCCAATAATATAATATGAATAATAGGATTAGATGAGTGATGGTATTAGATAATCCATTTCATTAATCTTGGACTGTGTATTTCCTTCATAAACTATCTAAATGATCCTATAGACTCGATTAAAAAACTAGGGCTTTTTGTCAATTGAGAACTCAAAATTACAATGTTCAACTCATAGATTAATGATAAAGTGACTTATATTTTCTAGGAATTTAAATATATTTCCAAATATTATGCATTGTTTATAATTCATGTGACATAAATGTGAATAACAAATTTTGATTTTGTTCTTGTTTGGGTTTAAATTCACCAATAAGCTTTGATGGGTTTTTACTTGTCATATGGAAATTTTTTACTTATTTTATATGTCCAATCATCCATTTAAGATGTGTCAATATTTTAACCACCAAATTATACTTATATTTCAAAATAATTTATTTATACTTTCTCCATACATCTACTTGATCATGACACTTGTTTGCTTCTCATTTACCCAGGGTCTTTAGATTTATAATCATACATTATATTTGCTAGGGATACAGGTTAATGATATTGTGACATATGGAGTAATTTCATGGTTTCAAAGACTCAAATACTTAAATATTTTGACTTTTAACAATGTAAACCCTTAAGGAGGTCTTAAATATTTTGGTATGTTGATGTGTGACATGATCTAGGAGACTTGGAGACATGAAGCCATAGGGCCATGGGGCCATTAACTTGATATTTCTCTTGGAATGTTGTAGATTAATGGGATTATGCCAATTGTCTTGATCTCAAAACATAAATACTTAGGGTACTTAGGTTATAGGGCAATGAGGCCATTAGAATTTATTTTAACCTTATGGGTTTTAGTTTCATAGGATTATGCCATGTGGCATAATCTTAAGGCTCTAGGAACTCAAAATACATATTTTTTATGAAACTAACTTTGTCCCAGTTAAACATGGTGTTTTCACATGGATTGCTTGGGGTAATTCATCTACCAATAAGGTATGGATCTTTTGGTAAACTAAGCTAATTTTTGAATTACATGATAGTTCCATTTATCTCAATCTTCAAGTTTTAGGAACATCAAGGAAGATAATGAAGGTAGGGCCCAAATGTGAATAATTTTTAAGTCTTTGTAAATAGTCCTAGGAACACACAAAAATGATAGAGAAACTAGGTCATGACACATTAGTTCTGTTAGTCAAAAAATCATAAAGTCAATTTCTAAAAAAACAAGGTCTAAGATAAACTATAATTAATTCCCAAGATTTGATTTGAATTTTTTTTGAATTCTACAAGTTTAGAATTTGATAAGAACCTTAGACTTAAGCATATAAAAACCAATATCATGGCTTTCTAAGGTTTATAGGACCTTGAATAATTATATTCACACAATAGTGGGTCCATATTTGAATTCAAAAAATGGGGTGTGTGTGTTAGGTCACAACATAAATATGCTATGTATTGAACATAAAGATAGATGACATATAAAAATATGTAATCTTGTAATATGAAAATATGCACACGTCTTAATTTTTAATTTTTTTATATATTTTTAATTTTTTTGTATTTTTTAGAGTATATGATTTTTTTGTATTTTTTCATATTTAAAAATTGATATACATAAGCAAAAGTTAAACAAATGTTTGAAAAATAAGGTAATCATCAAGGTTTTGAAATTAGGAGGGGGGAAGTCGAATAACCCTCAAAAAGTTGTTAAATTAAAGCATAGATTTAAAGAAGGCAAAATGAAATAATCTAATGTAGGTGTATATGTAGCATAGATGGAAATCATGGTCATGTAACTTTATGTAAAATTGGATAGATGTGACCATGAAAGTAAAAATGAGATCTAAATCATGTATAGATATTCAACAATGAGAATATGAATTTCATTGAAGCATATATATTGAAATCTTAGTAAGATAAATGTCTTGGGTTGTTCTAATTGGGTTTAAAAGGGAAAAGGAAAATGGGAAAAAATACCTCAAAATGAAAATAGAGCCAAAGGATAGAAGAAAATTAGATTAGGGATAGAATAATTAGCAAGAAAACAAACAAATTATGTACAAGGAAAATTTAATTATAAGCCAAGGAGATCATCAAGGGATGCCTATGTATAGGCCTTGTATTATATATATTGTAACCCTCAATTAAATTTCAATATTAATATTATGCATGATTAGGATCATACTATTCTTCTATGGAATTAGTATATTATCCATTTATGTAATAAATATCATAAGAGAAAGTTAGATTTTAAGGTGATGTTTAAGATTGTGAGATGCCATTTTCATTACATTTTGTTTGTTCATCATTGTTAAGGGATTTAATATTCTATTGAGTTAGATAAGGATCATGTGTGATTGGTTTAATAGTAGGAAGAGATGTAATTTGTGCTTTAACTTCTTGTCTTTGAGATGTAATCATATATATTTTAGTTTTGACCTTATCTCTTTCCTTTGTAGGTGTGATAAAATCTTTCATAAAGGGTTTTTTTCTTATCTTGAATTTTTTCTTACAAATTCAATTTTTGTAATTATGATTTTTACAATATTATTTTTTCATCTTATTCTTTTTTAATCTTGTTTGATTTAATTTTTCTTTTTGAATCTTTTCTTGTTTTAAATTATCTTTTGGTATCCATATTTTTTCTATGTTTTTTTTTCACTTGAATTTAAGGATATGCAATATGAATGGGTTGCTTAATATGTTTATATTGTATAGGATCACCACTATCATGGAGACTATATATTTTATTCTTTAGAGCCAAAAAATTATTTGTGTGATTCTCATGTATTATATGACATGCATAATAGTATATTGATCTTTTCAGAGGAGGCATACAAGGTAATTTAATTAACTTGTTTCCAATGATTTATCACATAATCTCACTTCGACTTTTGTTAGCATTTTTATACTTTTTTAAACATTAAATATAGATGTATGTTTCTTATGAGATACATGATAGTTATATGAATATGTTGATATATTATTAACACTAAAATATTTTAGATTATCTGAAATTCATTTTTATTTTAAAGAGAGATGCTTTTTGAGATTAAACATTAATTTTTCTTTTGAAAATGTTCTATTATTTTTTATATGGTGATTATTTGATCTTTAATGGATTCAAAATCAAAATCCATAGGTATATTTTATTTAATATAAACACCATCAAAATGATGTGCAAGAGAATAAGGAATGGGATATTATTTTATATTAATTAAATCGTTGGCCTTTAATATAGTGTTAGTGTGTAAAGGTATAAATTGCATATCCAAAATAGGAGATTTAACATTATGATTACTACAATATTCTTTTTTACCTATTTGATTTTATAAGGGATAAGGATAAATAACTTTATAAGGTATATGTATCTTATCATCATTGGGAGAGTATAGTGGATAAGTATCTAGATTAGGATCAGGTTTTCTTATGATCAAGTTGAATGGGCAAATATAAATAAACAAAAAATTAGGGAAGATGATTATATGAATGATTGATATTGTTAACATGGATACATGTAAATAATTTCAACCAAATTATATTGTTATACCTTTATGATAAAGGAGTAGGAGACACATTTTGCCTCCTCTATAGATTCCTCTTTAGATCATCCTTTTAATAGTCTTTTGTGTCTCTCTTTAGATTCTTCCTCAATCACACCTTTAGTATCTCCTATAGTTACTCCTTCAATATTGGATGTACAATTGGAATACACCCATGATCTTACCTCATATTCTCATTAGAACCTATCTTAGAGTTCAAGGTAATTTATAAATATGATTACTTACAATATATTAAATTATCACCTACTATTTAAAAAGAATAAGATTACTATTTCACAACTGAATTATCTCTTGACTTTATAAATTACCTTCATCTCATTCACTCTTATAAAGATAATTTACATAAGTTATACACAAAAAAGGATGATATTATTGTATATTCCTCTTCATAGTTTCCTTTAGAATCTTCTTTAGCAACATATCTATATTCCTGTTTGGGGCATCCCTTAGACATACTTTTGGATCTATCTTTTGATTACTCTTTGGTCACACCTATAATTTCCTCTATAGATTCCCATTTATATATACACTTGGATTCTAATAACACTCTATGATTTCATCCTTATTTAGAAACTACTTTACCAATCAAATATCCTCCTTTTTATGATTATCTACCCTCTCTTATATTGTAATATACTCCTAAGGAGTGTATTACTTATGAACAACCAGACCTCTCTTATTTTTGTGAAGATCAATTTAATCCCAATAGTAATGAAGACATCACTCCTTTATTACATACCATATATAGTAATCCTACATGCCATATCCCTCCTATATAATGCAAAGTATTTTCTCCTTCCTTTCATTTCAATAATGACAACTATGGTGACTATGATGAGGATTGGTATGATGAATATTATGTCTATAGTGATAATGGGAATATCATGCATGGAAAATAATTTATTTTGACTTCCCATAATGAAAATATAAAATATTAAACAAGATTAATGATAAAAATTAATAAGTAATCTTGATGTTAATTCTAGTTTAGATTTGACAAACTATGCACACAATAAAGTAAACACAAAAATAATAATTTTATATTTGTTATTCAATTTAGGACTCTTTATTAATTACATGGGATTACATATAAATATATTGGTAAGATATTAATATCGAGGAGTCAAGCCTCATCCAAAAATCCCTCAGCTTATCCAAAATTATCTCATATTATCTCTTAGTATCTCTTAATAGATAGTTTTATTATTTCCTGGGATATCTACATGATTTTATTCACAAATCACTTTTTTACATTATTATTTATTATCTCACACACACTAATTTAAAAACATATAATGTGATTACTAAACATAATATTATTAACATCCAACCCAGTGTGAACATGGTAGAAAGCATTTCATTATAGAACTACAACTTGTTGCCTCTACTTTATTATGGTCTTTGTACACATGTTCCATCACACAAATCTCAAAAAATGTATTCTCACAAGTGGATTTAATGGATGGATATAACAAACACCTAGGTATGAAAAGGGACCCACACTTATGTTGATCCTCCACACATGTATACTAATGGTTTTATAAAGGATTTAATCAAAGAATAAACCATAAATATGGTTTGACAATAGCCCCAACCAATAATCTATAAAGACGGTTTTCTAAAGGATTCAACCAATATCTTATAACTATGGTTTTACAAAGGATTAATCCATAAACCTTTACATATGGTTTTACTTATGATTCAACCAACAACCTTTATAGATGGTTTTACATAGGATTATACCAACAACCTTAATAAGTATAATGATTCCTACAATAATATTTGATCTATAATCTAATACATTTTTACATTAGGGGATTACATTTATAATTTCTCACTTACTATATCATAGGAAAACATGAAAAAACTAAAAGCATTCCACTACTACATTGTGTGGCCCTATCATTAATGTCTAATGAGATGACATTATTTATCCTCCTTCCTTCATTGCCTCTATCATCTTGTATGATGCTACTTATAACATTTTAATTTGAGGCTCAATTTTAGAATCCCCCCATCTAAGATGGATGTACAAGTGATAGTGCATTTAATTATAATTGATTCCAAAAAAAATTGACACTTTTGACATATGATACTAATGACTCAAATATATTATTATACACTATAATTATAGATGTATTTTTAAACCTAATAATAAAAACTTACTGAATATTGATTTTAATAAAAAAATAAAAATGATGCAAGTATAGAAATATTTGACCACTAAAACTATTATTTTTTACTATAAACACTAAAATACTCACCTAAATATATAAATAATGTATTCATATGTTTAAGACACAATTCAAAACTAAACAACTTGAAAACTATATAGTAAAAATATTTTAACCAAAATAAAAAATGTAAACCATAATAATTAATATAATATAAACCTAAAAAAATATAATGATTAAAGACTAAAACTAACTTAATCAATAATATACATAACACCTAAATAATAATTAAAAATAATATGAGCTTCCAAGATAGTTATGTTTATTTTAATCTTCATTTAATGACACTAAAGAACACATAAAAGTCTCTATTAGATATAGTTGCATCATGATATAAATTTGGTAATATACATTTGATAGGATGATGAAATATGATTCCAATGGATCAAAGGACAACCAAACATGAATTTCATAGGATTGAAAAAGGATTCAATAATAGGTATGTTTTCACAATGAGAACAACCTTTGGATTTGGCATGCTTCACTTAATGCTTGAATTTGAAAGGTGAAAGAATATATTATGGTGATTAAAATAGATGAGTGAGTTTTAATTCACATTTATCTAATCGATATGTGTAAGGTGAATAAAATTACAATGGTTGAAGCCAAAATATATAATCACCTTCAACAATATACTATTTATTCAATGATATACTCAGAGCTTCATAATATAAATTAATTAATTGATACATTAAAATCATTTGGTCTATACGTCACCTCAATTTATATTTTTTTAACCCAAAATACTAATAATTATAAAATATAATAAATTAAACCTTAAAAAATATTTTTTTATATATTGATGAGTTTCATAAACAATGATTAATAACAATATGACTATCCCTCCCAAAACCATTACACTTTCATCATATAGACAATCAGACACTGCTCTAATACTAGATGTTATTTTGGTTTAGATTTGACTAATTAAGAAAACAATAAAGTAAACACAAAAATAATAATATTATATTTGATATTCAATTTAGGACTATTTATTTATTATAGGGATCACATAAAAACATATTGATAAACTCCTAATATCAAGGAGTCAAACCTCATTTATAAATCCCTCAACTTCTCCCACAAATTCTCAAATTATCTCTCAATAGATATATTTATTTTTTCCTAGGATATCTATGTGAGTTTATTCAAAACTCACTTTATTATATTATTATTTTTTATCTCACACATACTTACAAACATATAATATGAGCACTAAACATAATATTCATAACACTAGCACATGTAAATAAATTAATGATTAATCAAACAATGCAAATAAGAATTTAGGAATAATGGGTAATATAAGAAAGGTCCTTGAATGATTTATAGGATCTCATATATATTTTTTCATTCGTTAATTATTTTTGGCCCAATTTTTCAAATCACTAATGACAAAGGTAGAACCATTCTTGTATCTATTGGGAATGATGAACAAGCATTCCAATCCAACATTCATAAGTGTTAACAACAAAAAACATCACATAATGAAACTGAAAAAATGATTACAAAACAAATAAAATTAGGTTTTATTTAGGAAATAATATTCTAGTACAAATGAAATCCCTTGCATAAGTAGTCAAAACACAATAACTAACTAGCCTAACTAACCAATGTGCAATAACTCCTCACATAAGACAAAATCACAAAAGGACAAAATATCTAGCTAATACACTATCAAAAATTATAAATACATACTCTAACACCCTCCACCCCCCTCAAGAGAAGCTAAGGGATAAAAATAGCCAAAAAATATATAGTGGCATATCCAAAATATGACTCTCAAAAACTAGGCCTGATAAGGTACTCATGTACAATATGTATCCATGAAATGAATAAGGAAGATGTCCTCATAAACACCCCCCAAGGATAAATTATGAAACCCCATGTATTCAACATAAATAAAATAAATGATGTGATGCAATTGGCTTCATGAAGACATTTACAACCTACTTTTGAGCTTGAATGTACTCCAAGATAAGAACTCCATCTTGAATGTGCTAATAAATGAAGTGAATATGTACCTCAATGTGCTTGGTATGATGATGCTCAATTGGGTTTTAATATATGTGAATTACACTCTAGTTTTCACAATAAATTATAGTGGGTGAATCCTATGTGAATCCAAACTCTATCAATAAATGATGAAGCTAAAGAATTTACTGAATCATTATAACTACTACCTTATACTCAACCTTCATAGATGAAATTTTAATAACCTACTAATTCTTTCAAAACTAAGTAATAGGTGAAGAACCGAGACAAAAAATTTATCTAAAAGTGGGATGCCTATCATCAAGAGAACCTTTCCAATCTGAGTCACTATATCTAACCAACTAAGTAGAACCCCTGGTGTAGTATAATCCAAAATGAGTAGTGTCCCATAGATATCATAAAATCCTCTTGGTAGCCTACTAGTGACTATCATAAGGCTCATGTACAAACTTAGATACAATCCTACTTGAAAATTAAATGTCTAGGTAAGTATGGTCAAATACATAAGACTCTCAACCATCTGTCTATACAATGTAGGATCACAAAGTAGATTAGTACAAGTGGTAGTTAGAATCATTCCAAACTAAAAAAGGAGAAGGACTTAGCTTGAAATAAACATGCTAAAATGATAAATAAGATCAATTTTATACTTCTATTTACTCAAATAAATCCTTTGTATCTGACTATGAAATTTGTAAAACAAGGAAGAAATACAAAAGACCAAGATTTGTCATTTTTAATTGTGTTGAAAGTGCCTTCTAAATAGTCTGAATGTGAGATGAGGAGTTACATATAATAAGAAGATCATCAACATAAAATACAAATATAAAAATGTAGTCCCTGACATGTTGAATATACACTATGGGATCAGAGTGGTAGAAAACAAAGCCAGTGGAGAGAAGAAATGAATTTATCTTCTCATACAAATCTTGAGGGGCCTGTTTGATATCATAAACAGACCTCCTAATTGAAAAATAAGATAATAATCATGAACAAACCTAGTAGGTTGATTCTTATATATTTATTCATTTAAGTATTCATGAAATAAGGAACTCTTAACATCCATCTAATATATTGGCCAACCTTGTGATGTATCAAGAAAAAGTACAAGGTAAATAGAATCCTTCTTGGAAATGGGCACAAAAGTCTCAGAGTAGTTAATAAATTTGACCTATGAGAATCCCTTTGTAACAAGACATGAATTATAATATCAATGGACCCATTGTCTACATATTTGGTGTGGTAAATCCACTTTCACCTAACTAAATTTTTCCCCTTAGAAAGAGTGACCAAATCCTAAGTGTGATTCTTCATTAGTGAATAATACTCATCTGTCATCACATCATCCCACTCTTATATCCCATGAGCCTATGAAAAAGACTATGGTTCCCTAGATAATTCCTAACACAAAATTCTAATACCCATATAATGTGTGTGATGATGTTGAGTAGGTGGAAGATCTTGTATGAAATGTGTTGCCTTAAAAATTATAGTATGAGCCCACTTAGGCATAGTGGAAAATCAATGTGAATAGGATCCTCAACCTGTATAACTCCTCAAGAATCACCTAAATTGGCTCCTCAAATAATGAATCCTAAAAATGAGGTGATGAATCATCAAAAAAATAAGAAGGCATGGAAGAAGATGAAGAGGCATGAGATATGAAGTGCTCATAAAAATGTACATGTGTTTGAAAATTAAGATCATGAGTATCAATATCTAAAAAATGATAAGCTCTCATATCATCACAATACCCTATAAACATCAAAGGTTTTCTCTTCTTATCTAGTGATTTGATTTTATTCTTTGGTATAAATTACCAAACAAGGATCCTAAAGACTTTAAAAAATGAGACATCAGGCTTGGTTCTAGACCAAGCCCCCTTTGGAGTCATACACTTAAGTTCTCTATGTAGTGTGTAGTTATGAATGTAGTTTAAATAATTAACTACCTCTATCTAATAGATATGAGGTAAATCCCATTCATGCATCATATAGTTAGCCATCTTCTTCAAATATCAATTCCTCCATTCTGCTAAGACATTCTACTATGGAGTATGTGTAATAGAATGATGGTGAATAATACCATGAGTTACCAAAAAAATTAGAGATCCCTCAATTGAATTACCCCCCATTATCTATATGAATATTCTTGATGTAACTAGAAGACTATTGTTTGACCAAATCCTTAAAGAATTTGAAGTGAGTAAATACATCACTCATGTAATTGAGGAAATAAACCTAGGTATGCCTTGAGAAATTATTGATGAAAGTAAGTGCATACTTATCACCATTGAAATGAGTAGGAAAGAATATCAAATAACTATGTACAAGCTTAAGTGGTGAATAATCTCTCATGTACATACCCTTAGGAAATGGATCCTAGTGTTGTTTACCCAATGCACAACCAAAGCAAACTCTATCAATACATAAAAATGTAGGAAGACCCTCTACCATATTGTGAGTTCTCAACTACAAATATTTTTAGTTTAGATGTCCAAATCTCTCATGCCAAATCCAACTCTCAAAATATTCTTGATAAAATAAACAAAACCCTAAAGGAGGAGTATTTTCAAAATCCTCAAAATAATAGAGTCAAAAACTATGGTCAACAATACCTTATGCAATAAGTGTATGTGGCTCGAACAAAGCTCAAACTTCAACACCTTGTGGGGTGAAAGTCCTTGTCTTTCCTTGAATAGAATGGAAAATATAATAAACTAAAAGTATATTAGTGGTGATGTCTATAACATATAATTCATCATTGATGTGGCCACCATTTAGCTATATGTCACCCCTACCCTTAATAGAAATTAAACATATTCAACCTCAATGTTGGAAGTATAACTCAAACCAAGAGATACAAAAGACTCCTTGAAAGAAGCCATATGGTATGGAACACTAAAATATTGAATCCAAATATTTGAAATATGTGATTGTAATCTCCTAATAACACTGAGTGTTTTCCCATGCTTATGACATGGATAATGAGTGGAGATGGAAATCTTGTGTTTCCTAATGGCATCATTTAGGATTTGCATTCTCTCAAAACACCTAGACTCTTCATGACCAGTCCCCCTATAAGAAGAAGAACATAGGTTAGAGTTATTCTTGGATTTGAAAGATGATTTGGGTTTATATGTGTTGGTGTTGGGCTTAGGTACATTTTGAGATGGAGGAGTGTTTTTCTTATTACTCTTAATTTTTCCCTTTTTCTTAGGATGTGATGCAAATAATGCTTTTTTAGAGGTGAAAGACTCAAGATGAGACAATTTGGATTCTTCCCTAGTAAGTCTCTCACAAAAAACTATAGATCTAGCATTTTGATTATGGCACCTAAGGCATCCATACTAGAGAAAAAGGTAGAAGAAAATATTTAGAATGGACCACTCAACTTAGATAAAATCAATTACACACACTCTTCATCCTTCTTATCTCACTCACTACCCTTCAACTATGTCACAAATGTTTAAACTTAGTGAATTAGTCTACAGTAGAGGAAAATTCATATAGATTGAGTGAAGTAAGCTCCACTTAAATCTACATGGCTCTCAAGTGATCTAATTTTCCAAACAAACCCTTTAACTTAACCCATATTTTGAATGGATAATCACACCCATCCAAATGAAACAAAATATTATCAATCACATAACCTTTAATCAAACCCCTACACTCTTCAAACTTACATTGGTGCTAAATTTTTTCAAATTCACATGTAAACTATGGTTGAGTTTCATTCATTAGGGACCATAATCCTTTGTTTTTTATGACTATTTCCATTTGAGGTCTCCATGTATGGTAATTACTTGTAGTCAAAGGCTCACAATGGTCAATACCATAAGTTTAAGCCATGATAATGAATCACCAAAGAGTATAAATAATGCAAAAGGGTACATAAAATCAACATCAAGATAACCCCCCAAAAGATTGTATTAAAGACCCCCCTCATATTTGGAACTTTATAAAAGTAGTTAATTTTTACAAATTAATGACACTAATGTATATATAATAAAAAACCATACACTTTTTAAAAAACTATAACTCAAATCTGGGTTACGGTTCAAAAATTAGAGGCTTTGCAATTTCCTATAAAATGGGTCAAACTATTAAAAAAGACACTGTGAACAAATTTTTGTGACAAAATCAAAAATTAATATAGGAATAAAACCACTAGTTAGAACCAAAATTGAACTATTGATGTATAAATTCCAACCAAAGTGAAAAAAATCTATCTGGTTACCTCGATATGTATGAAAGTGAAGTATGCTTCATTTTTAAAGGAAAATATAGCTTAAATAAAAATATTAAAATATATAGTTATTATTTTTCTCACTTAGTAGAGAGAAGTGTTTTCCATGAACGCTCAAGACTATGTGAAATAAATTTCAAGTATAATTGGGTTCAAATCATAACTTAATTGATCCGTCTTACTCAAAAATACTACCTGGAGTGCCATTCAAGACTAAATCAAAAAAGAAATAACGATGTAGTTCAGATCAAACCTCATAAATCATAGGATTTAAATGAATCATAGTATTTCCATGCAAGTATAAACACTCAGCTCACTCTTTATAAAATTATAGGTCTAAAAATAAAATATAGCCCAATGCCTCTCTGTATGCACCTTTATACAACAACATATAAGACAAAAGTACCTTTTTTGAATCTAATGTTTTAGTGTCTTTTGACACACCAACTTCACTGATCTCTTCTCTTTAATGTAAATTATATATGATGTTTTAACACAAAAAATCAATCAAAAAAAGATGCTAGGCTACATTAGAGATTAGAGAGAAAAAATCTGATGCCTTCCCTCTTACTTCAATGCCACCTTTAATATATATAGAACAAAAACAAAAGAAGTCAATGCCTAACTCATACAAGCACCATTATATAGATTCTAATGCTTTTCCAATAAGTTAAGATGCCCCATTTTTGCATATCTTAATGTTAGGCTAGATGACGCCACCTTGCAAGTTCAAATGCCAATCTAAAATAGTATAGATTTAAAATGTGATGGAATATGTAGCCTGGTGTGAAATGTTGGTATGTAGGTCTAGCTCTTCTTAGATAGGGTTACCTTTCCTATAAGGATTCATCTCAAATAGGGATGCCTTTCCACTTCTAATTCTTTGTAACAGATGCTAAGATAATATTTCCAACACAAAATCTTCAAAAAGTCTTAAAAATTGACTTTAATATCTCATCTTTAAGTTATTCTCTACCAAACCCCAATTCCTTTCACTCCTCTCTCCTACGCTTCCTCTCCACCTTCCCTCCAAGAATAAATACCATACACTTTCTTTGAATCTTCAATAAAAGTGTTGGATCTGTAAGAGGGGGAAAAAAGTAGAGGATATATGACAAGGAAAGAAGCAACATCATTAAGGGAAATTTTTAAAACAAAATGCAACAATGTGGATGGAAGTAACACTTCAAAGCTATGGTACCATGTTAGGAATGGTAAACAAGTATTCCAACCCAAAATTCAAAAATCTTAACAATAAAAAAATCACACAATGAAGCCATAGACAAATGATTACAATTCAAAGCAAATCAAGTGTTAATCAGAAAATAAGATACTAGTACAAAGGAAAGCCCTTGCATAAGTAGGCAAGGCACAACAATGAACTATTTTAACTATTCAATTTAGGATAAACCATCACATATGAAAAACTCATAAAAGGATGAAATATATATCTAATATGCTAGCAAATATGAAATTATATACTCTAACGGTATCCCATTAGCCTTAGTTTTGAGGGTAAATTTAGAGTAACTTCCCTAGAAAATATGATCCTCTCAAGTACACCACAAATCAAACAACTAAAAATGATTCCTCTTTGTGTAAACAAGGGATACTTTAAATTTTTTATATACTGTGAGACATGTGGAAACTAAATTTTGTGTTTAGATTTGTACTATAGCTATGAGTATTGGATTAAAACCCCTCACATCACAATATTTGTAAATAAATACTATGTATCCCTTCATGATAATAGCTAATTAGTTTTACAACTATCAAAACATAGTTTCTAAAAAATGTAAAAGTAATGGTAAAATAAATGGAAATATTTTTGTGTAGGAATAAAAAATTTCTGATTTTAGAAAATCAAAATATTAACTTGAACCTTAGACCACACAACATAAACAAACAAGTAGTATATTATTTCACAATAAATAAATAGAAATTTTAAGATATATATGCAATATTTTATAAAATTGAGAGAGGGTATTAAAAAAAATAGTTAGTTTTTATAACCCAAAAATTAATTTGAAAATAGAATTGTCATTTGCTACTTAATCTAGCACTTACTAAGACTAGTAAATTGTAAATTTTGATTAATTTATGCTATATTGTGCCAATTTTTTTTTTTAAATTTAATATATATAAAAACATAAAATACCTCTAATAATTTTTAAAATTGAGTTGTTTTTATCTAGTATGAATCAAATGAAGTGTTATAATTTTGAGATGATCATGAAGAAACCCTAAAATATGCATAATGGAAGATATATAATTACAACAAATTTGATAGCTATTTATGAAAAAAAAATGAGTTATTTTAAATAAATAGTTAATTTATAGAAGCCAAAAAATAATTTTATAATAAATTTGTTTGTTTTCACCTATGCAATCACTTACTAAAAATAGTAAATTATAATTTCTAAGAATTTTAAGCTTAAAAATTCTATAAAAAAATACATGTTTTTAAATTTGTGTAAGATTAATAAAAACCTTAATGATGTTTCAAATAAATTTAAATGGCCTATATATCACAAAAAACCCCTAGTGGGGAGCTAGGGTTTTGATAATGTTTTACAATATGCAGGGTCATAAAATGAATACCCTAAATTGAAATGTTGTTAATCAATTAACTAAGAATAAACTATAAAAACAAATAAATAATAGGGTTCACTGAAATAAAGTAAATTACAAACTTTAAGTGGGATATATATAGTAAATTATAAAAGGGGAAATATGTACTTATCTTGAAATTGATTGATCATTAATTATATAAACTACTCACCAATTTAGAACCAATCAGACTGAACTCAAAATTGTGTCACCACAAAGATTAGGGATAGAGGATGTAAAAGGATAAGATCATACTAATAGGACAAGTTCATAGTGTGGATATGTCTTTATTTTTATATGTTTTCCATGTTGATTATATCATCAATTTTTTGATTGGAGCATGTGCAATTTCATGCAAGGGTTTACTAATTCTGTGTGGAGGCTGAATAAACATGTGAAAGACCTAAAACAATAAATACATAGTCCTACACAAGCATAAAAAAAGAGATCAAATTAAAAAGTGGTGAAAATGGGAGAAGTGAGAATGGCTAAGTTATCCTAAAAAAAACCCTTATTAACTGAGTGATGCCTGCATAGCCCAAAGGGCCTCAGGTTAATGTAGTTATCCCATTTGGGGAAAGTAATAAATCCATGGTGAATTCAAATAGAGTATTAATTAATATTATCGATAATATATGCTCTTGATATTCAATAAAAAACTATTGAAATTATCTTATGACTATTAAAAACCAACATAAATGAAATTAAAAATAATAATGCTATTTTTCTCAAACTAAAATGCTTTGAAATCAGATTATCAAATGATTGCTAGATAATGAATTGAGTGATCATAATGTGATTTTAGAGAGAGGTATTTTAAATATTTATATGAGTTGATATTATTAAAATTATAGGATAGTCATTACTAAACATTTCAATTTATTAAAGTACATGTTAGAATAAAGAGGACATGAGTACACAAGAGGACAAATCCACACTACAAACATGTCCACCTAGTGAAAACTTGTCCCAGAATATCATAAACTTTTGAAACTTTATATCTAGTATATATGAGTAGATAAGGATGAATAATCATGAAATAGGAATTCCTACATGCTATTTTATTAGTAATTTTAAGACAATGAAGAATTTTTGTCAACCTAATGTTGAAAAGACCAAGATAAGAATGCCAAGCATTTATTGTTTAAATTTAAATGTCTATAGGGTAAAAAATATTTTTGAGCACGTAAACTTATAGAATAATTTAAAACCCTAGGTTTACCTTAGGGTTTCATCCTTCTATAATTTTAGATTTCAGCCTTATGTCTTTATTTTCATCCCTAATTTCTGCTTATTCCCTAATAATACACATTAATCATGACCATGTTGAATGAAAAATATTGGTTAAAATAATTAACTAAGTTGGTCTTTTCATATTGATTTACATGTATAGTGTATATTATTTGAATCAATAATGAAATATGTAGGTAATACATATCAAATATAAATTCACTAATAATGCTAAAGTCACCAATGAACAATCCCAAACCTTCCTGTACTCCTATTATTTAACATACAATTCAATATGCCTATAGTTACCACTATATGTCTACAGACATGTTTGACTCCCTTTGTTCCTCCCATAAGACCTAAAATCTATATTAGCTACCATCCTATTGATGATACCATAACATGTCTCATTTATAACAAGGACTAATGTCATTTTCTCTTGCATAAATTAATTTAAATTGGAATTAGATATAGTTTTAATAGTTTATGCTTGTATATGTGT
This sequence comes from Torreya grandis, assembly GCA_037957365.1. Taxonomy (NCBI): domain Eukaryota; kingdom Viridiplantae; phylum Streptophyta; class Pinopsida; order Cupressales; family Taxaceae; genus Torreya; species Torreya grandis. The sequence continues at coordinate 1,928,963 of JARHVA010002187.1, forward strand.
GTGTGTGTGTGTGTGTGTGTGTGTGTGTGTGTGTGTGTGTGTGTGTGTGTGTGTGTGTGTGTGTGTGTGTGTGTGTGTGTGTGTGTGTGTGTGTGTGTGTGTGTGTGTGTATGTATATACATACATACATACATACATACATACATATATATATATATATATATATTTAAATTCAATGTAATCTAAAATTTTAATGTTTTATAATGATTCTTATGAAATTGATGTAAAATCTTGTATATATAGATTGGAATGGATAATCAACATAGATAGAAAATTCTACATTATTAATATACTAATCAAATGTAATTTATAAAGTATATTAGGATTTACATAATATATCTACATTTCCATTCAAAAGTGGCTATGGACACCTAAAATAGATTGGCTCTAGAGATTTACAGTAGCTATGGAGACCTAAAATAATCTTATGAGTAGCTTTTGAGTATCTTAAAGCTAACTTCAGAGTATCTTGTAGGCATCTCCTAAGTATACATATAATTATCTTCCAAGTATCCATACATGAAGTTAATGTAGATATTATCTCCTAACTATTATGATATCTCTACTATAAGATTTTTAAAACATCAAAAGGAAACCAAATTTTTTAAAATAATAATTGATGCTCTCCAAAAACATAGAGGATATTGGATCTATGAATATATCAATCTCCACTATTTTCTCCAAATAAAATATATATTGGTATTTTTTTATCATCACAAATCTAATTCATAAACATATCTTTTAGGTTGTTAGCATAGATTAAGAAATCAGTTGTAAACTAATTTATTAGGTTGTTAGTCTTGATTAATAATTGATTGAATACATTATATTATAAATACAACCTTTTATTCTTGAGCTATGTAGACACTATTTCTAAATTATGTAACACCTTAATCTTTTACACTTAGAAAATACATATAATGGATGTACCTTTAACTTCTAGACATTCCCACTACCAAAAGACTTGAATACACTATCTCTCTATGAATGTTGTTTATATCTTAGTCCTAAAAATGCTATGTTGATGACTCAGACCATCTATCATGCTCATAATGTTATCAACCTACTTATCTTATATTTTTTCAAGATTTGGACATGTTCATATTTTATAGTTGCCCAAACACTTATTTCCCAGTCAGACACCTGTGTCGATTGAAGTGTCTAGTGCACTAAAGTCATCCAATTTACAAATTAAATGTATTATTATGATTAGAATATGTGATTTAATGTGATATATTCTCTAAAGGGATTGGTATAAACATGGTATCAACCTCATTCATCCCTCACCTAGAAGCTTCTTACCTCTCAAAAGGTAACTTACAAAATGGCATTCAATCAAGTACTCAAGTGAGCAAAGCTTCCCCATTTTATACTATTTACATATCAATCATGGGGATAAAACATATATAGGTATTAATTACTAAAAAACATTCCATTAGCCACATTTACCAAGTTAAAATATAGGTCACTCTATGTACTTATCTCTCACACATTTCATGATACACACACAAGCCAACATGTATGGTAAAATTACATAAGTCTAAGGACTTATTCTTAGTATTGGATATGTAGGTAGCACTAATTGATATAGGGGTATTTGAGGTAGCTCAAAATTATGTGCCCACTAATCCATTTTTCCCATAGCCATTATGAAGATGAAGAACTAGGGTTATTTTATTTCACAAAGAGTGATAGTTCATGAGCTATATCTAAGTACATTAGAGTGAAGGCAACACAAAAACCATCATATTATAGGTGTTCACATCCAAATATATAAGGTATTTTATAAAATACATATTCATCTAAGCTAGATATAATCATCAACACAACCATTTGAGGTTGAATCAAGTGTCTAAGATCATAAAAAATATTAATCCAAAATTTGATGACTGTTCAGAATTCACTTCCAATGTTATTCTTTCATGTTCTAGACCTAGATCTATATTAACATCATAAATAGCTAAGTATCTTATTTTCACTATCAATATAATATCTAACATATTTTTACTTTCTATTTTTATCATATATCCACATAATAAATTTAGTGTATGTTTATTTGAGTTTGAAAATTAATTGGCCTATAATAGATATAGTCTACCATCTTTATGCCCTAGGCTATCTCTACCCATTTGAACCTAGATTCCTTAATATCTATTTTAGAGTTAAATATTTGGTGAACCCAACCTTTTAATATTTATTTAAAAACCTAGCTTGGCTTAGGGTTTTCAACCTCCTAGGGTTTAAATTTATTGTGATGGTTTACAGATCTATGTTTCCTTAAGGTTTTAACACTCATCTGGTAACAAGGGTTTTGTGTGCATATGCTTATAATTTCATCATCCTTGAATAAAAATTTTCAGCCTCCAAACAACTTTAGTTTAAAATTATTCATAGATATTTTATACTTAGCTTGGTATAATCAAAAATCTCTTTTTTGGCTAAAATGTAGCATGGATTTTGAGAATTTATTATTTTACTAGTATTAGTAGATTTAAACCTAAAGTTCATAAATTATACTTTTGTTTCCCTTTTTTTGGGTTTATCTCATCTCTTATTTTTCCTAAAAACTATTTTGTAGACCAAAATTTCTCAGCCAATCACTTTATATTACTTTCTCTTCATTTGGTACATTCTAGTGACCCTAACCTTTGGTCTCAAAACCCTAGTTGATCTAGGGTTTCCCAATTTACTATTTTCTAAATCCTAATTTCAAAGAGTTCAATTTTTAAAAAATAGATTTTTCCCATTTCTAAAAACATGTTTAGTATGGATATATCTATTATCTACTTCATTTTATATTGAATCATGGTTGTCATTACTTATTATGTTTCATGTATGATGAAATAAATTAAAAGGAGTAAACAACTTGATTAATATAATGAGAGGGTTTCAAAACTAAAATAGAATTTAATCCCTATTTATAGTTCTTGTTTTAATATTATTGTGTTTTTTCATACTAAACATAAGGATGGTGATATCTACCATCTCTCTAAGTCTATGTTATCACACCTTTAAGGGATAAGGTAAATGGTGTATGTATGCATGTTAAATCTAAGGTACCTAGGGTTTGTGCTTGTGAAGCCTTAAAATATTGATCCATATTTATGATCAAGGAAATATAAGAGTGGAAAAATAATTCCAATTCAAATATCATATTATTGGAAAATTAGATTACATACCTATATAATCCAACACATTGTAGTGTTAATCATGTGTTTGCATCCTCATCTACCAATGTTGTGCCAAATAAAGTTTCACATCTAAATAATAATATAAAATATATACATATAAAATAAGTGATTGAAAAATTGACCAACAAGCTAATAAGAGTCCAAGTGAAATCCTAAGATAAATTATTTGAGATAAAGTGATCAAATTACCTCCTCCACATCTTATAAGATGATCCAAATACTATTGTACATATCATAGAATGCATGGGCATCATACATATGTTTATTTTGCATCAAATAATAAAATAAAAAATCACAAAAGTAGTGGTGATCATATCAATGATACATTAACCAATAACACCACTCACATTATGAGTATCTCTAGTAAACCACAAATATCAAAACAAAAAATGTGGTTACCAAATAATAATTTAGAGCAAAAGCAATTGAAATATCAAACTTAGAGAAAGAAAAGGTTTAAAAATAAAAATCAAAACAAGGAAACGATACAAGTTTACCTCTCAATAATGATACTTATTTTTCAAAATAATATGATTTTGGAAAGAAATACATATAAAACTTTAGTTATCATGGTCAAGGATTAGGAAAACATTTCCAAGGCATAATTCATCCTATTTTCACACATGATCAGAATGAATGTTAATGCTTGGGCTAGATTGGAAAGACTAATGAAAATAATTCAAATATACATTTGGTTAATGCAAAATAATAAGAATATACAGATGAGAATAGGTCAAAAAATAAATCACCTGTTTAAAATAAACCATCATAAAAAGAACAATCAACACATCAAATATTTAAACCAAGATTTATTATAAAATAAGTCAAAAATAAAGAGACAATTGAAAAATACAAGGTTTTAAATGTGATTATAAAGGAGGAAACTACAAGCCTTTTTCCAAATTAGGTTAAATGTATTTCTCATATAAATGGTAAGAAATATTCAGATGAATAGTTCAATAAACTATGTTATGATCCACTCAGTAACATACAACATAATCTATTCATACCTATAGGACCTCTTACCTACTGATTATATCCATAAATATAAAATGAGAAACAAAATTTATATAAATCCAAACCAAAGATACCAATTACAAACTTATCAAAAGAGCACCATATAATTTTTGATTTTGTTATGAATTCATATGACACATCTTATTCAAAAATATTGCACATTTATCACTCCTCACATATTATTATCCTCATCTTGAGATCATAGGATAGTATTTTATTTCTAAATATTCCAAAAAATACCAATTTTTTTAAAAAAATTAGAAATATTTCCAATATACATGTTTTTATCAGCTCCTTGGAATCTATGCTATTGGTTCCATATTGGAATATGAAATATAATTTATTTATATATTCACATGTGTTTCACATATATTTTGAGTGTAATATAAGTATAAAAATATACATGATCTCTACACTTTTATATGTTGGGCCTTGCCTCTCCTCATGTCATGTGGACATTGGGGTAATCCTCTTCTTTGATCATGATACATCCACATTATATTATTATATGATCAATTTACATTATCATGTTTGATCTTATGTAATTACACATGCCTTTATCCATGCTTATATCTTTCACAAGTAATTTATATGCTATTATACTTAACATTTTTTTGTTAACACATATTATCCATGGGCTAGTATGCTATGTTATATTGGTTTATTATTTTCTATGTTTTTCTCTATGCACTTCCCTAGAGTGTCTTATATCCATCGATTATGGCCCTTGTGCCTTTGTTTGACTCTTTGACATTTGAATATGTCATTTTAATTATATGTTGATATTTTAAAATGTCATTCCTTGCTTGGTGGACATTTGATTAAGTCATGTCCCTTCGATCGTGTAACATTTGAACATACACCTTGTTTAAGGTCTCTTTGGACCATTGTATTTTGATTTTATTTTGAGTTATCTTATGTGTGTGCTTCATTTATTTTGAGATTACATTATTATTATCTAGCCTTTATTATGATTCATATCATGCATCTTAGGACTTGATGTGATCACAATCTTCATGATTCAATGATATATCTACATAGATATGTAACTTATATATTAAACATGGTTCATACATAGATCATAAAGTTATCTTATACTTTTGAGGTAAGGTGACTACCAATTTATACTTCCCCTCACCTTCAAAAGGGGGGAATATTAGCTAAAGCATACCATAAAGGAATGGATTCCACCATTTTCATAGTTCACCAAATTCAAATATATAGTGGGGGCATTTTTTGTAAACATGTTCTTAGCACATACACCAATTTTAGTTTCAGGTATATAATGGGGGCATGTTATGGAAACATGTTATCCACACACTATTTTAAAATTGGCAAAAAATCACAATTATATAATTTAGATACAAAATTATGGTATAATTATATACCTTAGTACCATTTTTATACTTTTGTTTTATCATGAGATGTACATAAGGTGTACATGCTATGCAAAAGAGTGCCTAAGTTTTAAAAATCAAATCAGCTTTCATATTTCAAACACTTCTATGGGCTTTAGGTCACCAAGTTAGACTATTATGAAATATATTGAGCCAATGTACTAAATTAGTTGGTTCCTTTTTTTGGTATGGTTGAGGTGATTAAATAAATCAATATTGACAAGTTTATAGGTTGTAATTTATTACATAAACCAACCTCACGATATTTATAGTGTGAGTTGACTTGGTTTATTCATGCTCACTAGGTTATAAGTATGATTGGGTTAAATGGAAATTAAGTTTAGCTCCAAGGTTGGGGACATGTATCATCAAATATTTATATATTTATGCACTTTATAAATTTTATATTTATCATAATCTCAATTTTAATGATTCATAATGATAAATCTTGTTCAAATCAAATTTCCAAAAAAGTAATGTAGTTACACTGATACATAGGTGTAATCCTAAACCTTGATCTCTTTCCATTTAAATTATTTTGTTGCTTTCAATTTCATACTATATGCATTGATTATATATTATGACATGCTCTTTGTTTTGATTTAGTCATTAGTGAATCACTCAAGTTTGAATCATGCAAAGGCAAGTGTGTTATACATGCCTAAGTACACATTTATTATCCTTTAAATTAGAAATTTAATTACTAGATTAAAGGGGGGAAATGTAGACACTATTATAAATTATATAGTGATTTAGGATCATAAACTTGGTAAATATATATCATGGATGTACCTTTATATTTTAAACCTTCATGTTTCCAAAAGGATCACATACACTATCTTTATGTGCTTATTATTTATCTCTTAGTGTACCCAATGTTATGCTAATAACTCAAACCTTATATCATACTTATAATTCCATAAACATACTTATCTTATATTTTAAAAAGTTTTAGAACTATGATTATTGTCTATCTACCTACATTGATGTAAGAGTCCTATCCCAACACAAGTTTCCAATTCCCCAAAGTAATCAATTTTAAAAAATAAATGTATTCATATGGTTTTAATAAGTAATTTAATGTGATATATAATCCAAATGATTGGTATATATACATGATCAACCCTCATTTATTCCTCACCTAGTAACTTCTTACATCTCATAAGACAACTCACAAAATGGCATTCAATCAAGCACTCAAGTAAGAAAAAATTCCATATTTTATCCTATTTCCATATCAATAATAGGTATAACACATATACAAGTATAAATTATTGAAGGAGAATTCCATGAACCACATTCACCAAGTTACAATATAGGACACTCTGTGTACTTGATTATCACATATTACATGATACACACACAAAATAACATGTAGGGTAGAACTACATAAGTTTGAGGACCTATATGGATTATTTTTTATGTAGGTATTCCTCATTGATAGAGGTATATTTAGGGAAAATCAACACTATGTTCCCACTAACCCATTTTCCTACAACTACTACACAGATGAAGAACTAGGATTTTTTTAGTTTACATGGAGTGATAGTCTATGAGTGAGATATGAGCACACTAGAGTGAAGGTGACATATAGGAAAAAATATTATAGGTGGTCACATTAATATCCAATAGGTATTATGTTCATGACATGTATGTTTAGGTTAGACTGAAGAATCGATGTGACTTTTCAAGGTCGACACAAGTGTCCAAGGTCACAAAAGTGCTTAATCCAAAATTTGATGACTGATCTATAATCCCCTTCTAGTATTATTATTTCATGTTCCATATCTATATTTGTATTAGTATCATAAGTAAGTATGTTTTTTTCACTATCATTACAATATCTAGCATAGCTACAATTTTTATTTTTAGCATATCTTAGTGTAATAGATCCAGTATATGTTTATCAAAGTTTATAAATTAATTGGATTATTATAGAGATAATATGCCATCCTTGTTCCCTAGGCTATCTATATACCTTTAACCTTAGATTCTTTATTATATATTTTAGGGTTAAACAAGTTACTATTATAATAACACTAAAGAATAGAATTTTAAATAGATACTCAATTGTCAAAATATTTGTAAATTTTTTTATCAATGAGAATTTAAATCAATTAACCATATCCAAAGTTTCTTAATTAATTATTTCCATTCCTATTCCAATGGAAAAGAAAGGTCCCATGCAAATTGTGAAATAAGGGCACACCTTGTGGTATTTCTAGATTATAATTATTTTTGCTCCATTTTGAGTCTTAACATTTATTTTTTATTATTATTTATTTAGTTAAAATTGTGGGTGGGTATGGTGTGTTAATATTTTCATCAATTAATTTTTTATTTTCATTTATAAATTTTTATTTGATAATTTAATTTTAGTTTTTATTCTCATTAATTTTAAGTAGATTTTATTTAATTAATTTTTGATTTGATATCAACAATTTAAGTTTGATTGATTTTTCTTAAGTGCTATTTTATTTATAATTATAAATGACCATTAATAGTGTTTAGGTGTTGTAAATTATGTCCCTAAGGTGGCCAAGAGTGTCCATGAGTTGATATGTATGCATGGTTATCAATGATAAAGTGTGCCTTAGTGATCATGCATGGACCTTGCAGTGTTGACTAGATTAGTGAAGGTAATGGATGTTAGTGATGTGTTGACCATGTTTGAGGGGTGATATAAGGGTTAAATATTTATTTATGTACTTATATAAGTGAAATGAATCCATTTAAATAGTCTTGTGAAGGTCTAGGTTATCCTAGTCATCTTGGCATAACTTCATGAGTAAGCAGATTGATGACATCAACACTCACATGTGTGAATGTGCCAGAAGAAAGTGGTTACGTGGGTTTTTTCATATTTATGCCTAGATCATGTATTTAAAATTTAATGTATTGACATTATGTATATCAAAAGTTATGGTAATGTAAATTTGGTCTCCCAAGAAGATTTTGCTAGTTTCCATAGTCAAATTAGCATTATAAAGTGAACATTGGAATTCAAACATTTGAATTTACAAAGGCAAACCAATATATAATTTTTTGATACTAAATTTTGATTATGGATTAATTTTATGGTGGTATAAAAATAAAAGTGGTATATAACTTCAAGGGTAATCTAGGAAATATGATTTGGAGGTTTGACTAGTTGTACAATTGCATTCATTGCACTTCAAAATTGATTAAAAGTTTGACTTTCTTCTGCAAATGACTCAAGAAGGATGATTGATTTTTTCCTAATGGTGTTTGGATGTTTCAAGGTGAATTATATATGTATTTTGGAGGTTTTACCAATCCATATTTAATATGACCAATTGCTTACAAGTTGACTACTTGTTCATTCATGGTGTTTTCATGTACAAGGCAAATGTTTGACAGGTTTTGCATATGTAGAAGTGTGTATTGATAAATATAATCACTTTATAATGTATTATGGGTCATTTATCATTGACCTATGTGCTTTGAAGTGGTATTATGTTCCTATTTTTTCTCGGTGAAGTGTTAAAAGGATGAATAGGTCTCCATGGACTTATAAGGGCTTCTTAAGCCTAATTGAAAGGTGTTGGTGCTTAAGGGTGATTCATAAAGGATATTATTAACCTATGTAGGTGGTTATTGATCCTATTATAAGTGTGAAATAAGATTTAATGGTTAATTCATGACTTATGTCTGACCAAGAAGATGTGATCATAAAGGCTTTATAAAGAGCATAAATAAAGATGAAGGTTTCTAGAGTTGACAAGTGAAGAAAAGAGAAGTGGGAGTGTGCTTGGTTGATGGATTGAAGAGAAAAAAAGTATAAGTAATATGTATGTGACCTATATTTCATATTTATAATTTTATAACAATGTTCTTATAGGGTTGAAGATTAAGGATGAGCGAAGAGGTGTAGAGTGATCTAGAAGGTTATTTTAGATGCATTGATTATTTGTGAAGGATTGAAGGGTTAAAGAGAGTTTATATTCATTATTTATCCATTATATTTAAAGGTAATTATGGATATGGAGGTGTTTATATTAGAAGGTGTTTTGTGGGTGCTCAACATTTAGGACAAGTGGGTGCTTGTTCATTCTTAGGGGTTGGTGCTCCTTGTGAAGTGGGTGCTTCACTAAAGTATCTTATTTGTAAATATATTATAGGACTATAGTACACTTTTTTACATAATTTAGATAGGGTTTTATCCCCCATAATGGTTTCCCACATAATCCATGTGTTATGTGTGTTGATATTTCATAGTTTCCTTTCTACTTTGCAATAACTAGTTTATATGCTTCATGAACACTTTTGTGATTGGTTAAGAGTTTGAAGTTTGGGAATTGGAATTGAATTAATTGCATAACTAATTAAAACCCCCATATCAGTGATTATAACTCTAATAATTGGTATCAAAGCCATACCTTCTTTATAATAACCACTTGAAGGTTGTCATAGTTATAATGGATGACAAAGAGGCTAAGACATATCTTGGTATCAAAGCCATACCTTCTTTGTAAATTTAACCACTTGAAGGTATTAATAGTTATAATGGATGACAAAGAGGCTAAGACATATCTTGGTATCAAATCCATACCTTATTTGTAAATTTAACCACTTAAAGGTAGTCATAGTTATAATGGATGATAAAGAGGCTAAGGTGAACTAGTATGTGCCTTATCAAAGATTAAACTTTTAGAAGAAGAGAATGAAAGATTGAAGAAAAATAAAGGAATTAAAAATTTATATCTGACTTCCTCAATATGTTATGATATTAATACAATCATTGATGGTGTGAAGACACAAATAGATAAAATAAAAAAATAGTTAAGAATTTGTAGGACATGATGGATAAAGGCTTGAATAAAATAATGGATCATTTGGAAGGTAAATCTTGGACATATATAGGTGTACTTTTATCTAAGGACAAGTAGAATCCTAGTTCTACCAAAGATCTTAAAAATGAAAAATCTTGGGTTATTGGTGGTCAAGTAAAAGGAATGTCTAATATAAATCACTATAGTTATGTCTTAGATGGGTACTATTACACTTTTAATCAATATGGTCATAGATATAGGGACTACATTTTCTATTTAAAGAATAGAAATGGGGTTCAATGATATAATTACAACCAATAGGGACATATAGCCAAGTACTACAAGAGGGCCTATTGGAAAAAGGACATACAAGTCATTTCCACCAGCACATGGTTCAAGGAAGACAAATCCAATATTTAAGAAAAGAAGAAGTAGGATTTAGGTAATGCACCAAAGGAAGATTCAATGTTTGTTCAAACTACCTTGCATACTTAAGAGGATGAAAATAAGAAATGGTACATAGACAGTGGATTATCAAGTCATATGACAAGAGACAAGAGTAAATTTATCTCTCTCAAAAATCACAATTCAAGTTTAGTGAGATTTGGTGAAAATAATTATGTTAACATAGTTGGCAAAGGTTCTATAAGTCTAGATAATGGTCACACTAAAACTAAAAATTTTCTTTATGTAAAAGGTTTGAAACACAATCTTCAATGTGTTATCCAAATGTGTAATCAAAGAAATGTTCTAAATTTTCATGATAAAGGGTACGAAGTGATAAGATCCAGATTTTTAAAATTAGTTTTAAATATTTAAAAGGCAAAAAAAACTTATGTGTTCCATGAATCCAAAAGGGAGGAGTGTTTCATGAATCAAATAGAGGAAAGTTGGCTTTGGCATAGAAGACTTGGACATTTAAATTTTGATAACTTAGTGAGGATCATTTCAAAAGGATTAGTGAGGAATATAATTAAAATCACCAAAATTTCTCACACTCTTTTTAAGGCATGCCTTCATTAAAATCAAACCAAAAGAAGCTACAAATCTAAGGAGAATTCCACCACAATACCATTGGAGTTGATTCAAACTGATCTTTGTGGACCAAAAAGAACACAAGGTATTCAAGATAATAGCTACTTTATGTTATTAATTAATGAATTTACTAGAATGACTTGGATATATTTCCTTAAAGATAAATTAGAAGATTTTTCAAAGTTTAAAGTATTTAAATATCTTGTTGGAAGTGAAAAAGGATTGAAAATCAAGTGTGTGAGGTTAGATAGAGGAGGTTAATTTTTGTCTTATGAGTTTGTTACTTTTTGTGAAGATCAAGGGATTATAAGACAATACTCTATTGTTAGGACACCCCAATAGAATGGGGTAGTTGAAAGTTAAAATAGAACTATCCAAGAGATGAGTAGAAATATACTTCAATATTCCAAATTATCAGATGGTTTTTGGGAAGAGGATACTAATACATCAATATAGGTCTTAAATAGATACCAAGTTAGAGTAAATGGTGATAAGACTCCATATGAGATATGGAAAAATAGGGTAGCTAATGTCAAAAAATTTAGAGTGTTTGGGAGAAAGTGTCTTATAAAGAGGGATGAATAAAATATTGGTAAATTTAACTCAAGGTTTGATGAGGGAATCTTCTTGGATTATTCCTCTATAAGTTCTACTTACATATGTTTCAATAAGACACTCCCCAAGGTTGTTTAAAGTTGTAATGTAAGAGTTGAATAGGTAGGTGAAATCAAGACACTATAGATAACCCTAATTAAAATAATGAAGGCATATTTGAGTAGTCATATGATGGAGAGGAAGATGTAAGATATGGCACTAAAACTAAATATATGAGAACATAAAAGCATAATCTAGTTTCCTAGGTAATTGGAGATGTGAATGCTAGTTTTTAGACTAGAAGGAGAATGTTTATCAATTATAATAAACAATACAAAGCTTTGTTATCCAAGGTTGAACCTAAAATTTATTTAGAGCTAACAAAGATGAAAATTAGACTTGTGCACTGGATGAACTTGATCAAATAGTAAATAATGAAACATGGGATTTGGGACCTAGGACCTAGGCTAAAAGACAAAAATGTGATAAGAATTAAGTGGTTATTTAGAAATAATATGAATGAGAAAGGAGATGCCATAATAAATAAGGCTAGACTAGTGTGTAAAGGATATGCTCAAGTTGAGGGGATAGATTTTGATGAGACATTTTCTCCTATGACAAGAATGGAAGCAATTAGACTCTTATTATCATATACAAGATTCAAAGGTTTCAAAGTTTACCAAATGGTTGTGAAATCTACATTTTTGTATGAAAACTTAGATGAAGAAGTCTATATTGATACCTAAAGGTTTCTCTATGATGAGTAATTAGGACTATGCTTGTAAACTAAATAAGGCTTTATATGGTCTTAAACAAGATCCTAGAGCTTGGTATGACATATTATAAAAGTATATATTGAGCCAAAGATTTAAAAGAGGGGTAATTGATAGTAATTTGTATATTTAGACAAATGGAACTCATCAATTACTAGTGTTAGTCTATGTTGATGACATAGTTTTTGGATCACATAATGACAACATGAGTAGAAAGTTTGTAGATGCTATGAATACTAAGTATGAAATATCAATGTTAGGAGAAATTTATTTCTTCTTAGGATTACATATTAACCAACTTGATACAAGGATATTCATTTCATAGGAAAAATATATCAAGTATATGCTAGGGAAGTTTGTCATGTTAGATTTTAAGTCAATGAGTACTCTAATGATACTAGGATATAAGTTAATTAAATAATATGACTCACAAAAGGTTGATCAAACCTTGTATAGATCCATGATTAGAAGTATTTTGTACTCTACTAATTATAGGCATGATATTATGAAATCATTAGGCCTTATAGGTAGACTTCAAGTTGATCCAATAGAATCTCACTTGAAAGTTGTCAAAATAATCTTGAGGTATCTCAAGAGCATCATAGAATATGGTTTATGGTACCCTAGGAGCAAAGAATTCACTCTAAGGACATACATTGATGCAGATTGGACATGATGTGTAGATGACAGGAGGAGTACCAGTGGTGGTGTTTTATTCATGGGTGTATGATTGGTATCTTGGATAAGTAAGAAGCAAGCCTATGTATCCCTATCAACTGTAGAATCTAAGTATATAGTTATTTCTTCTTATTGTACTCAGGTAATGTGGATGAAACAAACCTTGGAATACTATAAGGTAAGATAAAATGGACCTTATCCTATCTATTATGAAAATAATAGTGTAATTAGTATCTATAAAAATCCTATTATGCATTTAAAAACTCAGAACATTCCTATTAAATATATTTTATTGAGAGAACAAGTGAGTAATCAAAGTGATAAGTTAGAGTATGTCCCTACAAAGAACAACTTACATATATTATGACTAAACCATTGACAAAAGAAACATTTAAATATCTAAGACAAATCTTGAGAGTTATCTCCTTTTCTATAAATAATTATAAGGTCATTGGTTAAGGGGAGAAATAAGTTCATGAGCTTGCTTCAAAGTTTTGTGATGAAAATCTTCAATAAATTTATTTAGGGACATTGGTCCTAAAGGCATGTTTTAGTCAAATTTTGGTGCTTGGTCTAATGGGTCAAACCATGAAGTATGAAGGTAAGTTTGATATGGAGTGTGTAGAGGATGTGTATAACTGAAATCCATGGGGTTTAATGCATTGGATTGGTCAGAATCTTTAATGACCATTTGTTTTATTTTGACCATTTTGCTCAGTGATCATTGCCTAGTGACAGCTCATCTTGCAAAATTGGTGTATTTGAGGTCTATGAGGCTAACCAAGGGTAGAGGTCAATTGGATTTGTTATGTCTATGTAAAAGGTGTAAAAGAGTTTTCAAAAGGCTTCCATGATTAGTTGAAAGTGCTTTGGCATAGTGACAGGGGTATACATAGGGTCTACATGCACAATATGATTGGTTATAGGTGTCAAATGAATATTAGTGACTGTTCAAGGTGACTTTGTCAAATATAAAGGTGTGTTGACCTTAGACATATGTGATCTAGGTGGTTTGAGGGATTGAAGGAATTTTTAGGTTAAGTTAAATATTTTCGATGCCTCTCAGGCATGATAGTCTTTACTTAAGGGATAGCAAGTCAAAAACCATTTCATGGTTATATAGGTTCCCAAAGGAGTCAAGCCTCAAAAATTGGTTTAGAAGTGTGTATTTTTGGCCTCTAGGTGTGAGATAAGTTTTACAAGCTAGCATTAAATAGAAGGTGGTAAGTTGACCTTGTTTCTTTTTGATGCCTTAGGTTTTGTACCATGTGAGTTAGTAATATTCCTAAAGGATTTGAGGTCTAAGGATGATTAATATATTTTAATGGCCAAAAGTGTGTTCATAAAGTGCTTTACAGTCATCTAGACGTGTATATTTAGTCCTATGGTTGAGCTTCTATTCAAATGGAAGGCTAATTAATAGGTCAGTTAGTGAAGGAGATATGGTGCAGAGGAAGAGTTATATGATGATTATTTTGATGCATAAGGGGGAATATTATTTTAATCCAAATATAAAATTTCAATTCATTAATATACATACATTGAATGTTATGGGCTTTGCAAGGTTCAAGTAGTGCTACTAGGCCTCTAAGCAAGGCTAGTTTGAATAAGAGTGATTTTTGGTCTTTTTATTCAAAATCAAAAAGTAAGTTTGTCCCTGAATATGTTTCTCAGTTGGATTTATACATCATATATGTATTAAAGATTATCATGAATGTCCACTCTTCATTCTATGGGTGGGTTGTGAGAGAAAATTTGAAGGCAAATGTGAAAGTTCATCATGGTTAGAGATGGTATGTAGGTGTTCAAGGGGTTACCAAGCTTAGATGACTTAGGGTGAGTCACTCTAAATTTTATCAAGGTGTGATCACTCCTATTTTCTTGATATTTTTTGTTGCTTGTTTATATACCAATGCATGGTCAAAGAAGAGTGTTAATGAGTAGGCTTGAGGTAGTCATGGTAAGAAATGGTATGCACAGTGATAAGGGGGAGTTTATATCATCTATAAGAGGAGGTACCTTCTTGATTTTGGATTTGAAAACATTTACAGGTCCTCAATATTAGCAATTAATCCCACTTTGTCATTGTGTCAAAGGGGGAGAAAGTGTTTGTAGAGGGAAAAGAGTATGTGCATAAGCTTTGTTATTGGTTTTAAAAACATATACAAGTTTTGACATAAATGACAAAGGGGGAGATTTTTGAGGTGTTTTCAATTATTTCCATAAGGTGTCCAAGATTTTTCATGATTTGATATGTATGCATGGTTCTCAATGACAAAGTATGTCTTAGTGATCATGCATGGACCTTACAATGCTTACTAGATTAGGCAAGGTAATGGATGTGTGTGATGTGTTGACCATGTTTGAAGGGTAATATGATGGTTCAGTAGTTCTTTGTGTACTTATGTAAGTGAAATGAATCCATTATAATAGTCATGTGAAGGTCTATGTTATCCTAGTCATCTTCGTAGAACTTCTTAACTAAGCAGATTGATGACATCAACATTTACATGTGTGAAGGTGTTAGAAGAATGTAGTCACATGGGTTTGTTCATATTTTTTCCTAGATAATGTTTTAAATTTTAGGTCTTGAAATGGTGTATATAAAAATTTATGGTAGTTCAAAGTTGGTCTCCCAAGTAGATTTCATTAGTTTCCATAGTCAAATTTGCATTAAAAAGTGATAGTTGGAATTCAAATATTTGAATTTACAAAGGAAAACTAGTCTATAATGTTTTATTAAAAAAAATTATGATGTATGAATTTTATGGTGGTATAAAAATAAAATTGGTATATAACTTCAAGGTAAATCTAGGAAAAATGATTTGGAGGTTTGAATAGTCGTAGAACTACATTATTACACTTCAAAGTTGACTAAAGTTTTAACTTTCTTCTACAAGTGACCCAAGAAGGATGTTTGATTTTTTATTTATGGGTTTGAGATGTTTAAAGGTGAATTATATATTTTATAGTGTTTTCTACTCAATTAGGATCATCTATATAGATTTTGGAGGTTTGACAAATCCATATTTAGTATGAATAATTATGTACAAGTTGACTATTTGCTCATTCATGGTGTTTTCATGTACAAGGTAAATGTTTGATAGATTTTGCATATGAATAGGTGTGTAGTGATAAATTTAATCACTTGAGGATGTCTTCTAGGTAATTAATCATGGACCTATGTGCTTTTAAGAGGTTTTGTGTTTCTATTTTTGATCAATGAAGTGTTAAAAGGATGGATAGGTCTCCATGGACCTATAAGGGCTTCTTATGCCTAATTAAAAGGTGTTGGTGATTAAGGATGATCCATAAAAGCTATGGAAAACCTATGTAGGTGGTGATTAAACCTATTCTAAGTGTGAAATAATCCTTAAGGGTTAAGGCATGACTTATGGCTGACAAAGAAGATGATGATCATGAAGGCTCTATAAAGAGCATAAATAAAGATAAAGGTTTCTAAAGTTGACAAGCAAAGAAGAAAGAAGTGTGAGTGTGATTTGTGGATGGATTAAAGAGTAAATAAGTGTGAGGAATATGTTTTTTATCTATAGGTGATATTTCTAATGTTATAATAGTGTTCTTGTATGGATGAAGGTTGAGGATGAGCGAAGAGGTGTAGAGTAATCCAGAAGGTTGTTTTGGATACATTTCTTGTGTGTGAAGGATTGAAGGGTTGAAGAGATTTTATATTAATTGATTCTCAATTATGTTTAAAGTAAATTATATCTTTTAAGGTGTTGATATCAAAAGGTGTTGTGGTTGTGCTCAACATCTAAGATAAGTGGCTACTTATTCATGCTTAGGGGTTGGTATTCCTTATGAAGTGGGTGCTTCACTAAAGTCTCTTGTTTGTAAATATCTTATATTTTATAGTGTTTTATCCCCCATGAGGGTTTCTCACATAATCCATGTGTTATGTGTGTTGATCTTGCATAGTTTCCTTTATACTTTGTAGTAATTGATTTATATGCTTCATTAATGCTTTTGTGATTGGTTAAGAGTTTGAATTTTTGGAATTGTAATTCAATTGATTGCATCATTTATTCACCCACCTCTTAGTGATTTTACCTCTAAGACCTAGAAGTCTTATTTTTTAGATTTCATATATCCTCTTACATCAACCCTAGATTGACATTATTAAACTAAATAATAGGTTAAAAAATCCTCACCACCAACTCCCATTATTCTCCAACAATTTATTTTCAAGTCCATTGTCCATTTTGTTAACACTATATAAGGTGGTTCCCCATCATGTATGACATAATGAAGGTAGTTAACATGTTCCTCCTTTACCCCTTCAACATCTCACAAGGAAACCAAACCAAACGAAAGGGTATGAAATCATCAATCAACTAAGGAATAATCATAATAATAATTTTTATTTTATTTTTATGTTGGAGGTACTCAAATATCAACAACCTATAAATATATACCATAACAAGGCAATTCAAGAAATAACTCTACCAATGATACATCATTTACATTATTTTATTCCATTATGAATACATTCAAGGATAAAAACAAATTCATCACTTTTTAAAAATAACAAATACCCATGCAAAACATAATAGAGTAAAGTTTTCTATTATTCATTAAAATTTAATGTAAAAAACAACTTGTTCAAGCATGTATTGGTAGATAATGGGTCTATACTGAACATTTATAATAGTAATTAGTTATAATTATTGAGGATCAACATGGATACTATAGAGTATGACTAAAAAATAAGTTAGTTCATTAGTTAGTGATCAAAATCAGTAAAAAACATAAAGAACTAGAATATTAAGCCTACTTTATCAGTTAGATAAGGTCTCTGAAGTAAAGAAACAAAACATAAAGCATAAACAAGACTATTTATACCTTCTCTATGGAATTTTACTTCAAGGATGATCTATAAGCATGATTGTGTATGTATATAGAGCTCAAAATATTTAGTAATGTCATTGATCATAACCCTCAAACATATACTGACATACTATTAGATTGGTTTATGAATGAATTGGTAAAATTATTAAACATTTTAGTATGATTTTTGCATAATTTATTTGCATAAAAAAGATTTTTTGAAAGAATGTGATGGCCTTGGCTCTTATAGGTTTCTTAGATTAGTTTTAGCCTTAGGATCAACATCAAGATGTGTGGCTACAAATGGATTAAATTTTTGATGCAAAGTCATTGCTTATATGAGAAAGAGGTAACATTAGAAGGCATGGATTATTTTGATTCTGATATTTAATCCATTAATAATTATGAATGGAAACATTTTGATGATGTCATAATTTAGATATTTTATGAAATTTTTAATAAGACATAATTATATAATTATCTCATTTTCATGGATTCTTGGTTTATCTAATTGATTTTATTTTCTTAACTAATTAATCTTGATTTGCCTTTAGGTATTATATGCACTGTGGATATATGAATATTTTTATTTAGTTAATTGCCCCATACCATTGCTTATAAAGTAATATTTTTAATCATGTTGAATTAAGAAAATATGATCATTGGTTAAAATACATTGGCCCAATTTGGTATGAGGCAATACATTTTAGAAATTACATGTGATGTGTGTGAATGAATTAGATTATTTTAATGGTGTTTGGTTTAGTTTGTGTGTTACTAAGGGAATTCATTTTTACTTACAATTTTGACATAGTAGTGGTAAGAATTGGATGTCAAAATTTTGCCCTTATTTAGAAGGTCTTGGTAAAACATCTAGATGAATAAACAACTTTTCAAAGAATAAAAAAGGTCACTTGAAATGATCACAATTAGAATAAATAGTTTCACTCCCACTTTCATTGATTTTAATTGATTTTTAAAAAAATGTGATCATGAAATTACCCAAACAATGTTTAGGAGGCCCATGAAGCCCTGGGGCTCGAGGGAGAGGACAAAAAAATAGTTTTCAAATACATGATTTTGAATAGAATAAAATGGCATGTAATTAGAATAAAATGGGTTAAATGGATAAACAAGGAAAAAATAAGCCTCCCAAGAAGAAAAATGGAGCAAATATAGGGATAGGTGAAAAATTCAACATTTTGGCTATAAAATTTATCTCTAGGGGTGGCTATAAAATTTACCCCTAGGGGTGAAAATTATTTATTTTCACTCTGACCTTATAGAATTTAGATCTCTAGTTTTACACATGAGATAGACAAGGAAAATGGATAAAATACCATACCATAAACACCTTGGTGAGTGTCTGATATAGTTTTAATTGCTGGTAGGAGTGGTTCATTTGATAAGTACATTTTTTATTTTTCAAATTTTACAATTATCGCATTTATTAAGGCCTATAAAACCATGAAAATTCAAACTCACCATTTTCATAAAGATGAAAATGGTGGGTTTTCCCATGAAAAAGCTGACACTACCAATAAAATGGTGGGTTCATCACCAATTTAATAAGATTGCCAGAAAACTTGAAAATTACCAAAATGGTGAAGTTTTCATTTTAGACAATTTTTTTTAATAGTGATATCATCAAAAAATGGTGAAAATGCAAATTTGGATGAAATTCATGCAAATATCAAATTTGATTAAAACAACAAGGATGTCTTGTTGATTAATGAGAATGACTTATAAAATAGTGAACTTGTCTAGAAATGGTGAGATCATGGAATGTCTATAGAGGGAACATTGAGAATGACCTTCCAAACAACAAGACCACTTTACATAATTCTATACTTTCCAATAAAATGGTGAGGTCACCCAAAGGTGAACCTTGGGAAAATTTTGAGGAAGAAAAGGCTAATTAGGTTAGTAAAATAGAAATTCTAATTAGAATAAAGTGGTATTGTGGCATAGTTAGAAAATAATAAATAGATGGGTGAATTAATTTTGATATTTTTAATGATATAAAAGAGTGATTAGAGGCTGTGATGACACATTTTTAGTGATCACAAGTGTTGTGCCATCCTAGGATTAGGATAGAGGACCTAATAGCATTTTTAGAGATAATAGATATATTACACATTTTTAAAATGTTAGTTATTCAAGCCGAGAGAGCTTATCTATCAGCACTAGATGAGCATTAGCACTCAAATACCTATATATTTCATTTTCCAAAAATTAAGGAAATAGTGACCTTAGAGGATATTTTGAGGATTATACAACTATTAATTTAGGGTCAGTGGATATAGTGGATGTAGTGGGGTAGGCTATCCATTCTGGAGGACCCACTCAACATTATGGTAAATGGTGGATCCATTAATATCAATGCCTTATATTACTTAAGGTGTTTCCTCTAGATGTTTCTCTGTAGTAGAAATAGGATATTGCTAGGCATTAGTGATTCCACTACCAACATAGGCATCAATGCCTATTGAGGTAGTTATTTTGATGGATCTTATTCGTAACCTATTACTACCTAACAATACTGGTTGTCTATTTTAGTTTAGACTGTTAGGAGTGATATAAGATATGTATGAATCATCCACTTAGGTTTCATGGGGTCATGTGGTACTAATGTAGTTATACCATGATTTACACATGATTACCTATAAGAGGGGTTAAAGTATTGGACACAATACACTACTATAAGTTTGGTCTTAGGATAGCATTGTAATAGAGTGACCTATATCTAGATAATGCATATAGGAGCACATGACCCACTTATATTTAGTTGGTATCAAATTAGTGCTATCCTTTGAGGCCACACATGTTATCGATACTTCTATTAGAGGGTCATAGATGAGATGGTGGATGGATATTTTATCTAACATCCCTACATGGATATACAATTAGGTTGGTTGGAGGATGGGTATGTTACCTAATATATGTTGACACCTTATTATATTAACAACTGAAATAATTTCATAGTAGATCAACAGAGGCCATATAAGCTCTAGTGATAGTTTAGTTTTTAGTTAGATGTTCTTGAGGGTTCACATTTATTTTCTCATGTGACTTGAGAGATGAGGTAGTGGAGGGCACTTGTGATATGAGTAAAGGCAATCAAGATTTATCTAGTGGTGAATCTAATAGTATGGGACTATGTAGGTGGTGTACTAGATTTTAGTGTCAAAGATGCCTATGAAACATGGTGGGACACATTTAGGCCTATATGATTGATTTGACCCCAACCTCAGTATCCAAGACAAAATTAGAGGAAGGTTAGATAGAGGAAAGCTTTGGTATAAGGATTACCATATGGTCAAATACTAGGACTAGGACAAGCACAGGGACAAACATAGGCATATGGTGAAGCATAGGGATAGGGTCATGGATAGGTCATAGTATAATAGGATACAACTCAGGTTATAACTCTTTAGTAGGTTATATAGATTATTTTGAAATAGGTAAATATGGTGCTAGTATATCATGTGGCTCAATAGGTTTTACATGTCCTAGGTGCAAAATTTTCACCTTTGGTTATATACTTAGGATTAGATTTAAAGAATATATACAATGGGGACATATATGAATGAAACCATGATATGGATATATGTATGAAATATGTTATATTTGGTGGATTTAGATAGGGTATATTTGAGGTAAGGACCTTAGGGATAACTATGTCAATATATTATTGAGAACTTATGGACATGATACACTAGGAGATTGATGTGAGGGTAGCATATATTATAGGCCTCGATCAGGTTGTATAAGGCCTATGGGAAAATTTGGATACAACATAGGGTGAGAATACTAGGATCTAGGGCATCATTACATCCCAAGACATAGAGACTGCAACATTGAGAGGGAAGGTTTCCTACTTGACAAGTGTTTAAGGAAAACTTACTATGAGGTATGTTAAGCTTATGACAATAATCAATTAGTGGGACATGGCATGGTATGAGTGAGATATAACATAGGGTGATGTTTAAAGGCTATGTGGGGAGCTCGATGAGGAAAAATAGATTGTGTTAAATCAGGGGATGGATAGATCACTAGTTGAGGTGATTCATGCCAATGATGACACCTTATGGGTGAATGATGATACCCTAAAGGCAAATGATGAGGTGTCATATCATTGAAGCTTATATGAGTTAGTTATAATCATAAAGGGAAGGGATCCATCATTTAAAGAGTATACACATAGTTAGAGGACTCTCTGAGCCTCTAGGTCATGTCATACTACAAATTCAAATCAATTATTGGCACAACTAAGACCAAAATAGAGAGTTATGGGTCCACCACCATGTCCACTAGTGCTAGGTATAAGGCATAGTTTTGATCAGAGTTGCCCTAGGGATGGGGAGATTTAGAGCTAAGATATTTGTTTATATTTATACATTTTTTATATGTATATGAGATGTATATATTATCATGATGCATAAAACTATGATTTTGAGATATATATGACATTATTATTGGTTATTGATATTGTACCTAGACTCTTGATATTATTTTATGATACATGTTTTTCTTTGATTTTTCACTACTAAGATATTAGATGTCAATTTGTTGATCAGAATATGGATATTGATGTTTATTTTTTTATCATGATTTTGTTAAATTATTTGCTAGTTCATTTTTCACTTTGTATTTATCTTATGGATGTAACTTGTAGTCTTACTAGGTGGTAAATGCTTAATCTAAGAGATGTGTGTGCTTAGTAATCATAAAGATAGCCATGTTTATTTTAGATTTTGTCATGTGATGTGGTTATGAAATGTTGTTATAATCATGCATTAGTTGGATTTATCATGCTTAGAGAGATGTTTTTAGTGCAAAAATGCTATACAATATTTGAGCACTTAAAATTTAATTTTATAAATGAGAATATGAATCATAAGCATAACTAAACAATGATAACATTATATGTCAAATACATGGACTAGTTCAAATACGAGTATGTACAAATTGGGGCCATGATATTAAACATCAAGACCTAAGTGTAAAACATAATGCATTTGAAAAAAAATACATACATCAGAACAATTTAAATACAAAATGTAAATGAATTAAATCCATGATATGAGCAATCAATAGTTAAGTGTAAAATAAAATATCTCAAATGCAACCCAAAAATAAAACATTTTAAGTACAAAATGTAAACAACATAAAATCAATATATGACACATCAAGACTTAAGTATAAACAAAACATATCAAAAACAAACAAGTAATAGTAAAACACACAAAAGCACAACACAAAAAGATAAAACTCAACCAAGTAATTAATAATTGTGTGTGTGTGTGTGTGTGTGTGTGTGTGTGTGTGTGTGTGTGTGTGTGTGTGTGTGTGTGTGTGTGTGTGTGTGTGTGTGTGTGTGTGTGTGATTAATAAGGTGTTGCTCTTGGATATTGTTCCCCTAGGCTAAGGGGATAATGGAGAGGATATATAACTAGGTGGAATAAAAGAATAAAGAATGGGTAGTTGATATGAATCTAAATGCCTCATGCAAGTGGAATTTGCCTATATAATCTTATGTACTTCAAGCCAAATGTAGTTCTCCTAAGATTTGGGATAGAATCAAAGTGATTAAAACTAGTTATTTGATTATATAGGAAGAATAGGAAAGGCATACTTGAAAAATGGTGAGGGCATTGGTGAATGGTTTCTTTTTTCTTTTTAGAATAATGGAGTTTTATTCCTAACTAATAAACAAGTCTAAGTAGGGTAAATCAGTAAATAATATGCAATAACTAAACCACTAATTTATGTAAATAGATTATACTTTTACATTTTATAGAAATAGTAATAAATAAGAGAAAATATGGATTAGCTTATTCTATGATGTATGATCTGAGATAGGGTCTAAGAATTTAGGTACAGGACTGGGACAATGTCAAAAATAGGTTCTTGAACTTCATTTTTTGATTGGACATGACCAATGAAAATGGGACACCCTATTGTTTGGTGTTTTAATATTTTTATGATGTTTTTATCCAAGTGATCTAAGTTTTCTAGGTTCTACTCGATAGGTCTATGTTACCCTATCAGTGAAATATCAAAGCCTAGAAGTTTGTGAAACTCACTATGCTTCTATATTAATCTTCAAATCCCTAAGATCTCTTTGTACTTAAAATTGAATGGCCACTTGGGAAAGAGAGAGAAGGGTTTAGTGTGTAAAGGATACACTAGACACATTTCACACCATGTGTGTGGGCACACTACCTACATACCAATACTCTAAGGAGGGATCAAGCTAATTTAGTTCTCCCATTGAAGTGTTTGGTGCAATTATGTATGAAAATTCAACTAGATGAAAAAATAGGTGTACTTAGAATGATTAGGGACTAGTGTCAGGGTTTTAATAAGCATCAAATAATATTGGAAGGTTGTATGTAGAAAATAAGGAAAAGTGCTTGAGTGTACTTGATTGTATTCTTGTTTCTCTCTTGTAAATGAGTTCCAACCCTTCTAAATAGAATTTGAATGGCCTTTTATAGGGAAAATAATGATCATGTATTAAATGAATTTACATTAGGATGACATGAATTAAGATAAGGATTTAGGAAAATATTATCATTTGAACCAAATTTGCACTTGGACAATAATGCCTGAAATAGGACACCCTAAGTTTCAGTTCTCCTATCCAAGTTGGGTGCTATTATCTACAGGGAATGAGATCTAGGGGGATATATATAAGCCTAAAAGAGATTACTAGGTCTATAAGGGTTATGTTTGAAAGGTTGTGGATGATTAGGAATCAATGAAAGAAAAGCCTATGAGGGTTATGCAAGCAAGTAGGAGGACCTATGGATCAGATGTCATTAGCCACATTCATGTTATCAAATTTTGAATTTTACATGACTGCATTCCCCCAGCCCCCCCCCCCCCCCCCCCCCCCCCCAACTTTATTTTAGTGATGCAACAAAGTGAAATACTAAGATAAACAAAAAAATAGAAGTCATACCTGAACTTGCCTACAAAGGTGAAGCCCATGAAGCATGTGTCATGTTGAGTAATGCTAGATAGTGCATAAAGAGCACATTATACAAGTATGAATCTATTAAATGAAACAAAGAGTAGATAAATTCTTATTATATGTGATATAAAACATGAACATATAAAATATGAGTAAAAGAAAAAAAGAAAAGAAAAGAATGAATACACCTCATGGGGTACATAAACCAATACAAGACCTGTTATGATCTTGAGTAAGGCTGAGTGATGTTGGATTGTGTTGGATGATGCTATACCAAAAGTTATATTGAAAATAGAGCTGTGTGCTCAATTACTCAAAAAGTGGCTCGAGAATATAAAGGATGGAACTTTGGCTGCATCATCACCTACTGAGTGAAGCTATATGATCATGCATGTGATAATCAATGTTTGGACTATGTGTTTAATCCCTCTGAATAGGTGGCTCAAGAATACAAAGGCTAGAATTTTGGCTCCATCATTGCCCCATGAAGTGAATCTATGAAGTAATATCAATATAGAATAGATGTCATATGAGATGGCTCATGGATCCTATGAATTATCTAAAAATATGACAATGTGGCATGGATAACTAAATGTATGCTAGAAACTAGGCCATTCTTGACCATTTCAAAAGATGGAGGTTAGGCTTGTATGAAAGCCACTCTAAAATTGATGTAATGTGCTTATGTGAAAGCCAACTCAAGAACTTAGGTACTTAGGAAGCTAAACTTGTATGAAAGTTCAACTTGAGAATGATGCCAACCACTTGGAAATAAAGTAAGGCATGCAACTACTGAGAATGCCTAGGTAATAAATTGAACTCAGACATAAAATAAGACCAATAAATTGAAATATTTCCCCCAATCATTAGTGTTTGGAACATGGATTATGATCTAGAAGTATGTCAACTACTTAATCTAAAACTAGAAGTGAGAGTCATCATGTCACACATGATACCCCTATATCTAAATTCCCTTGTAAAATTATACTAAGACTACTGATTTTGGTTAATCTAGATGTGTAAAAATTGTAGTTGACCTAAAGTTTTTGCCTGTTACTAGAAAACTTGGGTGTTTTTTTTCTTGGATAAGAGCACCAAAATGAGTACACCCTTATGTTTGGTTATACTATCCATTTTTGGCATTGTTGTCCTATGCTAAAATTGGTTGTTGATCTAGAATCCTTACTATTTTTATATTCTATTCTGATTGGTTTAACCTCTAGATTCTAAACTAGGTGATCTGAATGCTATTATTTTAACTAATAAGAGCTTTAATCTCTATGAAAAAAACCCTATTTATTTCCCCCTCTTTTGAGGGTAGGAATGATTGAACCTACAATGACTGCCCTCGAAATAAAAGAGTCTTTCAAGTGTGTTATATTGTATAAATACATGATATATCAATGAAATTTGATAAGATATCTCTCTATATAGCAATGTTTGTATTGAGAGATTTGTTAGATCAATAGGGGTATGCCTAGATAGATATAACAATGTAAAATCATGTGAAATGTACTAAACTAGAATTGGAAATGTTAGATGTTAGTTGTTAGTTGGAGGGATGAATCATGATGTCCATCATGGCATCCAAGAAATCAAGATGAATCCATGATATGGAACATGGCATTACAAACAAGGACATGTAATCAAGTAACCAACATACAAATCAATAAGCAAGAAGCATATGATGTTGGCCAAGGGGCCACACAAACAAGGGACATGGGCACATGTCAATCAAACTAGAAAGCAAACATACAAGGTATGTTCAAATGCCACATACATATATAATTTGAAACAAGCAAAGATTGGAATGAGGGCCATAGGCACATAGAAGAGCACATGCAAGGGATATTGACAAATGTCCAAAGGTACACACACATGAACAAAAGTAAAGGACATTGGTATATGTCTTAAGGCATACACAAGGAAAAAAATGGAACTGGAAATGCAATCACACACACACACACACATACACACACACACATGTAAATCAAGAAAGGAAAGCATGTAAAAATAGTAATGTACAATCACATCTAACTAATCAAAGCAAGAGTTAAATTGTGCAAGACATGTTTCATATAAGACTATGTATATGATAACGAGATACACAAGTGCTAGATATTAGTGAAGTGTCGATATAGTAATCTATATAATCTGGTAAGTAATGTACATTTGTGTAATAACTCAAAGTGTGTAGTGTCTAATTGACATAACCTAGATGGTGTTTTCATGTAGAAGATTCCCCCAATGGGTATGTATATTGATGTGTGTTTTTAATGTATAAATAGGAATGCCCCCTCAATGGGTAGAGTGAAGCAATCAAGTGGCTAGATGTCACTACACACACTCAAAGAAAATCAAGTGAAGCATGATAATGTAGATAAATCAACATAGAATAGCATGAAACAACAAATGTAACTCCTATCATGATAGTAATAATTTAAAGCATGGATGATGCATACAATAAAAATATTTTTGGTATTTTTGGATTATTTGAATGCTTTTGTATTTTGAAAATTTGTGAATGTTTTTATATTTTTATATAAGCTATGTATAATCAAGCAAAAGAGATTATGTACAAGTAGGCTAGGATAGGATGGTACTAACTGATGAGTCTCATGGGAGACTTCCTATCATGTTGTCTTGTATCAAGGAGTGGAATCATGCATGAATGTGAAGCATGATGAAAATTTTGAGACCATGGATCTGAAAGGTATATATGTTATAGATGCTCTAAAATATTTGAATTAGAAACTGACTATGGGGTCTTGTTATAATTATAAGAGGTGGATGTAACTATAGGGCTCTTAGGGATCCATCTAGAAGTAGGAGATGATCTTTTAACATGTGCTTTATGTGTAGATCCATGAGATCTCAATGAAACTACTCTGGGTGTGAAAATGTAGCTAGAAGCTATCTAGAATCCCAAAGCTATGGTGGTGTATGAACCCTATATATTGGTGATGGATGTGTTAATTATGTCTAAATCTGTACTAGAGGAATAACTATAATTGGTGGGGAAACTAAAACTAGTGGAGAAGTTGGAACTAGTGACTACAAAGAAGATGGCTCTAAAGTGGGTAGTGGTAACTCATACAAAACTCCACCAACTATAATAACCTAATTAGCATGAATTAATTTTACACATATGTGAACTGTAGATGGTACTACTAATTTTTTTGAATCCATGGGTGATAAAGTAACATATCAAAAACTCTTACACTGGGAATTATAGTGAAATGTGTGGTCACATGTGTTGGACCAGTCTATAAAGGAAGTACAATCTCACTCAATGAACTATATATGTACCCATTAAATCTATTGATAAAAATATCTATCAAAGTGATATCCTACTTTGAATATCCCAAATGTTGTAATAATGTAATGGTGCACATGTTGACACTAGAACCATTATCAATGAGAACACTGTGAATGGGATGATTATGAATATGTGCTCTGATAAAGAGTGCATTATAATTTGATTTATCCTCCATAATATCCTAATCTGAGAAGGATATCGAAGGTCTATCTAAAACTCTAGACTCATACACATCAATCATACCACTCAAAGGATGTGACTCAACTAAAGGTGCCTGGTATGTAACTAATAGTTGATGTGCATGATATGCATGGTGAACCCCTGATATGTCCCCTGTATCCTATTTTAAATGTTATGAAAATGGATTTTAGAATATTTTCAAATATTCATCCTATGTTGGTTTTGCCTATGGAGGCTCAAGTGAATTTTTAATATCAAGTAGGTTGTCATCTATCAAGTCTTATATCTTATGTTTCAAACTGATGCATCTATTTATAGTGTGTCTTGGTGCCCTATGGTAATCACAAAATGCCTATTGATCATATCCCTTGGGAAGAGGTTTGGTTGGATCAAATTCTTCAATAGGAGGGAGATATATGATATTAAAATTTAAAAGCTATTGTAAAACCCTAGATGGAAGAATTGGAAGGTGTTAGAAAGTACATTGAGGGTGTGTTAATAAAACTATACACTAAGGAGTCTCTAAAACTACAATTTCTATAGGTTGATTCTGCCCTTTTTTATCATTAAACTTGACCTTGTATGGGACTTTGTTATTACTCTTATTAGTTGTGTTTGGAATGCTTGTATACTTGAGTTTTCCCACTAAAATGAGTTTTACTTCTCTTTCCTTTAGTGTATGACACAATTCAATGAAGGAAGAGAATCTTTTGAACATAACAGATTCATGCAATGCTGGTAGAAGACTCTATTTGAAGAGCTTCGATAACTCTTGATCTACCACGGGACTAGTCATCTTAGCCAAGATGGTCTTATACTAAAGAATATAATCCATGAGATGCTCATTTGGTCATTGTTTCTATTGAGAAATTTGATCATATAAAAATTTATCACCAATGTTAATGCTAAAGTATGTTAAGAATATATTAGCTAAAGGATTAAATACATGAACTGACTAGTTCGATGGACTATAGAACTGTTGACACTATGGATTGCACCCTTGATAGAAGGCTGAGCTTCTATCTTCCATGTGACACAATGGAGACTCCCCTCTTGCTGTGGGTCTAGAAAAATTGAGGGGAATTCTCTAGATAAGGGCTAGCTCCCTTTGATGCATCTCTAAGGTCCTAGATTTTCTAATGCTAATAATGTGGGGGTGGGAAGAGATAAGTATTACTAAAAATAGAACCTAGATTAATACGGTGATGTAGAAAAAAGTTTTATCTACTCATCTTTGACATACACTTTACACTAATAACAAGCTAATATACACTTCATTTGATATGAGAAACTCTTCTACATCAGTGAGCTAGGGGTCCTCTAGAGATACAAGGAGGAAGAACTACTAGAGGTGTTCCAAGATACACTATGGTAGCCTATTCACATGCACCTATACTCTATCGTAGACACTTCTGGCTGACCTACAAGAGAAGAACTCACAATAAACTAGACATGTTGGAATCATTTTGTGAAAGCATAAAATAAAATGATTTAACACAAGAGAAAACCATAGACATATGCAAAAGTGCAAACTCAAAATGGAGTTAAACATTCCATGTATTGATTCAAGGTAAAATCTTGCAGGGCTTCACCATACAAGCTAAAAGATCTTTTTCTCAAATGAGAGTTTACAATATATATAGAGAAAGAGGAAGCAATGGTGCCCTTTTTTACAAGTGGCCCATGTTGCATTGAAAACATTGGGAAGAGGAAGTCACTAAAAGAACATGTTGTGTCAATTTCTAGTCTTGACTTTGGCATTCAAACATCATTGTGAAAGCATGGGCCATGCCCCTTTATCTGCAAATAAGACCGCTTCTTCAAGACATTCATGTGGTTTATCTACTCATCAATGCAAAATGGGGAAAAATAGGCCACACTATTCAATGTTCATGCTCCTTGATGACCACTTGGTAGAGACTATTTCAACTACTAGAATAACTCCTCTATCAACACTTCCCTTTTTACCACCTGGGCTATTTTGTCCATATCTGCACTTGGCTCCTCAGGATCCTTTCTTGGTAGGTCATTGAGTTCACTCTTTGAATTTTGTCTTTTCCTAGCTTTTGTCTTTTGTTGGTCCTTTTAGCCCTTGGGGCTATCTTCTATCAATCCTTGGCTCTTCGGGATTTAAAAAAAAAATTAAAGACCATGGTTATTTCATTGCCATGAAGTCAACGTTCACACCCCCATCACCTCTTTAGCAACTCTTTCAGCTTCACTTTCCTTTAGACTTTTCTTTGTTTGGGTCTCTATTGTTGAACCCTTTGATTAAACTTGAATCATTTTTTGGAGTTCAATGGTTCAACACTTTGTGTTCTACAAGGAGTCACTTCCATTCAATTCCCTTTTGAATTAGATGTATTTTTGAAATGACCCGTTGAACCAACTCATTAAACCAAATCGATTAAACCAACAATGGTTCAAAGTTTAAAGTTCAAAGTTCTTTGAAAGATCATGCCGTTGAACCCTGACATTGAACCACCTTTTCCAACTTTAAGGAAATGTGACTTCAAGTTTTATTCTCTTTCCTTGTGAATTTCTTCCAATAAAATGTCTGAAGAAGCTTTGTAAAAGCCTTGTATTCTTTGAACTAGTCCATCTTTTTGCTGAAAGACTTGTGCAAACCAAATTTGAACTGGCTCAGAATAGTAGGGGAAAAAGGAGACCAATTTTAGCGTGTGGGACCAAAATGGTCAACAAATTGGCAATTCCTAGGGGAAGCATGCCTGCTATGCTTAGAAACTAGTAGCCTAAAAGTCCATTGGGCACAGAGTTAGAATGTAGCTTGAAAAAGTTAGCAACAACCTTGAGAGATCCAAGAATTAATCATGAATATTTTACCCTAAACACAAAGGAAAATACACACAATAAAGGCTAATAAACACTGCTTATGCAAACAACACTTAGGGAAAATAGGGAAAGAAAAAATGAAAACAAACTACTATGTACAGCTAACCAGGTATATTTGCCTCTATCCTGGATCAAAGGGAAAATTTTTTAAGTCTCCTTCATGGCAAGAAAACTTATGATGCCAAACAAGTGGCTGAATGGAATGGAGACTTGGTGACTTGCTCTTCTTACCTACCACCTTGATTAGCTTATATCCAAATGAATTAGGGTCAAACATGCTTTCAACATGTATGTATTATTCTTGTTCTTAGAAGCTTACCTCCTACTGGTTCTTCATGCTGGTGTGTTTCACCAAGAAATTAATGGCTACTATCTTATCACCATAAGCCCTTTGATATGCATAGTAGACTGATTTGTCCCCTTCTACTTCACTAAAAACCCCATCACACTGATACTCTGCTTCATCATGGCTTTATTGAAGAAGGGTGACTATTGTGATGTCTGACATGAGATCATAGACTGAGTGCTCATCCCATAGAACATCACCTTCTTATTCAAGGTTCTCTTCTTCAAAGCTTTCCTTAAGATAGATAGGCCTCTCCTTTTCCTACTCAAAGACTAGAGTCTCTAACTGTTCAAATACATCCTCTTGATTTTCCTCCAACTCGAGTTCCTTGGCATGGTCATTTTATTCATTAAGGTGATAAGGAAGTTCATCAAATAAGGGGGAAGAGAGCTCACCATGCTTACTTTCCTCTTCATATTACTGGAACATTTGCATGTATGGATGACCTGTGTCCTCTCTGTTATTGATGATGTCTTCAAAAGGAGAATCCATTATGATTTCATCTTCATTATCACTCATGATAGCCTCTTGGGAAGCTATAAATTGGATCCTTTCTTCTTCACTTTCCTCTTACAAAATAGGTTCCTCCTTGAGAAGAGATGAAGTGGAAGGTTGATGGTTAAACTCATATGGAAGAGGAGGTAGTCCTTGAGCTAGAATCGAATGATTCTCTTCCTTCTATTTGGCTAGCACTTTATCTATATCAGATGTGGCCTGATAACTATCTTGAAGGAGTGTAGATGGGGTGTGTTTAGACATGGAATCTAATATTTGGTCTAAACCATCCATCACACCTTGGCTGAGGAACCTCATTCTAGATGCCAACTCTATAATTTGCCTAGATATATTCTCTTGGAAGAGCCTTTCTTGGAGATCATGAGGATTACCATGAGTAGGAGTAGCTTCATCATTTCCAAGGCCTTGAGCTAGTTCATGGTATTCTCTTCTCCAACTTGGAATCTTGACATCATGTTGAAAGACTTGAGGAGGTTGAGGAAGACTAGGAAGAGACTGTTGATGTACAATAAGAGTTTCTCAAAGAGAGATGTGTTGGTTCATGGTATTCTCTTCAAAGGAGGGTCCACAATATAAATAATTGAGAAGGTTAGTCTCCATGAGAGGTTTCTCTAATGCCCTTTGATGTTGGAAAGCTAGGTGCAAGGGATTAAGAGTGGAAGTGGTTATTGCATCAGATGAACTAGAGTGAGCAAGTGTTATCTGGTAGAAAGGATTTGGTGTATAAGAGGGGGTTTTATTTAGAATAGGAGGGGGAACACAAGGCTGACTACCTTGAATGAATGGACTCTTCCATTTTTCTACCTCCTCTTTCATGGATTACAAGACCTGAGTTTGCCTAAACAAACACTCCTCTTTGTATATGAGCTCTTGCTAATATCTATATTGCTCATCTAATCTATCTATCTCCATCACTTGCTTCCCAAATTCTAGTGTTACTTCCCTTATTATTGAAGGGAAACTAGGAGAGTTGCTTGAGGTGATTCCATGAACAACCTAAGATTGATCAAAGTTATATGAAATAAAATAAGGTCCATGATTCTGAGCAATGGAATTATACATACAAAAATGTGATTTCTTGATGGCACTAGGACTACTTAACTAGTTGATTCAACTCAGAGTCACCATTGGTATTGATGAAAAGCCTCTAAAGGCTGGTTGGTTGAAGAACACACCAAAATTCTTCAACTCTTTGGAATAAAAACTTGTCCCACCAGGTATGCCAAAAATTGTTGACACTTTGGATTGCACCCTTGACAAAAAGCTGAGCTTCTATCTTCCACGTAGCACAATTGAGACTCCCCTCTTGCTGTGGGTCTAGCAAAATTAAGGGGAGAATATCTAGATAAGGGTTATCTCCCTTTGATGCATCTCTGAGGTCCTATATTTTCTATTACTAATAATGGGGGGGAAAGAGATAAAGATTACTAAAAATATAACTTAGATTAATACAATGATGCACCAATTTTTTTGATCTACTCAGCTTTGACATACACTTTACACCAAGAACAAGCTAATATACACTTCATTTGATACGAGAAACTCTTCTACATCAGTGAGCTAGGGGTCCTCTAGAGATACAAGGAGGAATAACTACTAGAGGTGTTCTAAGACACACTATGGTAATCTATTCACATGCGCCTATACTCTGCTATGGACAACTCTAGCTAACCTACAAGAGAAGAACTCACAATACACTAGACATGATGGAATCATTCTGTGAAAGCATAAAAGAAAATGACTTAACACAAGATAAAACCATAGACATATGCAAAAGTGTAAACTCAAAATGGAGGTAAAAATGCTATGTATTGATTCAAGGTAAAATCCTTCAGGGCTTTGCCATATAATCTAAGATACCTTTTTCTCAAATAAGAGTTTACAATATATATAAAGAAAGAGGAAGTATTGGTGCCCTTTTTTACAAGTGGCCCATGCTACGTTGAAAACATTGGGAAGAGGAAGTCACTGAAAGAACATGCTATGTCAATTTCCAGTCTTAACCTTAACATTAAAACATTATTATGAA
The DNA here is from genome assembly GCA_037957365.1 of Torreya grandis. Classification (NCBI taxonomy): domain Eukaryota; kingdom Viridiplantae; phylum Streptophyta; class Pinopsida; order Cupressales; family Taxaceae; genus Torreya; species Torreya grandis. The sequence continues at coordinate 1,963,514 of JARHVA010002187.1, forward strand.
AGCATGGGCCGTGCCCCTTTGTTTGCAAACAAGACTATTTCTTCAAGACATTCACATGGTTTGTCTACTCATCAATGTAAAATGGGGAAAAATAGGCCGCACCATTCAATGTTCATGCTCCTTGATGACCACTTGGTGAAGACTGTTTTAACTACTAGAATAACTCCTCTATCAATGCTTCCCTTTTTACCACTTGGGTTGCTTTGTCCATATCTGTGATTGGCTCCTTGGGCTCTTTTCTTGGCAGGTCACTGAGTTCACTCTTTGACTTTTGTTGTTTCCCAGCTTTTCTCTTTTCTTAGCCCTTTCGGCCCTTGGGGCTGTCTTCTATCAATCCTTGGCTCTTCGAGCTTATCAATTATTTTAAAGACCAATGGTTATTTCATTGCCGTGAATTCGATGTTCGTGCCCCCATCACCTCTTTAACAACTCCTTCAGATTCGCTTTCCTTCAGACTTTTCTTTGTTCGAGTCTCTATCATTAAACACTCTAATTAAACTTGAACCATTTTTTGGAGTTTAATGGTTCAATGGTTCAACACTTTGTGTTCTATAAGGAGTCACATTCATTCAATTCCCTTATGAATTAGATGTATCATTAAAATGACCCATTGAGCCAACCTATTGAACCAACTCATTAAACCAAACTGATTGAACTAAACACTTTGAACCAAAATGATTGAATGAACTGATTGAACCAACCAATTAAACCAACAATGGTTCAAAGTTCAAAGTTCTTGGAAAGATCATGCCATTGAACCCTGATGTTGAACCACCTTTTCCAAATTTAAGGAAATGTGCCTTCAAGTTTTTTTCTCTTTCCTTATGAATTTCTTCTGACAAAATGTCTGAAGAAGCTTTATAAAAGCCTTGCATTCTTTGAACTAGTCCATATTTTTTCCAAAAGACTTGTGCAGACCAAGTTTGAATTGGCTCATAACAATAGGGGAAGAAAGAGACCAATTTTGGCCTATAAGACCAAAATGGTCAACAAGAACCATTGTAAATATTAATCCTTTAGGTTCTATGGAAATAGCTTGGTAAGTAGCTAGTCATTGGGTACATAGTCCAAGCATGTTACATGAAATGCTCTCAAGTATATCTCTAGATCACCCTTGCCATCATAAAGAGTAAGCTTGGGTTGAACAAAACCTTGTGACAAGGGTGTAGAAGCAATATGACATGCCAATGGTGTATGCCAAAGAGTATATGAATTCAAAGACTTCATAGATCTAGTGGTACCTTGCTCAATATGTAACACCTTGAATTAAATGGATCTTATCTCTTGCACAAGGGCTACCACATCAAAAGAAAGGCATGTAATAGTTGTAACTGGTAGCATAGAGGTAGGTTGGGCTTGTTGTTCCCAAAATACATCACTTATTTTTGGGGACAACATATCAACTATTTTGGTCCTGCAGGCAAAAATTCTCTCTTCCCTTCTCAAAAAATGTTCTGAGTGCTCAAGTTCTTCAATTATTCAAGCATTTTTAGTCAAGGGATTTGTAGGTTCAATGGGTTCAACAACTTCAACAAGCAGGATCTCATAAAGGAACAACTTCCAAACACTTAGGCATTTTCAAGGCTAGTTCAATGTCGAGGTTCAACCAAAAGGTCCATTGGTAGGCTTAAAATAAATGGAATGAACCATTAAACCATTGAACCATTGAACCCCACTTCAGTAGGTTCAAAGGTTCAATGAGTTCAAAGGTTAAAAAAGAGTTAAGCGCTTAATGAGTTCAAAGAAGTTTAACTGCTTTAAAGAGTGAAGGTTGAACTGTTGAACCATTGAACCTTAAACCAAAATGGCTCAATGAGTTCAAAGGTTCAACGTGTTTAATAAGATCAAAAGACTTAAAGAAAAGAAGGCTTCGAAGAAGAAATATTAAACCATTGAACTGTTGAACCTTGAACCAAAAGAGTTTAAAGTTCAAAGTTTCAATGAGTTCAATAGAAAAGAAAAAGATCCAAAAAGTTCAAAGGAACAAAAGAATCAAAAAAAGAGAATGAACTGTTGAACTTTGAATCAAACTGGTTCAAGGTTCAAAGGTTAAATAAAGTTCAAAAGACTTAGAGAATAAAAGAATTCAAAGAAAGAGAATAAACTGTTGAACCGTTGAACTTTGAACCAAAATGGTTCATAGGTTCAAATGGTTCAAAGAGTTCAACCAGTTCAAGAAGTTCAAAGTTCACAAGGAAGCTTCAAGCGAAGGAAGGAAGCAGAGGATTATAGAGACAAGTTCAAAGAGATGGTTCAACCGATTAAACTAAAGATCCGATTGAACCAAGGAGCCGATAAGATTGCCTAAACCATTAAACTATTGAACTGATGCATTCCAAAGGTTCAAAGGTTTAAGGTTCAAAGTGGTTTAAGTGACCAGTAATGTCCCCATGGATGTCAAAATTCAAGGTAATAAAATGCCCATTTATTTCAAAAGTGGCATAGACCTAAGAACAAACTTAGTGACCTGCTGAAGAAGAAGCTGAGAGAGCTCAGATCATGAAGAAGAGATAAAATATGATAAGGAAAGAGGGAATGAGGCAGAAAGACTAGAAATATCTGTGCAGAAGTCATTTCTAGTTGGTGAAATAGTCCACCAGGTAGACATCAGAGAGTGTGAGCACTCAAGGATGTGGCCTATTTTTTTCCATCAAGTAAAGGTGAAATGGATAGCTATGCAAATATTAGGAAGAGGACCAAGTGGTCCATACTTTGGAAGAGACATTTGAGATGAATTGACATGCCACAGTTAAGGTTGACACCCTAATCAAGCATGGCCCCTTGACAAAACTAAAAATGCATTCAAGGCATTGAATGCAGCATGGGCCATTCCATGAAATTGAGTGCCCAAGTCTTTCTGGGAGTGCTATATATTGTAATCTCTTATTTTATGAAAAAGGAATCTCTTGGTATAGAATCAAAACTCTGCCCAAATTGAAAGGCATTTCCTGAGACTTTGAGCTTAGATTATTAATTATATTTATTTATTTAAATGAGAAAACAAGTGACCTTTTAGACTTTGTGCTGGAATAGGTTGTGTTATTTAGGAAATTGTTCTTATGTCTGTTTCCTAGAAGCATTCTTGTCCATTTAATTTAACAAGCAGAACTAGTGGAATTAATTAGGAAGGTGTCCTAAAGATGACTGTGGAGAGACTTTGTGCTACCATAATTGTCTTTAGCATGTTTATTTTTCTATTTTGTGTAAAGGACCTTGGGATGACTTTGTGCCCCCATTGTCCTTCATATATTTCACTCTTTGGCAATTGAGGTAGAGACTTTGTGCTACATTTCATCCTATTGTGTTTCTGTGTCCAATTACTATTACTACCAGGAAGGAATCTAGCTGTCAACTGAATATTACTTATGAAAGAAGAGAAGTACCTTCAATAATTACCCAAGATTTCTCCTTTGATTTGTGAACATCATCTCTAAAAAAAGAGAGATGGATGGTGTTATCCTACCATGAGTGCTATTTTTAGTTTATATATATAGTATATAACATATCATAGTTATAGGGAACCTCCCCTTGATGAGAGGAGAGATTTTTCCCATCCTAATGTGGTAGACCCAAATGTTTTGGCTGATAAATCTCCTTATGCTATGGTTAAAACACTTATTTTACCCTGTAATTAGTTGGTGACAAAATATTCACCCAACAGTTTTTGGTGACTCCACTGGAGATCATTTTGTGCAGTTTGAATCCTCAAGCTTGAAATTGAAGCAGTACTTATCCTTATCCATTTTAATTTTACACTCTGGTAGATCCATGGTATATGTGAAGCCATAGATCTAAAGGTATTGTTGACCCTGTATTTGAGATGGCACAACAAAGTGATTTTGACCTATTTCCTTCTCCATCTCGCCTTCAGTGAACTAGGAGTTTTCCTCCTACAAAAGCCAGGTCTCCATTACCAAGAAAAGCATCCATTTCTACTGTTATTAGAGCTCTTTCAATACATACTCCTCAGACATTTTTTATCCCTCCCTTCAGTAGTCAAATAATGGCAGTTTGAGGCCCTTGGGGTAACTCTTTTGGCCCACTCAATTTAACTCCACCTCTACATGAGCTACCATGCAGTTCAAGGAAGAATTTCCCCAAATTATTTGGTGATGAGAGAGTTCATTCTAATGAACATATTGTAGCCTTTAGCATAGCCTATGGTGCGATAGGTGTGGAGTATGAAGACGTAGCAGTCAGGCTATTCATAGAGACATTACAAGGTGCTGCTATAGACTAGTTCTATCATTTACAAGCACAAATAATGACTAACTAGAACACCCTCAGAGCCAAACTTGAAGCTAGGTTCAAGCCTATTGAAGATGTACATGCCTTGCTTGCCCAGCTCACACAAATGAAGAAAGAGCCTCATGAACCTATGAGGGACTTCATTGCCAAATTTGACAAGTTGAGGAATATGATTCCTACGATTGCTCAGCCAACAACTGAGAATCTCAAATTCTTCTTCATCAACTCTTAGCTGCCTGAAGTGAGTTTTTTGCTGAGATGTGATAGCCACATAGACCTTGTTATAGTGTAATATTTGGATACTAAGGTGGAAGATGATCTCATCTTGGCAGGGAGGATAAGGAGAGATCCTAACAGAGGTAAATCTTCTTCATCCTCTGAATATCCATCTACAAGCACCACTAATCCAATGGTGTAAAAGATGGTAAATGAGTTGTTAGCTCTCAGAAAGAAAATGGTGCAAGGGATGTCTACTCTTCCTTCATACCGAGATATACCAAGGAGGACATTCCCTAATTAGTCATACCAAGGCAACACTGCTAGGAATCAAAGGCAACTAAATTGTCTTCCTCCCCCATAGGGGAAGCTTGCCATTAAAGCAGCACCAACCAACTCAGTTTTTGGATATCTTAAAATATAATCTAATTTCTCTTTCCAACCTGAATTGAACCCAGAAGATGATGCTAATCTCTTCACAAAAGGAGAAGAAGAATTAGTTGGTGACTCCAACATTAGTTTCCTAAATTACCAAGATGAACCCATAAGTAAAGGTGAAGCATTTGATGGATCATACGTTGTATTCACCCAGTCCCAAAACTAGTCAGCCCAACAAGATGATGAGGAAAAAATAGAGTGATCTCAACCAAAAATTTAAATTGCTAAATGGGGAACCACTCTACCTTTTTAATCAAAGGACCTGATGATCACTAAAAAAGTAAGTACCTTAATGTTCTTGCACCTTCTGCTTCAAATTAGTATACCATTACCCCCCCTAAAAACTAGAAGGATGAACTGCCTTCCCCTATTCCTAATTCATTTCAAAAATTTGATATAATCAACCATGTCAAGAAAACCAAAATTCAAATGTCTGAATTTGAATTCCTATAATCCAACCCTGAATAGTTGGATAAGTTGGTTCAATATGTAAAGAATAAAACCATCCCTATAGGACCAGCTATTCCAAAGGTGACTCCCACATCACTTAGACTAACCTTGTCATTACTCCTCTTGCTACTCCTGGGAAGACATAACCATTTTATGTCTCCCTATTGATAAATGGTCACCAGCTAAACAATTACATCATAGACTTAGGTGCATCTGACAATGTCATGCCCACCAAAGTAGCTGAATCTCTTGGCCTCATGCTAACCAAAACTTTTGGGAGATGTTTCTCCATGGAGAATAAACAAGTGCCACTACTGGGACAAATCAAGGATGCCCAATTTGCATTTGTGACATTCTTGGATAAGAGAATTAAGATGACAATCTTGATGGCCGATGTCCCAACCTCCTATAGTATTCTACTTGGATGAAATTTCTGTAAGGATGTTGGTGGAGAATTGAGCATGGACCTATCTGAAGTGAGGATCCTAGTCAAAGGCATCATGTAGAGATTGTTCCTTGAGAAGGAGGCAAAATACGTTGTCACTCAAACATCAGTGCCTGAAGCTCAAATTATGTTTGAGTCTTCAAGCACGGGTAATTACTTCCTAACTACAAAGGATGTTACTATCCTATCATATGAAATTTTTGAAAATGACAATCTAAAAATTAGTTCAGATGGAACAACAGAAGGATTTGTAGAATGCAGTACAAGTGCAAAAGAATCCTCCCCTCTAAGTAAAAGAAAATTTGAGGAAAGAATAGTTCTTGATGACGTATGGATACTAGAATTTGATGGTAGCTATTCTTCTACTAGCTCTAGATCCGAGATTATTATAATATCTCCTCAAGGAGATATTTTTCCTTCTTCATACAAATTAGAGTTCAACAACACCAATAATATTACTGAATATGAATCATTGCTGCTCAGATTGAAGGCTACTCGAGATAGGGGCATCAAACTCCTTCACACCAAAAGAGATGCTAAGCTATTGGTTTGTCAGGTGAAGAACTTGTATCAAACCAAAAATGGAAGATTACATCATTACCACAATCTATTTTGGGATAAAATTAAAATCTTTGATGCTTTCACTATCTCTGTAGTGCCTAGAGAATTCAATGATTGAGCTGATGCATTAGCTATTTTAGTGACTCTCTTGGTTCCTCACCAATGTTTCAAAGGAGACAAGTACACCATCAAATTGGTCTTTTGACCAAGTGTTCCTGACAATGCCAATCATTGGCAAGTGTTCAAAGATGAAAACCAAATCATCACCTTTTTGGAATAAAAGGATAGCTTTGAACAACTTCATTTTGAAGGCAATGGACCTCTACCATGAAAATTAGCTTAGGAAACAATTCTAGACATAGGTGAAGAATTCCTATAGCTCAAAGGAAATAAAATCTAAAAAGGACTGGTTTCTCTTGAAAAGTTATTTGATAAGCACAATAGGTTCATCAAGCAACAATAAAAAGATTCAAGATCCTCCCAAGAGTTTGATCAAATAAATTTGGGTACTAAAGAAAATCTCAAGATGGTAAACATCGGGAAGTGTTGCACTCTAGAAGAGAAGTTTAAGTTTACTACTCTACTCTACCAGTACATAGATGTTTTGGTGTACTCCTATGATGACCTGAAGTCACTTAGCTCTAAAGAAATTTTCCATGAAATTACTCTCAAGAGTGATTCAATGCCTTACAAGAAGAAATATCGATAGTATAATCCAAAGATATTAGGTACTATTCTATCTAAAATACAAAAATGATGAATGCTAGAATAATTTTCCCAACCCATCATTCCACATGGATTACAAACATAGTCCCTGTGAGAAAAAAGAATGGCAAAATTCACCTCTGTGTGGATTTTAGAAACTTGAATCAATCCTCTCTAAAGGATAACTACCCTCTACCCATCATGGATCAAGTCCTTTAGATGGTGACTAGTTTAAAGATGTTATCAATGTTAGACGGTTTCTTAGGGTACAATCGAGTAGAAGTTGGTGAAGCAGACCAACATAAGACTGCCTTCACCATGCCTTAGGGCACCTTTGCATATCAAAGAATACCATTTGGTCTGATAAATGTAGGCACCACTTTCTAGAGAGTAATGGACCTTGCTTTTAGAGATGAAATGGGTAAGTTCATTATGGTATACCTTGATGACTTGACTATCTTTTCCAAGCATTGCCTTGATCATGTGTGCCATCTGTAATAAGTACTAGAATGATGTCGACAGAATGGCATTTCTCTAAATCTAAAGAAGTCTATTTTTGGAGTAATAGAAGGGAAACTTCCTAGACACATTGTATCCCAAGAAGGCATAAAAATTGACTCAAAAAGAGTCAAATCCATCCAAGAGCTTACTCTGCCCACAAGTAAGACTATAGTTCACTCTTTCTTCAGAAAAGTGAATTTTTTATGAAGGTTCATTCCTGAGTTTGCCGAGAAGACTCACCACATTGTGGACATGATGAAGGGAAAGCCCACTTTTAGCTGGACTGAAGAAGGTAAATCATCATTTCAAGACATCAAGATAGCTATTGCGTATGCCCCAACTCTAGTTTGTCTAGATTACACCAAAGGCTTCATAATGTATAGTTATACTTTCAAACATGCACTTTCAGCAATTTTGGTTCAACTAAACAAAGAAGGTGTGGAGTCTCCTATAGCCTTCATGAGCTATCCCCTCAAAGCTCATGAGCTAAAATACTCAAACATGGAGAAGCATTGCTTATGTAGTGGTAAAGACAGTAAAACATTTCTACTTTTACATTTTGAATTCACACATTGTTGCCCTAGTTCCTGATGCAACAATCAAGTCCACATTAACAAAGTAAGAGTTTGAAACAAAAAGGGCAATTAGATTGCTAAAATCTAGGAGTTTGATCTAGTTATCAAACTAATAAAGCTAGTGTGGGGAAGGGGTCTCTACTAATTAATTGCTAACAATAGACTAGAAGAAATAGGGCATGAAGAAACAGAAGTGGGAGACACACCAATAGTTCTCTTTGTCACCACTACAGATGAATGGTATTCAAATATCACTCATTTCCTTACCTATGATGAGTGTCTTTCTCACCTATCTCATAAAGAAAGGAGGACTATTAAATTGAAAGCTACCAACTTTGTCTTGTGGGACAATGGGCTGTATAAGAGGAACCTTGACGGGGTATTCTTTCGTTGCATGGATAAAGTGCAGCAGAGCAAACTTCTAGAATCCTTCCATAATCTAGCTTGTGGAGGACATTTTTTTGTGCCTATAACTATCCATAAGATTATACGAGCTAGGTATTATTGGCCTACCCTATTTCAAGATGCGTACAAATGGGTGCATAAATCTGAATTGTGTCAACAGTTTGTTAGAAGACCCAAATTGACTGCATTGCCTCTCAAGCTAGTAGTAATAGAAGAGCCATTTCAGCAATAGGGAATTGATTTATTTGGAATTGTAAACCCATCTTCAAGCACTAGACATGATTATGTCATCATAGCCATAGATTGCTTCACCAAATGGGTGGAAGCTATTCCAACCAAGCATGCTACTTTAAAAGTAGTATGCAATTTCCTCAAAGAAAACATCATTTCCAAGTTTGGGGTCCTAGCCAAGATTGTGACTAATAATAAAGCCTATTTCTCTTCTCATGAGATTACCTAGTTCTATTTTTATTATGGGATCACCCTCTCCCACTCTTCTCACTATTTTTCATAAGGAAATGGTTAAGCAGAATCAAGCAACAAGAACCTGGTGACCATCATCAGGAAGTTGGTTGATGATAATCAAAGAACCTAGCATAAAGCATTGTTTGATGCTTTATGGGTAGACAAAATTATGCCCAAGAGGGAAATAGGTATGTCACCTTTCCAACTTCTATATGGTCTCAATGTAGAGATACTAATCACCTTAGAATTACTAGCATTGAAATTAGTGAAGGCGGTCGAAGATCAGACATATGAAAGCTCCATCAACAAGAGGATCATGTTCTTAACTAAGTTGGATGAGAAATGAACCTTGGTGGTGGACTGAATTATTGCATATCAAAGTTTGGTGAAGAAGCTCTTTGACCAAAAATTAAAAACTGGTGATTTTCAAATTGGTGATCAAGTTCTATTATGGGACAAGAGAAGAGAACTAAAGGGAATGCATGGGAAATTTGATTCCCTATGGAGAGGCCCATTTACTATTCATCAGCTCAATGGTGAAAATAATTTCCTATTGAAGTATCAAGATGGAACGCCCTTTTCACTACCTCATAGTGGGCAACATCTAAAGCACTTAAATCCTTGAAGTATTAGATAAGATTAGCTTGTACATATGCATAATTTTTTTTATAGTCTTTAGCTTGTTTTGTATTGTTCATTTTCATTTATTTTTGGTGCCTTTATTTTTAGATAGCATGACTCTATATCCCAATGGCATACTTAAAGGCACTAGATATTTTGGATTCTACTCCCTTTGATTGTTTTTACAATTGATAAAAGTTTCCCAACTGGAGCCAGTTGTTGTTCCCAAAATTTGTCACTTATTTTTGGGGACAACATATCAACTATTTTTGTCTTGCATGCCAAAATTCTCTCTTCCTTTCTCAAAAAATGGTTGAATTATTCAAGCATTTTCAGTCAAGGGATTCACAGGTTCAATAGGTTCAACAACTTCAATAGGTGGGATCTCATAAAAGAACAACTTCCAAACACTTAGGCATTTTCAAGGCTGGTTCAACACTGAGGTTCAACCAAAAGGTCCATTGATAGGATTTAAACAAATGGAATGAACCATTGAACCATTAAACTATTGAAGCCCACTTCAATAGGTTCAAAGGTTTAATGAGTTCAAAGGTTAAAAAAGAGTTAAGTGCTCAATGATTTCAAAGAAGTTCAACCACTTCGAAGAGTGAAGATTGAACTATTGAACCATTGAACCTTGAACCAAAATGGTTCAATGAGTTCAATAAGATCAAAAGACTTAAATAAAAGAAAGCTTTGAAGAAGAAAGATTGAAATATTGAACCGTTGAACCTTGAACCAAAAGAGTTCAAAGTTCAAAGGTTCAATGAGTTCAATAGAAAAGAAAAGGATCCAGAAAGTTTGAAGGAACAAAAGATTCAAAGAAAGAGAATGAACCATTGAACTTTGAACTAAAATGGTTCAAGGTTCAAAGGTTCAATAAAGTTTAAAAGACTTAGAGAATAAAATGATTCAAAGAAAGATAATGAACTATTGAACCATTAAACTTTGAACCAAAATCATTTATAGGTTCAAATGGTGCAAAGAGTTCAACTAGTTCAAGAAGTTCAAAGTTCATAAGGAAGCTTCGAGTGAAGGAAGGAAGTGGAGGATTCTGAAGACAAGTTTGAAGAGATGGTTCAACTAATTAAACCAAGGAGCTGATAGGAGCACCCAAACCATTAAAATATTGAACCAATGCACTCCAAAGGTTCAAAGGTTCAAGGTTCAAAGTGGTTCAAGTGACTAGTGATGTCCCTATGGATGTCAAAATTCAAGGTAATAAAATGCCTGTTTATTTTCAAAAATGGCGCAAACCTAAGAACAAACTTAGCGACCAACTGAAGAAGAAGTTGAGAGAGCTCATATCATGAGGAAGAGATAAAATACAATAAGGAAAGAGGGAATGAGGTAGAAAGATTAGAAATATTTGTGCAGGAGTTATTTTTAGTTGGTAAAATAGTCCACCAAGTGGACATCAGAGAGCACGAGCACTTAAGGATGTGGCCTATTTTTCTCCATCGAGTAAAGGTGAAATGGATAGCTACACAAATATTAGGAAGAAGACCAGGATTCCCATACTTTGGGGGAGACATTTGAGATGAATTGACATGCCACAGTTAAGGCTGATGCTCTATTCTAGCATGGCCCCTTGACAGAACTAAAACTGTATTCAAGGCATTAAATGCAACATGGGTCTTTCTGGGAGAGCTATATATTATAATCCCTTATTTTATGAAAAAGGGATCTCTTAGTTATAGAAACAAAACTTTGCCCAAATTGAAAGGTATTTCTTAAGACTTTGAGCTTAAATTGTTAATCATATTTATTTATTTGAATGAGAAAACAAGTGACCTTTCAAACCTTGTGCTATAATAGCTTGTGTTATTTAAGAAATCTTTCTTATGTCTATTTCCTAGAAGCATTCTTATCCATTTAATTTAACAAGTAGAACTAGTGGAAGTAATCAAGAAGGTGTCCTAAAGCTAATTGTGGAGAGACTTTATGTTGCCACAATTGTCTTTAGCATGTTTATTTTTCTATATCTATGTAAAGGATCTTGGGACAACTTTGTGCCCCCATTGTCCTTCGTATATTTTACTCTTTGGTAGTTGAGGTGGAGACTTTGTGCTATATTTCATCTTGTTGTGTTTCTGCGTCCAGTTACTATTTCTACTAGGAAGGAATCTAGCTGTCGACTAAATATTACTTTTGAAAGAAGAAAAGTACCTTTAGTAATTACCTAGGATTTCTCCTTTGATCTATGAACATCATCTCTGAAAAAAGAGAGATGGATGGCATTATCCTACCCTAAGTGTTATTTCTAGCTTATATATATAGTATATGGTAGATCATAGTTATAGGGAACCTCCCCTTGATGAGAGGAGAGATTTGTCCCATCCTGATGTGGTAGACCCAAACATTTTGGCCAATAAATCTCCTTATGCTATGGTTGAAACACCTATTTTACCCATCAATTAGCTGGTGACAAAATATTCACCCAACAAGGCTAATATAAGGGGATGTTGACACATAATTACCCCTGTAGTGTCAGTTTCAACTAGTTGCTCTATGGTTTGATAAAATTAACCATTGTTCACTTTTTGTTATTCCTCTTATAGAATTGCAAGCATGTCATATTGCATAACTAGATTTTTTGTTAAGATTTCCTGAGGTTCTCTTTAATTAGTTTCATCAAAACTGGTATATTGGGCAATTGTGAAAGTAAGAAAATAATTTATAATGTGTTTGAATGTTTTGAAATAAGTTTTAATAGGCAATGTGCTAGAAAAGGAAAGTATTAAATATAATAAATTCAAAATCCTAAAAATAGCTAATTAGAATTTGTGAAAAAAGAATACAGAGATCCCAAACATGTAAGGTGATGCCTCAAGAAGAAAAATAGGCGCTAATATATGTAACTAAGGATTCTTCAAAAAATAATTATGTAAAATACTATGAATTTTTGAATTTAAGATTGATTTTTTGAGTTTTATATGCAAATAAAAATTTAGAAAATGATTGGAAAAGTACTAAAAAATAACTGGGAGCTAGTTAGTGCAACTAGGGATTATTGAATGAATTTTTAAAATTAGTATGATAATTTTAAAATTTTGATATGAATTTATAGAAATTTGTAGATTTTTTCTTGAAAAATTTAGGAAAAATCTTAAAATATTTTTAAAATTAGCAATATATTTCTCCTAGTGTTTGGAATGTGTTTGTATGCAAAAAGGACCTAGTATGTGCAAACTAGGGTTTTTATAAAATATATTGAGAAATTTGAAATTAATTTTTATATTTTTTATTTTTAAATATAGAAAAAATTAATAAATTATGGAAAAAAATTAGAAATAATTTACCCTAGGGTTTCTAAGGTTTTTGTGTGAAATTCAAAATAAGTCAAGTTCATCAAATGTTTTATTATTTTTTTAGAATAATGGAGTTTTATTCCTAACTAATAACCAAGTTTGAGTAGGGTAAATCAGTAAATAATGTGCAATAATTAAACCACTAATTTATGTAAATAGATTATACTTTTGCCTTTTCTAAAAATAGTAATAAATAAGAGAAAATATGACTTAGCTTATTTTGTGTTATCCAGTCTAAGACAGGGTTTGAGAATTTAGGTACAGGACTAATATAGTGTCAAAAATAGGTTCCTAAACTTAATTTTATAATTGGATAGGAATGTCAAAATTGGGACATAATACTATCAAGTGTTGTAGTCATTTTTTGGAATAATTATCTAGGTGATCTAAGTTTTCTGGGTTCTACTCGAGAGGTCTATGTTACCTTGTTAGTGAAATATCAAATCCTGAAAGTCTAGATATCTTGCTATGCATCTATTTTAATATTCAAATTCCTAATATATCTTTATACTTGAACTTGAATAAACACTCGTGAAAGAGAGATAATGGTTTAGTGTGTAAAGGATACGATAGATGCACTTCACACCTTATGTGGGGGAATGCTACCTACATACCAATACATTGAGGAGAGATCAAGCTAATGTAGTTTTTCCATTGAAGTGCTTAGTGCAATTATGTATGACAATGCAACTAGATGTGAAACTAGGTGTACTTGGAATGATTAGGGACTGGTGTAAGGGTTTTAATAAGCTTGGTATAACATTGGAAGGCTATAGGTAGAGAATAGAGAAAAGTGCTTGAGTGTACTTGCTTCTCTCTTATAAATGAGTGCCAACCCTTCTAAATGGACTTTAAATGACCTTTTATAGGGAACATAATTATCATGGATTAAATGAATTCATGTTAGTCCAACATGAATTAAGATAAATATTTGATAAAAAATGATCATTTAAACCAAATTTTTACTTGGACAATAGCACTAAAAATAGGACACCCTAAGTTTCAACACTTCTATCCAAATTGGGTGCTATTGTCAAAGGGAATGAGACCTGGGGGGATGGATCTAGGCCTAATATCTACCTGGGTCTATAAGGATTAAGTCTAGAAGGATGTGGATGACTAGGAATTGGTGAAAGAAAAGCCTATGAGGGTTGTGGAAGTAAGTAGGAAGACCTACAGATTGGGTGTCATTAGTCACACTCACGTAACTAAATTTTATGTTTTACATGACTATAGTTTCTCATAAATGGAAATAGAGTAAGACAATGGCTTATCAAAAAATGATGAGAGAATAAGATAATGGATGAGAAATATGACAATAAAGTAGAAATGAAAAATGGCCAAGCTGACCAAAGATGCCCCATACATCCAAGCATTTCCTAAATAATTTGTGTGGACCTCAATCCAATGTAGTTATCCCATAAATGGGGGGATAATAAATGCTATGTTAATGGTTATTCAAAATGAATCAAATTAGATAAGAGGTTTGTTCCTATAATATTTTGGGGCTTTATATCTCTCATGGTAATTATATGTCAAATTTTATGTCAATTTTCTCAATTTTGTACTTTTTAGGGTTTTTCTAAGTCTTTTCAATGTTTTTGGTTTTTTTAGAATAAGGAAAGCAAGGGAATATGTTAAAATGTATAATAAAATATATATCAAAGGTAAAACAACCTTAGGTAGAAGCTTAAATAATATATAAACTAACTATAATAGTAAACATGACAAACCAATAGTAGAACTTGAGGCAATACAAAATGCACCATGCAATAACAAGATCATAATAGGGATGATGAATTATGAGGAAATAATATGGGGAGAATAAATTAGAGGAATTTATAAAACTATCAAGTAGGTTACACACTTATTGATATACCTTGATACAATTATTTACAAAGGCTGATGTTGTTTAATCTAGAGTGCCTCTATAAATGGACTCTGAATCTACTTGTAATACCTATTGGTTGCAATCAAGATCATGATTGGTAAGAGTAAATATGAGGTACATTAATAATGGTTCAAGGAATGGTATCAAAAAATATGAATGTAAAATGGATGCCTCAAGTAAGGGCTCTCCTAGACAATGGTTCAAATTAGTTAAGCATAAAAGCATTTAAGATGCATTATGTTCATGGTCTCCTTGAGATCTTTCCCATATGGTGTATCCAAATCATATGCCCTAAACCATAATTTTTAGTAACAACATAAGGAAGCAATCAATTAGCTTTAAACTCACCTTTATTTTAAACTCAAAATTTGTGTTTTTATTATTCTTGTTTAGCACTAAGTCACCAACTTTGAATTCTATAGGGAGAACACATTTTTATAGTTATGGCATAGTTGATTTTGGTAAGATCTCAAATGGTCTAATGCAACTTGCCAATTACCATCCAATAGATATAGTTCTTATAATTTGACAAATCTATACTTCTCATCATGATATTCTAAAAGGAAATTCATAGAAAGGGTAACTTAATCTCTAAAGGGATAATAAACTCAGAAACAAAAACTAACAAGTAGGGTGTGGTTTTGGTAGGGGTGTGGGTATTGGTATGGTAATCCCATAAGGAAAGGAATAATTTTAAGTGCCAATCATGGCTAGAATCATTGAAAATATTCTTTAGAATCTAAATAATGGTTTTGTTTGATGCCTTGGCCTTGCTATTACTTTGATTATAAAAAGATGTGGATATTTTATGATTAATATGGAATTTTATATAGATGGATGTGAGGTATATATTCCTAAATGGTCCACCACTATTATATATAATAGTGGAGGGGATAATGTAGCAGTAGATGAAATGATAATAAATAAAATTTGATATCTTCTTGATAGTTATGTAATTTAGGGGAATAGCCTCTATCCACTTAGTGAGATATTTCATGATAGTTAGGATATGTTTGTGGCCATCTAAGGAAGTGGGATTTATTTTACATACAAGATCTAGTCCCACATTGAAAATGGCCAAGGCGAAGTGATAAGTTAGAGAGATAGGGAATGAACACATATCAAATCATTATGTCATTGATAATCATTACATTTTTTTACATGTTGAAAATTGTACATCTCCATTATTAGCCAGTAATACCCAATTTAAATGAGTTTGTTGATAAATACATTGTCATTAGTGTGGTCCCCACATCTTCCTTTGTTTACATCATTCAATGCTAAGTTTTGATTATCCCAAATTTAAATAATTAAGTAGCATTCCATCATAGACTTTACAATAGAGTGTATTACCAAGTAGGGTATAATATGTATATTTATAAATGAATGCTTTGAATTGGGTTTGTAATAGGTTAACAAGAAGAATTTGGTCATGGAAATAGGTGTATAGGTCATGGTAAAATAGAAGATTGAGACCATCAATATCCCTTACCATCTCAAAATATGGTTGTGCATGTGTTAGTTGAAGAAGGTTATCAATAAGGAACTGATATTTTTTAATATATTTGGCCATTAGTATCATGGACACAATGCTTACTATTACATCTACTGATATATTATTGGCCCTGGGTATCTATTTAAATTGAATAGATTTAAAATGAGGATTGAGTTTCTTACCTATAATTTTTTAAGTTACAAGCTTTTCATCTCTATTTTGGTATTCTTATGTATCCTAGTTAATGATCAACTAGGAATACCCATATAACATTAACTATGAATGTTCCATTATATGGCTATAATACTTGGCCATATTGTTGGTGTAGCAGAATCTAATGTGAAACACCTTGGGAATGAGATCTTCCTACAGTGTAATAAAAAATTTACTAGCTATAGCTCCACAATATGTGAATGAACCATCAAAGAATATTCCATTATTTAGAGTCAATATTTGTTGCCTTTAGGGTCAAGATTGACTCATTTATGAAATCCACTATGAGAGGCTTGGTATATAGTAAAGGAACTTTATTAAGCTGAACATTAAGGACTTTCCCCTTAATGGCCTTCTAATTATGATATTAAACATTAAATTCACTTAGAAACATGACCCATTTGACCATATGACCTATCAAAGAGCCTGGGTTAATAGATAATTTAAGGGATCAATATTGGCTATAGCAATTTTTTTTTATTTAACATGTAGTGACATAACTTTTGGGAAATGAGCACCATTGTTAAATAAGCCTTTTTAATTGTTGAGTAGTTGTTATCATATACAATAAGTGTCTTGATAAAAGAGTAAAATGCATGTTCTTTACCCCGTCATCATGTTAAGCCAAAAATTTCCCCTAGTGCATGTTATGTTGTAGATATGTAAATGAATAATGGTTTTTCTGGTGTAGGTGGCATTAATACTAGAGGACTAGCCAAATAGATCTTAAATTCATCAAAATGTTTGTGATAGATTATATCCCACTAAAATTTGACACATTTATTCAAAAGGATTGTAAAATAATGACATAGATCTTATAGATATGAAGTGAAACAATGAATGCATTGGACATTACCCTACAAGCTATGAAGCTATTTTAGGTTAGAGAGAGGTGGCATTTACATAATAGCTTTAACATTAGTAGTATAAATTTATATTCAACTACATGATTCAGTTAACCCTATAGATTTTCTTGATGTGACATGAAAAATTCACTTCTTAGGATTGAGGCTACCTTATATTCATAAAGTCTCTCAAAGATTCTTTATAGAAATTCAAGATGTCTTGCATGTGTCTTTGATTTGGCTAGGATGTCATCCACATAATCCTCAACAATATCATGCCTCATTTCATGGAATATGATAGTCATGACATGTTGATAAGGTTTTCCAACATTATTCAAGCCAAATGGCATGGATTTATAATAAAACATCCCCTGTAAAGTGGTGCATGTTGTTTTGTGTTAGTATTCAGGTGTAATATTAATATGATTATAGCCTAATAAGCTATCCATGAGGGACAACATATAGTATCATTTTTTTGAGTTGACTATCATGTCAATGTTAATCAAAGGGAAGTCATCCTTAGGGCATGCCTTGTTGATATCTCTAAAATCATTACACAAGTAAATTACTTAAGGTTTCTTGATTATTGGTAAAATGGTTGAGATAAATTCTAAGTAGTATAGTGGCAAAATAAATCCTACTCCTAATATTTTTTTAGTTATCTCTTATAAAATATAGTAATGTATAGATGTATTTTTTGTATATTCTTTTTGATCATTTTGGAATATGAATATACAACAAATCAATTTACCAATAAAGATGGATCCAATCCTAGCATATATGAATAGGATTGGGTGAAGATGTTGATGAATTCCTTCAAGATAGTAATAATGAATTCACTTTCCTCAATAGTGATAGACACGCCTAATTAAATCATATTTCGGACATCATATGTGTGAATTTTCACTTTTGTGGCATCCTCTACAAGGACTATAGACCATCTTCAAAATTAGTTGGCAAAGAAGGAAACCAATCTTATTCAATAGCTTTTGAACCATAGGGCTCACCCATTTAAGAGGAATCATAATTAACCATGTCTAGTAGTGGCCAATTAATAAATTTCTCTAGAAAGTCTTGCACCAATTATGAAAATATTCTATGTTCTTCTTCACTCATGTTGGAACTAATTATAATTCTTAGACTTGGAGGACACTGAGATTCCTAAGGAGGTAAGATAACTTCCCCATCTAAGAGTGCCTGAAATAGGTTTTCACCCATGGAATCATCTTATCTTTACTCTTTTCTTGATCTTAAGGTGCCTTAAAGAGGTTTCACTAGAGGATATTGTTGTTTTGCTTTTTTTTATGACGAAGGAAGTTTTCCTACTCTATAAAGTAGGCAATAAGGTCTAAGGTGAACTCAAAGCCTTATTTATGATCACCAATTGGAAACTTGTCTCTAAGATCCATGAATTTGGTGATGTATTATTTATTATGAAACTCATCTAATGGTATTATAAATTCTTGTTGCTACTAATTAATTAGGTTGGGATGATGGAGGTAAAAGAGATAATGGGTTGAAATGGTAATACTTTAATTGGTATTAAACAAATTGGTATCAATGAGCTCATCATATGTATTATAATTGGATGATACAATGCTACCAATAATATTTTCATTTCTTGATGAAGTAGTATCATTATCTAAGTCTACAGGGTCACCCCCAATTGGTGTAAATCTAAGGCCTTAACTTCATATATGTTTTATCATGATATGGGCTCAAGAATAAATTATGATTTTACCCCTATACCTTTTCCTTTATAGTCTAGGTTATTTATGATTCGATTAGGAATAGGCTATTTATCACTTTTAAATCACACTATAAAACTTTTAGTATATAACTAGGATCCTTTAGAACTAGTTGTTTGATCTTGATTTGGTGTTGTATATGGTATAAATAGAAGTGGTTACTTATGATGAGGATTGGTCGTATTTTGCCATATCATGTTGGGATTACTAGGGTTTATGGAAGGATTACATTTTCCATAGTATTTTGAAGAATTAGGCATCTTGCCAACATGGAAAGCATCATGGATGCTATATGTGGAAATAATAACTTCTTTAATGGTAAAATGAGAGGAAATGGCTAGAGGAGATGGATTATAATAAGTGGACACAAGGTCATTAGGATCAATTTAATTAGTTTTATATACATGAGAATTATTGATTTATGATTCTTGCCTAAAAATTCAATGGTAAGACAATATTTTTAGTTCCCATACTCGGCCTCTAGGTTCTTGTAATACTTGTATGGCTATACATCACTAGGAATAGTGACCTCTAATCTTGAATGAGGGTATTTAATCCATTAGCATAGTGTGGAGGGGATTGATCTTAATTCATGAATCCAAATATGACCAAGAAGAATATTATAGGTAAAATCTATATCAATGATATGGAAAAGGTTTTCATGGGTGGCAAACCCAATAATGATAGGTAAATAAATGGTTCCTGAAGATTATATTTATGCATTATCATAGGCCTTGATTGTAATGGTATTTGGTTGCATATTTATTGTTTTGTATCTAAAATGTTGGATTAAATTTAATGAAATTACACTTAACCTTAAACCATTAGCTATGAGAACCCACTTGAATTTATGGTAGTAAATGATGGCTTTCATATACAATGAGTTATTGTGTAGGGGACCAAGGGATTACATATCTCTTTGATTATAAGTAAGTTGTCGACTTGGGCAAAAATGACCCATAAGTGCTTGGAATTGGGTAGGCTCAATGTCATTGGGAACCTTAGACTATTGGATAAATCATTTAATATTGTTCTATGAACTTTATATGTAAGCAAGGGATCTAGGATATAGATTTGCAAAAGCATTTTATTTAATTTTTTGCCAATATTATAATGATTTTTAATATAAGGGAGAGATGGTTTGGATTTATGTGGTGTAGAGTCTCCAATAGGATTAGGATTGGTACTAGAAGAAGGAAACGGGCTTTGGAGGGTAACTCTCAGTCATCTATTTATGAATACACAATTTTGAGTTGAGAAATATTTATCTAAATTAGAGGAATTTGGTGGGGGTCCATGAATAGTAATTTATGATGGTTGAGGCATAATTTCATTATTTTTACAATTGTTGGAATTACTTATGGTCAAAGGTGGAGGCCCTAAAATATAAGGGATAACACTCTGATGAGTGTTACATGGTGCACAAGGAATAACATTAATATTAGCAATGTAGTTATGTTTAACACATCCCAATATATTATTTTAATCATAAAGGACATTTTGATAACCAATTTGGTTAGTTTGCATGCCATGATCTTGATTACAATTTTCTTGATTCTAATTTTTTCCTTATCCCTGATGTTTATTTTTACCATGTCCTTGATTTTGATTATGGCCTTACCCTTGGTTCTAATTTTTTATTTATTTTTGATTATTATGCTTTGGAAATGTGTTTTTTTAGATACTTATATCTTGGTTGGTTTTAGGATCTCTTTTCTATAGCTTGATTTCCTAATTTTCAATCACATATTTGATAAGATGTCTCAATTTCATGCATTGATAGATTGCATGGTTAACTACATGATGGCAATCAAAATACTCATTATATTTGTACCATTTCAACTTGGGTTGACCCTCTGGAAAGGGTTTTTGAAGGGGCCAAACAATCATATTAGTTGTTACTAATTTTTGGAATATTGCCTCAATGGGCTCCTTGAGGTCACTAAAAACTCTATCTTTGTAGTGTCCTCATCGCAGCGGAGATATTTTCAATGTGAGTAGAGTATTATATGGAGTACTATGGGAAGGTGATGGATGTATTATTTATACATGTCTTTATTCTATGGCCCCATTACAAACCATATTTTTTTAGTAAAGGTCCTAGGCTTTTCAGTTGTTCTTTCTTGGATTGGCACTTGATTTTGGTTTCTCTTTGGGCTTGAGAGTATATATTCATAAGACCCTTTTCAATAAGTGCCTTTTCTATCTACACCCCTTTGTTAGTTATTTCCTCAAATGTGTTGGCATAATTGAGTCTTAGATTATGGTCAACCTTAGCATTTAGGTTTTGAGCAAAGATACCTGATAACTATTTATCTAAAAAAACATGCAAAGAATGACTAGTAAGGGCTCTCCAACTTTATAAGTATGCTAAGAATTTTTGGCCTTCTCACTACATGGCATTTCATAAGTCAACTATTGTCAATGAATACTCTATGTTTTAATAGAAGTGATTGATGAATTTTTTTGATAAGTCATAAAAAGTGGTTATTGACCCATTTGATATCTTGAAGAGACACTCCAAGGCTTATCCACCCAAACTGCATGGAAAAAAATGAAGCAAATAGATATTGTTGTATGTTACCTCTGGATACACGATAAAGAATACCTGAAAAGTTTCCCTTAGATCACCTTTCCCCTTATATTTTTCAAACTTTGGTATTTTAAAATATAGATGGAAATGTACTTTAAGGAAGCTTAGGTAAAACATATAATGGAATATCTCATCAAATTTTTACTTCCTAGGTACTTGGTTACCTTATGTAAGTCTCAATATTATTGTATTCATCCTATTCTACTCTTGGACATTATGAGTACTTTGTGATGAAAGTAATATATATTTTTGAGCATTCATGTGTTGATGGCCTTGATTAGAATGATTAGGTATGAATCCCCTTTGATATATTCTATTATGTATATGCACCATATAATCAAAATTCTAAGTTTAATGTGGTATTTATTATTGGTTTAGATTTGGATTAGAATATATAAGGTGTTGTTGGTTTAGATGGAGTTATTGATTCTGAGGGGTCTACTATTCTAAATTGTATGGTATCTAATGTTGGTTTAGAGGAATCTATTATTATTTTTGATGAATCATTTATTGGTTCATAAGAAGGCATTGTTGAAAAATAAAAGTAAGAAATGTGTGTTAAGAACCACTCACCACTTGTGGTGGTGGATTGTTTTAAACTTATTTTGGATTGTTTGGCACTTTTTTTGCATTATAAAGGTTTTCTTTGTGGTTGAAGAATGTATGTTGTGTTGTGCCCATTTTTTTTCAAATAGACAGGCATGACACACTATTACACCAAAAAAATCAAAAAGGATATGGATCATTATCAAAATCCATTCTAAATGCCAAACATAATCCTAATACTACCATAATGCATTAAATATTAATTCACCATAAATAATTTTCCATAACACTTGGATTCATTCATAAAAACTCATCCAAACAATTTATGCACAATTTTCATCAAGATGACCATCAAATTTGACCCTGGCCACTGTTGACATAATTGGGTTCCATGTAGCTAATTTAGTAGGCTAAAAGGCCATGCCAACTTACCTTTAGCCTCCCAAGGATACTCTTTCCACCTGTCACTTCCAAGATGAATCCAAAAAAATATCCACATGGTGATAAATTGCTAATTCACTACCTTGCCATTCTAGAGGGTTAGCATGGCTTCTATGGGGATGCCAAGTAGTGAGATTGTGCCAAGTGATAGTATCCCATTATAACACTATCCCATAGGTTTCAATTTATATATGAATGCCTTCAAAATTGCAAAGTAATGGGATTTTTTAGTTTAGTAGCATCTTGCTAGCCCACTTGCCCATGGGCTTTATGACTAGTATAGATATCTCCAAAATAACAAAGCAATAAGATTTAGACATACAGATACATCCTAATCACCTAATTACCTATGTGATTCAAAAACATTAAAAACATCTCTAAGATATCAAGTCACTAAAATTATGCCATATGGAAACATCCCACAAGCCTAATTGCCTAGAGGCTTAAACAATGTATTGTCATCTCTAGGATATTGGGTCATTGAGATGATTCTATGTGGAAACAAATTATGAGACTAATTTTTTAGAGGCATCACTCCTTGTATGATCCTCTTTATGATAACAGGTCATTGGCATGATTCCACGTTACAACATTTTACTCACACACTAGCCTAGAGGCTTCACACTCTGTATAGTCTTCTATGGGATCACAGGTCACCAAGATGATACCAAATAGAACATGGTAATTTACCATTATTTTGACACCCATATTTTATTACACCGTGTCTATTTCACTCCTAAGTTAGGAGGATGATGACACATGTCTTCCTCTGAATCATTCACAAAAGTTTCAAAAATCAACTAAGATAAAGAAACTAAAAGAAAATCTTAGGTCAATAAATGACTAATACAAAAGTCATGAAGAGACCCATCTACAAGGTTTAGGGTAAAGTATTGGATAATGAACTCAACTAACAAAGACAATATGATAGGTAAAAAATGAGGAAAAATACTAAGTTAAGGTCAGTAGGAAGTTTAAAAGTGACTAAGGCAAATAAGGTTTATTAAAATAAGGTTTTCATAAAATGATTTGACAATGATAGAATCAAACACTTAAGAGAAATGTAGAAAACCACTAAGGTCAAAATATGAAGCTAATCATACTAACAAGCAGATCTGAGTCAAATAAGGATAACAAACATCAAGGCTTAAATAAAATCTCAACACTAAACCAATAATCTTATTAGTTTAGTCCAATATATAAAATCATCACACAAGAAAAACCTAAAATATGACTCATCTATTTAATGGAAGATCAATTATTAATATAACTTCATCGATTTTATACAATGACATAGTTTCTAGGAAGGCAATAAATCAAGAACAAACTCAACTATAAAATCTAAATCATAGACACCTTTCCCATCCATAATAACACTAAAGATTCAATGAACTAAATTTTACTATTGTTTCCATAATAATTCATATCTTTATAATCATACAAGATTGAAAAAAACCATAATTAAACCATAACACATTTAACAAGGAGAGAAACATGCCTAATAAAGATCTTATTCTCAATCAAAGGATTAGTCAAATAACTCACTATTTTTTATTAGATAATTCATAAGTCTAAGAGATTCCTTAATAAATGACTCCTTCCTAGGGGTCTGAATACAAATGGTCATAACTATGCATGAATTAATTTACCAAAAAGGTTCAACATTAGACTACATAAGCATTTACTCATGATAGGCATAACTATGCCATAAAGCACTATTACTTAGCTCATTTCAACAATCTTGATCGATTTTCCCAAAATCAATCCCATAGCCATATAACTAATTCCACTCTTTTTATATATGCTATAATTCCATCTACTCTTTCCCATTCATATCAAAATAGATGGTTAATGTGTAAAAGGCCAACCAAATCTAGGCTAGTAAAGCATAATCCATATTATGAATGTTGTAATTCACCAGATTCATAAAATGAGCATAGCTTATAATAATCTACCAAAGCATAAGAAGACTATATCACATGTCTTCATCTAAGACTCATCCTTCATGTTTATCTATATAGTTCATTTAAGATAATACCTTCACAAGTAGCTCAAGATGTAGTGAACAATCAATCATAGGGTATTTAATAGAATGACATCAAAACACATATATATTAAAGGCATTAACTTAGCCAAACTCAATCAATGTATACAAGCCTATACAAGGATTACATTTTCAATAAGGATCCATCCAAAGGAGCTCTAATAATCCCATTAACTAAGCATACTATTAAATAGCTCTCTACAGTCAAATTCTAGTACATTCAATTGGTAAACTTAATAATAGTAGTAGCTCATATTTGGCCTAAAATCAATCTTCAAAATATTTATACATTATGTTTAGCTAAGAAAAATTAGTCCTTGGATTCTAACCAGTTATATAAAGTAGGAAAACATAATTAGTCTTAAACAAATGATGTGTCAACATAAGGTGGACTCACCTCACAATCTTTTTTCATCATCAAGTGAGTGCTTTAGGCACCCCTAAGTAGGACAGCAATCTCCAGGCATGTTCACATCATGGTGTAAGTTAAATAAAGGAAAACAACAATAAAAATGTCTTGGGGTCGAGGAGATAACTAATCCAAGGTGACAATCGAAGAAACTCTAAATCAAGAGGTTACCCATCTCATATCTATTTTCAGCAATAATGAAACACAAAAGGGAAAACAAAAGAATCACAAGGATATA
The DNA here is from genome assembly GCA_037957365.1 of Torreya grandis. NCBI lineage: Eukaryota > Viridiplantae > Streptophyta > Pinopsida > Cupressales > Taxaceae > Torreya > Torreya grandis. The sequence continues at coordinate 1,988,918 of JARHVA010002187.1, forward strand.
ATTCATCAGGCATACAACCACTATGATATATTATAAAACCAATCATGAGATGTCTTAGGCATCCTAAAATAATGTTCCACATGAGAGACCTAACCCTTCCTCCTTCATAAATAATATGCATTTTCAAGGCATCATAAGTCTTATACAATGAGACCGTATTATCTAGGTAATAAAAAATACCATATTTAAAACTATCATGGAGAAATACCTCAACTCCAAAATCCTACACAAGGGTACTAACACTTTGGGCCAATTCAAGCACATCCATAGAGAAATAAACAAAGAGAAGTAAGACAAGCAACCTTAATCTTATTGAATACAAAACTCATCCAAAAACCATACAAACTTCATTTACTCAAACAAAAAGATATTCCAATCAATAGAATACCTACCTAGAGAGCTAATACCTTACATGTATCCTTCCTATATTTTACAACCAGCTAGGAATATACCTCTCCAATCTCTCTTCTTATTTATTATTCTTTTTCCTTTGTTCATATTGGCCATTTTTTGGCACACATACCAAACTTACCTAAATGTAGTGTAGTTCTTTGAGGATCAAGTATGGAACAAGGCTTGGGAAATATTTATGGATGAAATTAATGGACCAAATGGATTATACAAAGTTCAAATCTTTTGAAACACTTTGAGCTTGCTTAAAAGTGCATCTTGCCAATTTGTAAAAGGATAGGTCTACAGTTACAAAGGGAAAGTATCTGAATAGATTTTTGTAGTGTCTGAGCCTTAAAATATTAATCTACAGTTCAATCATAAGTTTAGAGGAGCCTAAAAAGAAAAGATAAGTGTCAATTTTTTTGAGTAAATCCTTAAGAAATATTTTGGGATTTCTTTTTTCTAAGTTCATTTCTTTTTGACCTTTTTATTTTTCTAAGTGTTATTTCTTTTAGGATATTTGTTTTGAGTCTTTTGGGTTGTGTTAGGAATTATTTTAGACATTTTTTCTAAAACAAAAAGCCTGAAGGATCATTCTCTTGAAAAGTGTACCAAAAAAATCTTGAAGGGTCTTTTTCAGCCACTATGGTCCATTCAAAAATCCTGAAGGATATTTCTAAAGCTAAGTGTCAGATTTATTTCAAGAAAATCATCCACACAATTTTATTGAAGGCATATTTACTTTGGGGTTAATGTTTGATAAAAATCTTGAAGGGAATTTATACAAGAAAGTGGTCCAATACAAAATTCCTAAAGGGCAATTTTTTTAGAAAAGTTTTCTAAACACTTTTTAAAAGGATATATTTTTCAAGAAAAGTGGCCAATTTTCTTGGGAAAGTAAACCAAATATAATTTTTGAATGGTAAGTCTTCAACAAGATGGACTGAACAAAAATCCTAAAGGGCCATTTCTTTTGATAAAATGTCATATACAAACTCCTGAAGGGTTGCTCCCTCACCAAGTGTCATATACAATTTTTATAAAGGGTCATTTCTCAAGAAAATGGTCCAGTTCAAGGGCTCCAAAGGGTCTTTTTTCAAGGAATATGCACCTAACAAAAGGTCCAATAAAAGGTCTAAAGGAAATATCATGTAGAATTTATGATCTAGATAGCTATGCAAACATCAATTCTAGGTAATAAGAAATATCCGTTTGATTTCAAAAAATTTAAGATGGCCTTGCAAGTGTCAAATTAAATCATAGGAAATAACCATTGGTTTTCAAATAAGCAGTGACGATCATGTGGATGTGAAATACATTTGTATAGATGTCAAATTTTAAGTCCTAACAAATAACCATTGAAGATAAAATATCCCAGTGATGGTTAAATGGAAGTAAATATTAAGCCCCATGAAAAAGCCATTAAAATTCAAATAGCAAGATCCTATGATAGGGGTTCATCAATCTGAGATCCAATGGTGCATGTTCACTGGCAAGAAGATGGACCTAGGTAGATGAATGGTTCTCACTTAATCACAAATTTAGATCTAATGGCACACAATAAAATCACAAGGTTAAGGTGTTTAGCATCCACCATGTGGTGTAAGTGTGGGAGAAAATAGATTAATGAGTAGATATAAAGACTAAACACATGGGTACTAAGTGTCAATAGTGTGTTAGTTTGGGTAGAATATCTAATGGCATGCATTCAACCTATTAGAGAAGGATCAATGGAGTGAGTTGAGTTAAAAGGTCAATAACTTGAGTCATTTTTTATAGCAAATGAATAAAATACCAAGCAAGGACATTTTCAACTAAGGTCAATGGAGTATTTTGACTTGAGCAAAGCAAATGAATAGACCCGATCTGGTAAAAAATACATGGGACCAAGATCGATCTTGACCTGAGTTGAGATATGATAAATAATGAGGACCAAGCATTTATAGTAGAGATATTTAGAGGTAAATTAGGTTTTTTTAGATCTAATATAGGCCAAAAGGGTGTCAAATTGTTGTGAAAGGGACTAGGCATAGAACAGAGTGCCATCTATATGAAAAATAATAACCTTAGATTGGTTTTATAATTATAAGATAGACCTATGATCCAAATATGAAGGTGGATCAGATAGGTGAGTATTTCAAATGGCCTTCATCCTTCACCATGGCCATAGTCACGACAAGTAGCTACCTAAAAAGCATCAAAGCCATGATCCAATCAAATCCACAAGTATGAGGTTTTATCATCAAATGAGAGATGGTGTGAATAATCAAAGAAAAATTCCAATGATGGAAACTATAGAGAGGAGCATTTAATGCATCCTTGGAACCTTTGGGGACTTTCTCACTCAACAAGCCATGGGTAGTGTCCTGATTGATCAAAAAAGCATCAAGATTTTCATTGGCTAAGGAGTAAAAGGTGGTAGCTCAAGTTTAATTAATTACCTAGGGCAAAGTGTTCTTTTTTGATGGCATACTCCCACATCCTTCCTTTTTCTCTCTCTTACCCTATATATCTTAGTATCATTCTCATTGAAGGGGTTCTTAGCTTTTAGAATTTAATATTTTCTTTTATGAGACAAGGATACTCATCGAGAGTCTTGTAAAATTTTGCTCATTTGATATGGTTAAACCCTATCAAAATATTTTAAGAACTAACTTTTGAAGTAATAGGATCAACTCTTTTCCTATCTCTTGTCTTTAATTAGTTCTTAGTATGCTTATGTATGGTAAATTTATGAAGGAGATTATTCCTAGTTTGTTATCCTTCTACTTGCCTCCTTGAATGTGTTTTGAAACTAACTTGTAGGTCTAGACTAGTGTTCTACTTGGAACCTCTTCCATGAAATATTTATGCAACTAGTTAGATTGTAAGATTGATTAAGCCATAGTTATCTTCTATTGATCCAATGCATGTCCAAGCTTATGTGAGTGTCCATTTAAATTTGGTGTATCACCCTTTTATCATTCTTAGGAGACTTTAACCATCTTTCGAACCATTTTCCTTGTGAAGCATTAGTTTAGGTGAGCATGAAGAGGAAATCAGCCTTCTCCATAGGTTTAAACCCATTACAAGATACCCATAGCTTGGGGTTATCCCAATTATATAGATCAATTGGAAAGAGCTTAAAGAACCCTCTCCAAGGGTGAAAATTGAGTCTATAATATTTTCCATAGGGTGGCCACCAATTCCAAAGGTTATGAACCCATTTTGTAAGAGATGATCCCTCCTCAAATAGGTGTTTTCACCCCATTATAACCCAATCATAACATGACATGTGTGTATGTTTTCCTTAGACGGACCAAACACTCTTCTTGCCAGCCCATTCCCTCATAATATATGACCTTTTTTCATTCCATAATAGTATATGGCAACTCTTACATAGATATTTGGTCAATTCTAATTTCAATCCATCTCTTACCATTGGTTCACGAAAATGACCAATTAATGGATAGGTCTACAAATTACCACTATAAATTGTAGATGTTGGTCTACTTATTCTCATGCATTAAAGTTGGCAAGCTAAAAGTGGTTTGACCAACCTAATAGAGATTACAATAAAATACTCTAGAGAAGGCTGAGAGGAAAACATGAATCCACCTAAGATTAGGCAAGGTTAAGATAAAATATGGGCTAGAGGTAGGTTCACACATGATGCGACAATGTCTAGCATAGTCCTTATTTTTTTGTTGAAAATACTATTGTTTATGTACACTTATTTCACCCATGAAATCCATTATCCCAATAGTTGAGGCTTACAAATATAAAATGTTATATAATTTTATTAAACCACCATAATTAGCTTACTAAGCAATTCAAAAAGGTTATGAAGTGATATTTTTTTTAGCATAAAATGCATGCGTAAATTCAATTATTGCATAAGGTAATAATTTAAGTATTTCTAAACCAACACTTACCATTTGCATAATTATCTTACCTTCATAGTCAAACCCACCAAGGGAGTATAACCATCAATTTTTAGCATAGTCCCACTATTTTATCATGAGGGTCCTTACATTCTCCTCTCCTCCCCACTTAGAGAGGGAATCATCCTCAATACAGGATTAATTTGTTCACTTTATAAGGATTTTAAATCCATTGATTATGGGTTACCACCAAAGATCTTCATTTTTGAACTATGGCCTTGCTGACAGTATAAACAAAACCCACTACTTTGTTGAAAAAATTAGGAATGTGTGTGTCCCCATATATTGATAATAATCTAAAGTCTCTTTATGCCCTTTTAGGTCATATACAATGAAAATTTATGCCATTCCATGACAAATTATTGTATTACTAAATATGTTTTCCCTTATCAAGACCAACTGTCATGAGGAACCAAAAACAAGAGTACAATATTTTATGCCATCTTTGTTTATCACTTTTAATGAATTTTTAAGTTTACAAAACCTTGATTATCAATATTTTGTTACCAATTTTGTTATTATATTTTTGGATGGTGTGACTTAATCACTTAACTATTTTCAGTGTAATTCATGAGTTCCATTTTTTCAAGGCTTCTTCTTCACATAATTTTCTTGGAAATGGTCATGGAATAGTTGAACAACCTACCATTATGGAAGTGTTTCTTACAAACCACCATCAATCAGTGTCACAACAACATACATACAAGAACAAAAGAACTTAACACAAATAAGGAAGAATCCACCTCTCCATTTCCCACAATTTTCCTACAATATTGTTATTGGTATTTCAACATAATGAGAGTTTTCATCTTCTAATTTATAATGACACTTCAGTTTTGTTTTCATTGTAACAATTTAAAATTATTTTCATCAAGTCCCTCTAATTTAGAGGAAAAAGTGGTCTAATTTTAGATCCAAGCCTTGCTTTATTCAACATTATATTACCACACTATATTTAACTAATTACATTAGATGCAATCTAAATGATAATTAATTTCTTAAGGAGGCAATTCATTCTAATTTAAATCATACTATAACACATATATTTCAATCCATTAATATTCACAATTTATTTTATATAAACGTGAGAGTTAAAGCACTCTTTGAATATGTAATTTATTCTTAGAGAAGGATGATGGATGTTTAATCACAAAAAAATAATCATAATAAAATAGACATCAAACTTGATCATACCATTATGAGACCATATAGATTTATTAGAACATAAGGGATGTTGGGCCTCTTTTTCATCTAATTATAGATCCATGCCAACTTAGTAGACATCTCAGATCAAGGAAATCAATTTTCATGATTGCTATTTTGGCATATTTTGCCCTAGATGGAGGAATCATCATAGACCTAGTGCTAGTTGGCAGATAGTTACTTGGTACCTAGTTTTTATGGGCATCCTCTTGAATGGCTGCATGTGGTGACTATAACACAAAGGGTGAAAAGTGATGGAGATAGTAGAATGATCGACCAAGGCTTTAGCTTAGAACCCAGTATACACCCTCCACCTTGGTATGAAGATGCTCCTAAGTTCTATAAATCAAAGCTTGATATAGTTAGTAGAGGGATTTAACCTTGATATAATGAAGCCCTATAGAATTGGTTCTAGACAAAATGAAGTGATCACCATTGAAACTTACGACTAGCCTAGATGCCTTTGAGGCTTCACATTGTAGTGCCTGCACTTGCCTATGAAACTTTGGTCCATGTAGTAGCTTAGCTATCATTTATTTTATTTTATGTAACACAAACTTTGTATTACATTTAAACTTTGAGTAATGAAGAATAATAGTTGTAGTAATTCATGATGTTATTGGGTTTGATTTCTTTAGCTTTGTTATTGAAATGTATAATAAATGTGATGTTTTTAGTATTATAAATTCAATCTAAATTTTAATAATGTTGTTTTAAATATTTTGATTCATGTCATTGATGGTATATCTATAATTTATGATGACATCAACATATTATATGGGAATACTCTAAGTGTAAGAAAGATCCTATGCTGAGTAATGACATCTGTGCCCAAGGTACTAGCCTAAGCATAAACCCTTAGTCTACATAATTCTACCAAAACCTCCAAGCACCTTAATGATGATAAGATAAGGAAACTAAATTCTTATGATAATGAGAATATAGAATTAACTTGATATAGTTTTACACCCATATGATCAAAAGTAGCTCCCCAAATAGGCTTTACATCTATAGACCATTAAACTAGCCTAGAAACAACTTGAGCCAATGAACTTGCCAAGGTTGTTATTATAATGACCAAGTCCTATGAAGAATTAGCTATGCCATGGCATGACTAGAATAACATGGGACCTAGTTCTTTCTCTATTGCACTTTGGGTGAGTGCATAAGGCTTATGCCTTATGTGAATTGAAGCTAGTGAAATTGAATGACAAATGTTGAGTGATTTAGGATTATTCTATATTTGTGCCTAGTTGTAACAAGTCTAAAATTGAATTAGATAACTCAGTAAGCACCTGACAGAGTAAATGAATTAAACACTAACTTTACTATAATATTTTGGTTTAGTTGTGGGGACCTGTGTTGAAGTTTGTTGTTGTAATGGTGCTATAGAATAATGTTATGACTCTCTCCTAAGAAAATTGAGCACTAGATATATTAGGTGGAAGATAGATTTTCATTTAAGTGTTTATCATGTAAAGGATAGAATCTAAAGAAGTGGGTCTAGAATAATGTATATGATTCTCTATATGAGGTCTTCTTTTATGAACTACCTAAGTATGTGTATTGATGGTTTGGTACTTATATGACCCACAAAATATGGAGCTATAGACAGTGCCTTGAGTGGATGAAGGAGTATTTAGAAAAGCTTGAGAAACTTGATGCTACTTGGACCAAAACTATAGATAAATGTTGGCAATGAGTGTTAAATAGTTATGTGATTGAGTTCATAGTATCAACATACTCATAACCTAAGGAATTAGAGTATCAATTCTTACATGATCCTAAATAAAAATTTGTGAAAGAGTTTGGCATAGAGCTTAAGAAACTAATGGTGGATTATGGCTTTGAAACTATGTGAATGGAAGGCGAAATTACTTTCATGTGTGAGTAGTGTAATAAGGAAGAAGGGGATGTGTAAGTGAAGTGTAATAGAAGGGGACAAGAGAATTAACACCTGATAGCTTAGGTGATATAATTATAATAAGAAAAGGCACATGAGGATAGAATATTTAGAACTTATAAGTGATAAGATAACTTGTAGTGAGTTAGGGGTATGGGGAAGGATCACTTGAGTTGCATTAGTATTAAAAGGAGAGAAAAAATGAATCCATAATTTAAGATCAATAGTTGATAGGTGTAGAATTCTTTGGGTTCCTACAAAATTTAACCATTGAATACGCATTAGATGCACTTACCCTATTTGAACCTATGGTGTAAGCTCATGGACTAGATCCCCCTGAGGAAGAGTGATAACTGACCCTATTATCAACATTGACTTTGACTGCTTTACCGACTTAGAGTTGAATTTTGTGATTAAACAAGTTATTCCTTATAAGGAGTTAAGTGAGGATACCTCTAGACCTTTGGGTACTAATTTGACAACATAGAATGTGAGAATAGTAGTTCTAGTTTAACTAATGTTAGCTGCATAAACTAAGCAACAAACCATAAGAAGTGTCCTAGCACCATGAGTGAGTAAAACCATGCCATCAACTTAAACATCACCACCAATAATAATGGGGTTGATTCCTAACCTAGTGATTGAGGGTATTGAAACACCACCAAAAAGATAAGTACCAGGGGTCAAGTGCCTTAGATGCTAGTTCCCCCCTCCCTTGTAGAAAATATATTATGAAATGGCCATGTACATTATAGAATATCATGGCATAGAAATTGTCACTGATCATGTTCTAAAATATGAGCTTCAATGGTGTGTTTGGGGTATAACCCAGTTGGAGCACAAGGTAACACAATTTGTGACAACTCTACTTGATCACCCTCATACCTAGTATATGAAATTTGATCCTAACCAGGATATGATTAATTATGACACTTTAAAAGAAACATTTATAAAATAATTTGATATATCCAAGTTTAAATAATAGATCATCATTGTACTCAAAGAAATTAACCAAAGACTATCAGAGAGCATGTGCCTATATGGTGTCAGGTTCAAAACTCTTCTTTCAAATCTTGCTTATGATATTAACCTCTCCTAGCATATACAATGATTTATTTTAAGATTTCTAGTACCAATTAAAAGAGTGTTTTATATGAAGATATTCAGGACCCTTGTAAAGTGCTTGAAGCCACACTCCCAGATGAGGAAGTCAGGAGCATAGATATGGTAATTATCCCATTCATGAAGGCTCAAATTATGTCTATGGCCTCCCAAATACATAATCTAACTACTAGTTCATCACAATATGATTGAAGTGGATTATGGTGTATTGATTACAAGTTAGAAGGACATAATAAGAACAATTACCCCCAAAGGATAATTTGATTCTAAGTTGTGAGGTTTATAATGAGGTGCATGATGTTTGAAATTGACTTTTATTGAAATGCACCAATCAAGTTAACATAGCCATTTATTTTTGATTGTGTGATTATTATACTCATACCATATTTAATTACCATGTGATCGATGAGATGTGCAACAAATTTGAGAGAGGAACACGTCAATTAAATACAACAACCAAAGGGTAGGAAACCTAAGGAAATGAGGGATATGGCTAGAAAAATGTAGGATATGGGATACAAAGAGGTGATATAGGGAAAGGTGGATGATGTAGTATAAGAAGATTCCCACCAAAATCATGTTACAAGTATGACTCGATTGATCACTATCAGTGTGACTTCCCTACACATGCAATGTGTGGGTATTATCAAGGAACACATAAGGTCAATAAATGCCCTAACTTGTATAAGAAACTAACCCAAGGTTATTTTGGCATAGATAGGGGTGTAGTAATGACCCAATATGAGCCAAAAATAAATATGTGTACTATGAAGGCATAAACAACCTATATAGAGCCAATAAAAGTATAGGAAACTATTTGCAGTGGGCTCACCACTCACATGGTAATTGTGTTAACACCAAAGTTGTGCCTAAAGTATGGGGTATAAAATTTTACTGAGTGCATAATTTAGCCATAACCCAAGGATATGCCTTACCCTAACCTTGCATACCCAAAAAACATTTTGTATTAGGCCATGAGAGTCATTCAAAACCTACAAAGATAACTTTAATTGATATGAAACCTAAAATCATAGGTTTCCACCCCATACAAGAAGTAAGATATCTAAGAGGTTGAAATATAGGAGTTAATATAGATCCTTCAACTCATTTAGATTGAAGGAATACTGATCTTAATGAAACACTTTATCTTATATCATGCAACACAAAATCTAGTTGAAGTTGTCATGACCCATATAAAAAGAGTGTGAGAAGTAAGACATATATAGAATGTGGAGTATGATCAAGAACTCCTCATGAATGTGACTATTGATGGTTGGTAAGTATGTGAGGTCTTTATGGGAACTTGTGTTGAGGTTAATATTTTTACCAAGAACACATGAGAAAATATGGATAGGCCATCCTTGAGGTCTTCCCCAATGTGATTTTCATGGATAGTAAGACCAAAGTGAAACCCATCAAAATTTTAAAGAGAACCATTATAGATATCATGGGTACCAGTTTTTTAATTGAATTTGAGGTGGTAAATTTGGTAGAGTAAGATAATTACCCAAAACTCCTAAGAAGGCCATGGTGCAATGCTAATAATGTAGACATGCACTTCAAGAGTTGATATATGACCTTTGAAAATGGCAAGGAGAGGGTAGTGATGCCCCTCTCATGAGACCAAGGACCCCCTATATAGAAAGTTTTGATCTTGAATATGAGATCAACCATATATATAACATTATAGTGTAAGGCACCAAGACTCTCAATCCCTGTGACCAACGGATGCTATCTTGGAAATATGGATAATCAACTTCAAACACCACTGACATTGCTTGTGATTGATGGGTTGAAAAAGCTTATAAAACCACTTATCATAGGTGTTGTTTAGTGTTTGTGAAGGTTCCAAAACCTATGAGGACTAGTTAGGTCTAAATTAATTGCACTCCTAGGAGATGGGTCCCTTGCGCCAAGAAGGGTAGGAAAGTGTTTTTCTTGAGCAAACGAAAACTTATGGTGCTCTAAGGTATGAGGGAAGAAAACCTATGTAAGAGCATGTCCATGACATAGAATCATGCATCCCAAAGGAGATATATAGAATATGTGTAGTGGTGTATACTTTAAAGAGTACTACCACTCACTATTGGGAAGTGAAAAGGCCTATATTGTCAACTTGGTAAGATTTAAAATCATTAATATGAATTAGATTCAAGAAAAGTAATGAGGATCTAGACATCTAGACCTACTCTAGTGATTCTAACCCTATAATACATGTGCACTTATGTGAAGAAACTTGGACTATCTTCTATGAGAATGCCCCAAGGAATCTATGGGTGTACACCTTCTAAAAAAATAAAATATGTGGGCATGAGCATGGTACATTGTCAATGAGACATGTCATGAGATATCAAATTTGGATGCACTTAAGGAGAGGTGTCATCTACCCTATGAAAGAATACAAATGGGTGAACCCTATGATGATTAACATTAATAAAGATGGGTTTATTTACATTTGCATCAATTATAGACTATTTAATGCTTCCTATGTTACTGTCCCCTTCCTGAATCCATTCCCTAATGAATTCTTGGATGGCATCATAGGCTGTGATATCTAGACCTTCACAAAGGAGTTCTCTGGATACCATCAAGTCTATATTGAAGAGGAGGACAAGCCCAAAATAACCTTTATGACTAAATGGGGTTTTTTCAATTATAATGTGATTCTCTTTAGACTTAATAATGTACCAATCATGTTTTCCAAATTGGTGATCACTACATTCAAAGACTTCATCCATAAGTTCCTCCAAGTGTACCTCGATGACTAGACTATGTATGGGCTCATTGGGGACCATTATGATAACATAAGCCTAATGTTTGAATGGTGTAGCTAGCTAAAGATATCTTTGAACTTGAATAAGTGCATCTTCATGACACCCTTTAAAACTTTTCTTTCTCCTATCATCTACAAGGATAGTTTACTCATCAATCATGCAAAGATTGTAATAATCATTTAGCTCTAGACCCTTTAAACATAGAGATATGTTCATGCCTTTCTTGTCCATTATAACTATTATAGGAAATTCATATGGAACTATACAAAGATTACGATACTATGAAAGGATATCTTATGAAAGGATGGCATGTTTTATTAGGGCACAATGTAAAAGGGTGCCTTTAAAATTTTGAAGCTCAAATTGGCTAGCATGCCTATTTTATAATATCCTATGCATCTAGCACTATATTTGGTACCAACCTAGTGAAACCTATTTAAGGTAAGATGGATCATCCCATCTCCTTCACAAATATAAAATTGACCCAAGTAGAGTATAACTATATAACAACTTACTGTAAGGTATTCACCATGGTCTATGTTTAACAAAAATTTAGGTAGTACTTGTTGGCAACCCCATTCATCTTCTTCACTGATCATGAGGAACTTAAGTAACTTTTGAATAAGACCATTCTCCATGGGTAAATTTGTAGATGGATAATTTTGTTTAAATAATTTTATTTCTCCATTACTTTCAAGCCTAGAAAATAGAACTCAGGCCCAAAACATTTGTCCTAAATCAACTCTAGTGATGTATAGTGCTTATTGAGGATGACATGTCAGATGCACAACTGTATAGAGTCTAGTGCATCCTTGAGGACTTTATAGAGATATGTAATTTTCCAACATCTGTATATATACCCTAGATAAGCAATCAAAGAGAATAAATAACTTATAATTCATACCACCCCTTTTCAACTCATTAGTGGGGAATTATATAAAATAGGTCGAGATGAAGTCCTAAACTAATGTGTCTTAGAATAATAAAGGGAATCTATTTTATGTGAAGTACATGAGGGAATAGTAGGAGGCCATTTACTAGAGACACAATGACATGTAAGGTGTTGCATTTAGGATTATGGTGGCCAAGTCTATTCCAAGATAGATTGTACCAAGGCATGTGACATTTGCCAATGCACAAGGAAACCCAACCATTGAGATGAGATGCCTCTCATACCCATTTTTTCCTAGGCACCATTTGAAAAATGGAAATTAATTTTATTGGGACAATCACTCCCATAGCAAGGCATATAGGCACAATATATATTATGGTGGCCACTAGCTATTTCAGAATGTGGGTTGAGGTAGTGCTAACCAAAAATTGCACAACCACCATAGCTTCAAAGTTCATATGGGAGAGCATAATAAGTCATTATGGGTGCCTACTCATTTTGATCAGTGATAGAGGTACAAAATTTATCAATAAAACTATGCAAATCCTATTGATCGAATACATGGTGGCACACCATAAGATAATGCCTTATTATCCCCACATAAATGGAACAACTAAGGCATTCAATAAGATCTTGGGGATGTGCCTCACTAAGATATGTGATGTTGATCATAAATATTGGGATAATCAAGTGTTAATGGTATTATGAGCATATCACATAAATTATAAGAACCTAAATAAAGCTACACCATTTCAACTAGTGTTTGTATTTAGGCAATTCTATCGATGGATTTATTGGTGCCATCATTATACATTACACATATTGGTCATTTGGATGACCAAGAATTTAAGTGTGAGGTTGGAGGACTTGGAGCACTTAGATGAGGTGTACACCCAAGTAAGATGGATCCAACATATAGAGAAGGCATGATAGAAGTTGTGGCATGATAAGCATATTAAGTGAAAGGTATTGATTGAAGGAGCATTGGTCTTGCTCTATGACTCTAAGTACCTAATCACTTTAAAAAGATATAAATTAGGTAGATGGGTCCATATATCATCCACATATTAGAAATTGGCACATTTAAGTTACACATATTATTAAGATAATTTTCTTTGGGTATTTCAAAGATAATATATTGAAGTTGTATAGGTAATAATATGGCACTTCTACCATTAGAGATCGACTTCCCAATAACAAGTTAGTTGTGTTATGCTAACTTGAATAATGTTTGACATAATCTAAAAATTTCCTTGTATTTTGTGTCTATTGAATGAATAAGTATAACTTTGAGGCCCACCGATAAAATCTTATGTCACTTCCACAAAAAAAGCTAGCCAAGTGAGTCAAGCATGGATGATTTGTAAAACACCTAAGGATAGAAATCTACATTATGGGCATGTGATTTTTTCTACATTTATAAAATAGATGCATAAGATCCTCATTCAAAATATTCAATAAGTAAGGCACTTTTAGGTTCATGAGAGAGCTATTCTAGCACTTCCATGTATAATACTAGTCAAGTGAATTGAATGAGGTCAATTTTTAATCACATAAGGGTAGACACCTAAGTTTTTGGGTGCATAGAACTTGCCAAACTTTGAAAATATAAGTACCAAGTGGTGAAGAGATGTACATAGGATACTAGGGCATAAGAGATGAAAGGGAGAAGTATAATATGCTAAGTACACAAGACACCTGGAGAGTGAAGCACTGAAGGACCAGTGCAAAGTATTTGTATGGGGTAAGATAGGCCAAGGAAAGAGATGAAAGTGTAGATAAATAAACCAAAGAAAGCACACTTGAAATAGAAGCAAAACAACAAGAAAAAAAATAGAAGCAAGGAGGATGAATCATGAACATATGAGGAACTACACCTAGGTTTCTATAAGGAAGGCAAAGGTCATGCCAAGTGAACAAAGTGGATGAGAAAGATCATCAAGACAAGCTGACATCCACCCAAAGTGAGGTGAGAAGTGACTATTTGAACTACATGTCACTTTATCAAAAATATTGTTGAGAGAATTTATAAAGGTGATGATAAAGGCACAATGATATGAATTGAATGCATGTGGCAATGGATTTTTGTAGATTTCATGGGTTTTAGAAACTTCCAAGAAATCTAGACACCACCATGTGATGAATCACATAAAATTAAGAAGGCATCTAAATTAGGGGTATAAATAAGTGAAAGGCCTACTATTTTAGGTTACAAACCTAAAATTAATTTTAACTAAGAACACAAAGCATAGAGATAGAGCCAAACTAGAGCTGAACCAAGAAAATGCTACCACTGTGAAACCTTGAGCACCCACCAATGCAAAAAGAGAACGATTAAATAGAGAAAGGAATTTAATTAATTTTAATATTAGTATAGATAATTATGAGGCATGAATAATGGGAGAACCAGATAGTATAAAACTTGAGTGACACTAAGGCCACCATTAATGGTAAGTAAAGCTCAAGATTTGAACTCATAATCATAGACATCAGACTGTGAGAAGTGCCAACAAACATTATAGGCTTCAACAAGTTAACCAAACCATGATTAAACACTAGATGATTTAGGATGGGGAAGTAGCATATGATTTTTAGTCTATTATAGGTGTAAAAGGATGCCAAATAGGTGTGGATGATAGAAGAGATGGCCATAGCAAATAAGAAATCATAGCTAGTAAAAGGGGTTAACATCATATCAATTAAGATTGAGGCACTTGTGAAGATCTCATACTGGGAAATGAAATTTCCCATAGAGGTTTGGTAGGAGAGAATTGGGCATCTTTTGCACACACCTACCGACTCAAAGTATATAACCACTACACCTCATGCAATGTGTAAGATATATTACAAGACTAGGTGATTGATATAGGGCCCAAGATAGAAGTAGGCATGGTTTTATTCAATGTCTCCATCCAAGATATACTTGTGAACACTAGTGCAACTCAGATTTATAAATTTCCATGTTTTGGTAAATCAGACAAATTTATATAGTTCCTACTCTCAAATGTCCATAAAGACTACTTACACTTTATGGGGAGGCATATGTGGTTATCAACAAGACTTATTGGTAGAATAACTAGGCTCCAAAACTCTAGTATAGACATCCAATAGATGATGGAAGATGATGCTAAAGTGGAAAGGGTTGTAAAACTCCTTGGGTACTACAAGGGTGGGTTTGCATTCCCCATAAAAGATATTAAAGACCCAAGAATAAGGGTGGTGACATGCCTCATAATTTCAAATATTTACCCTAGAGTATGGTGGATATACATCACCAAGCCCTACCTATGCATATCCCACCACATGGTGCAAGGGGTCAAGTTTAATATCTTAAAATTCATTATAGAAGAAATGATAAAGAACATGTTTGAGTGTCATACAACATGAGAGAACTTCTAGTGGGGGTCAATGTATTTTAATTATGATGGAGGAGATCAACATGCCCAATTGTAATGAGGATAAACTTTGTATATTCTTGGTGTATAAGGACTCCCCATCATATAAGTACCATAACTTCACTCACCCCCACATTCTCCTAGAAGTACAAGACTTGAGTGATGGTGTAGTGCATGTAGTATATAGAAGCATTCGATATGAAATGGCATATCCCCAAGGATCTCCCTTAGAATATGTTTATAATTATGACCTTTATTATTATGAAACACTTCTTGTACTACACTTAGAGCTCACAAATGGAAACAAATCAGGTTGATTGAAGCTCCCTTATGCATTTTCCTCCAAGTACTTTAGGGATGAGCTAAGGATAATTTCAAAAGCATAGTAAATAGACATCCAAGTGAAGGCCATGGACTTGGAAAGAATTAGGTTGTGGTGCTAATGCATGAACCTAAGAGGGAAAGCTACCAAGGATGAGGGGGATGACTTAGATTGCACTAAAATCTATCCCCTCCAAAAGGAAGTCATACTCGAGCACATCTACATGTTGTATTATGAGATGAAGTCAAGAAAATATGGTGTACACCCCAAGAAGGATGATGACCTTCCCTTCTAGATCAACAATGAAGGGAATCCAATTTTAATACAGAAGAATAAATCTTGCCAAAAATAGTAGGGATAAATATTAAAAGAAATCAAAGAGCACCTAAGGTTAAAAATAGACTTTGGTGATGTTGCAACTCCTTCTACCTAGAAGAAAAATCACAAGACCTTCACACTAGGGATTACTTCCCTCAGTAAAAAGGAGAATAAAAATAAATCCAAGGGGATATTTTAATGCCCATGATAACCTTTGTGGAGATGGAGGTGCAAGAGGCACATGAGGAAATGGAAGCTCAAGAGTGCATGAAGAGATGGAAGACGAGGAAGATGTAAGGACAAGAGTTTATATTTTCCAAGAATAAGAAGAAAGAGATGAGCCCAACACTAAAGAATTCAAGGAGGCCTTCTAAGGTAGTGCTAATTTTGCACTTGGAGAAGCAGAAAAGCTAGCAAGTGCCTCATGTGAAGAACCCACCATATAAACTTTATAAACTAAGGAGGAAAAGAGATAATCATGGATAAAACTAGGGATGAATGAGGTAGAAATCCTAAAGTTTCTGGTGTTAGAAAAGAAAAGGTATAACATGAGGAAGAAAGGCATGACCTAAAAGGATATTGAAAATGTTGATGCTGAGGAAAGAAAGGTCAAGGAATAAAAGGCCTTAGTGTAGGCCAAAAAGAGGAAGGATAAGAAAAATAAGGCCCATGAGCAAAGGGCTAAGAAAGAGAAGGAATAGAATAAGGCTTTCACAAGTGTAACCAAAAAAATAAGAAGAAACAAAGGCACTTAGCACCTCCACCATCATAGCAAACCAAGCTACACTATATGTGTGGCTGAGTAGAGAAGGGGTGCCTAAAGATAAGGAAGGTGATACTAGTACCTTGAAAAAAAAAAGAGAATTAAAGAAACATAGTAGAAATAGGAGGGAAAAGATAGCATTGAGTAAGAATAAGCATACAAAAGGGACAAGTCTAAGGAATAACCCCTACTGGAGTAAAAAGTAACCTCAAAAGAAAGCATCAAAGAGAATGGTGGTGCCGATAAAGAGAAAAAAGAATATATGGAGTTTTCCATCACTAAATAAGGTGTCAATCAAATCCTAAGATAAAATGCATAAAAGGGGTGGACCGATGAAGATTACATGTTTGAATACATACCCCCTAAAGCTACCACAATTAGGACACACCAACTATTGTTATTTAATTTTAACAATTATATGGATAAGCCTCATTTTGAGGTGACATATAAGACCATATTGGGCATAGAGAAAATAGAATAAGGGCATGATTCCCTTCTCATAAACCTCCAAGTAATGAACCCTATCAATATGGTACATGCATTCATATGATGGCCTCTAAAGTAGCATGAAAGAACATTGTAAATGATGTTAGGGATTTAAAATGGAAGATGATCATGTCAAAAGTAGAAGAGGAAGTAAAATCCATGAATTTTACGTTATATTAGCTATTTAAGTGCATCAAGGTAACCAAGCCATCCTTCTTAGAAAATTTTGAAACTTTGAACCTCTCAAAGGTTGAAAAGGTATGCATACTAGTGGATTAGATGCTCCCAAGGTTGAAGGTAGATCTAGTACCAAAAGAAGAGGAAGACCCAAGTGCCATGATAAAATAAGAGCTAGATATAAAAATCAAAGAGGTGGAAGAACTTTTCACATAACTTCAAGATTCATATGTAGTTGATGCCATCTTCTGTAGCTTCTCTAACTAGGTGTCATCATAGACATGCACCTTAAGAAGGAAAAAGGGGATAAGGAGGAACTGATGGCATAGGTATACACTATAAGTAGGTTGGAACACAAAAAAATAGAGGGGAATCTCAATGCCTTAAGCACCCATATCAAATACCAAGATTAAAGCTTAGAAACACTCTTCCATGCCTTGTAGCCCAAGGCTTTTTCACAAGGAAAAATACTATATAGAGGAATATAAAAATCTAAAGCAAACCTTGAGGCCTTTAGGAAGGAATTAGAAAAGATGGATGTGATCACACTTAATTCCACTTCCATGGAGATAGATAGTACCATTGAGTAACTCAAGCTTACCATCAAGGGATTTGAGGACTTTAACACCAAAATAAAGGAGAGTACACTAAAATTATATGCACCAAGAGCATTGAAAGACTAGTCCAAGGGTGGACTAGAAATTTTGTATGGGGTAATGTTGGGCCCCTTTTTTTATTTAAGTATATATCCATGCCAACTTAGTAGACATCTTTATGATTTCTATTTTCACATCTTTTGCACCAGATGGAGGAATCATGATAGACCCAGTGTAAGCTAGTACATAGTTACTTGGTACCTAGTTTTTAAAGGCATCTTCTTAAATAGTTGCATGTGGTGGCCATAGCACAAAGGGTACAAGGTGATGGATCTAAAAAAAGATCAATCAAGTCTTTATCTCAGCACCTAATGTGCACCCTCCACCCTAGTATGAAGATTATCCTAAGTGATATAAATTCAAGCTCAATCTAGTTAGCAGAGGCATGTAACCTTGATATAGTGAAGCCCTATAGAATTGGTTCTAGACATAATAAAATGACCACAATTGAAAATTAGGAATATCATGGATGCCTTTGAGGCTCTACATTATAGTGCCCAAGATCACTTATGAGCCTCTAGGTTGTGTAGTAACTTAGCTATAATTTACTCTATTTTATGTAACAAAGACTTTGTACTGCATTTAAACTTTTAGTAATGAAGAAAAATAGTTGCATTAATTCATGGTGTTCTTGGGTTTGATGTATTTATATTTTTTTATTAAAATTCAAAATGAATTCAATGTTTTTAGTATTATAAATTCCATATGAATGTTAAAAATGTTGTTTACAAGCTTTCAATTAATGAAATTCATAGCATCTCTATAATTTATGATGATGTCAACATATTATGTGGCAATGCTCTAAATTTAGGAAATATCCCATGCCAATTAATGACTATTGTACCTAAAGTGCTAGCCTAAGCATGAACCCTTTATCTAAAACATTCCACTGAACCCTCTAAGCACTTAAATGACTCTAATCTAAGGGAATAAAAGGCTTGTTCCCATGAGGTTATAGAACCAACCTGATATAGGCTTGCACCCATATGACCAGAAGTAGCTCCCAAAATAGGCTTTGCATCTATAGATCATTATCCTAGCCTAGAAATAACTTGCACCAATGAACCTACCAATGTTGTTACAATGACCAAGTCTTATGAAGAATGAGTTGTGCCATGGCATGACTAGCCCAATGTGGGCTCTAGTTCTTTCTCTATTGTACTTTGGGTGAGCACATAAGTATTTTGCCTTATGTGAATTGAATCTAATGTAGGTGAGTGAAAAATGTTGAGTTTTTTGGGATTATTCTATTTTTATGCCTAGTTGTAACATGTCTAGAAATGACTTAGACAACCCGGTAAGTTCCTAACATAGCGAATGAATTGAAAACTAACTTTACTACAATAATGGATAATGTTGAATTACCATATCCATTACTATCTAAAACATAAGGGATCTTATGAATAATCAGAGCATGGGGAATTGCCTCCCATCAAATTTATTCTATTATAGAAGAATACCAACATGGGACTGTCTCCCATTTTCAATATACCATGACATTCATGGAAGGTTTTAAGCAACCTGTTATCATACCCTTTTATATCATTATGCTCTTAGGATCTTTGCCTACCATCCTAGGTATCATATGTAACTTAATATATAAGGGGAATATCCATCCCCAGTTTAAGAATAGTAAGCATTCAAATGATCAATTGAGTGGAAAAACACTTGAGATTATATTATAAGCAGATAAGTTCTTGAAAGTTATGGAATAGATAGAGGCTACCATCACTCTATTAATTCTATTAATTTGTCATGGGAGAGTTGAACAATCTACCGTTATGCCTTTCATAAGAGGACTTAAATTGATATCATCATAACATTCATGATAGGATTAAACAACTTTCCATTGTGTCCTACATAAGAGGACTTTGATATGCTACCAATATGATATTCATGGGAGGATAAAATAACCTTCCATTATGCCCTACAATAGAGGACTTTGATACTATACTAATATAATAAGAATTATGTTTCATTCATTTTTTATGTATCCCTTAGGACATCAGTCCACCAACTAATATAGTTTATACACAATGGGCCTTCAGGACATCAATCCACCAACCAACATAATGCATAGAGTGAGGATAGACCTTAGGGATCTTGAGACACCTCAATGTCTAAGACCACCATGTCTAGTCAGTGAGGAAGGATGGAATCTTGGACCAATGTGATAGATCCCCACTATAACCCACTAACTATCATTTTTAATCTACTTATCCCTTATACTCACCTGAAGAGATAGTTATGTACATATTAACACATGAAACTAGAAAAAGTAAGCATCACAATCACTTGAAGAAACATGAGTTCATCATGTAAGTACAAAATAAATAAAAAAAGAGACCAATTATTGTCTATAAATGAGATTTAATCTAATTGAAATTCATCAACAAATTCCATGATCAAATTTTAACTCAAAACATTTAAAATCAAGAAGAAAACAGTTTTGGTTTCCAAGTAATAAAATAAAATCTTAGACAACTTAAAATAAGTTCAGTAAGCACATTTAGTGAAAATCAGATCATAATATGATCACTATGTGACTTAGGGAGTCACAAAAAAGGGAGAAGGATTGAGGTAAGAGGGCATTGGTCTGACCAAAAATTTCCCATAAGACTCCTTATGGATCTAATTACTAGTTTGTCATTCCAAATTCATTATCATTTGATTACAAGTAATAACTTGTAGGAGGGTGTTACATCACTACTACTACACAAAATGATATTTTTAATTTTAGGAGTAACATGTAGGAGGAGCTACACCACTGCCACTGATGGGTGTCATTTTTATCCCTTCATTTAACCAATATGTGTTGGTGTCATTTATTACTAGGGTTAATGTCCAAGACTATCCACATTAAAGTATTTATTGATTTCAGATAACAATTTTGTTTGGGGGTTTTTGGTGTTGTTCTATCCCAAATTTCTACATCTTAATGTATAAACTAATGCTTAAAAGAAACACACTTACTCAAAATAGAAACACACCAAACTAAAATAAATGCTTTGAAATCAATCACACAATGTTGTTGAAAAGTAAACATACTTAAATCCAATACTAAATTCACACTTCTAAGTTAAGTTGCAAAATAAAGATTACTAAAATTAAAAGAATGATAAATGCTTATTCAAATATGAAAGCACACACATTATCAGTTTATTCTAACCTACGGGTTATTAATCCAGTCACACACATAACATTTATATTAATTATAATTAAAAATAAATATGAAGTAAATTATAAATATTAAAATTGCACTTTCTATCTCCTTTGGGAGTGGGCCCTTTCTCACCCTTAGATTCAAGGTTAAATCAACTCAGTCTTTACAATGTTATCTTAACACATAGAATGATAGAGTATTCTGCTATGAAATCTTCTTGTAGTCAAAAATAATAATTATTAAAATATCTTCACTCTTGTAGATCAAACATGGATCTACCTTTTATTGGATGCAAAAGAAACTATCCTAAAAATTAGGAAATGACTCAAATAACTAGAACAAAAAGATATTTAGATAGATTGGTTTATATGGCCAAAATAGAGAAGAGCATTAAAAAAAATACACATGGGATTGGGAAGATCCTCATGGGATTTGAAATTTATTCTTCTAACCATATCTAATCAGTAAATCTTACATATAATATATCCATATCATCTGATCTAGAGTTTCAACCTATATCTACCAAATTTTAAAAATGGACAGTTATACACAAATATAAATATGTATATAGACATATGTAAAAATATAAAGTATCTAGAGGAGTCTTATATCATCATGAAAATATCTAAAATAACTTATGGAATGCCTTGGAACATGTTTTGGATGAGTCCATAGTGAGCTATGAGAATTTGGAGCATGATTATCATAATCCATAGTTGGATTGTCGTAATCTATAACTTGACTATAATAATATGTGGTTATCTATCAAAGTCTATAGAATACTTGGTAAAGTATAGAGCTATGCTCAAATGATATAATTATGGTCATGCCACTTATTTGTCTTTATAATATCATATAAAAACTCTTATTTAGATGCTATCATACTTATACATATCAAAATATGGAAGACTAAACATGAAAATAGTTAGAACATAATGTAAAGAATGCTAACTTATACTCACATAAGATTATAGAGATAAAAACATTCATTTTATACCTTAGGCTAGTTATAATACCTAAGACTACATGCAATTCTCAACTTAAATGGCATATTTATGGTTATGAAGGATGATATATCAAGGATATAATGAGTTATAGTTTGGACTCATCATTTCCCCCACACCTTACCTTTTGCAAGTCCCTTGGCAAACTAACTTCTCTGGTATTCATAAGTGTGAATTCTCTACTCTAGCTTGAGATTGAGATCATATATGGAGTACAAATCTTGAAATATTATCTCATAAGGAGAAGTAAATCCCATATCCCTATTAAAAAAATGAAACCAAAGAGAAAACTATTCTTTATACTATGGCTTTATATTATACCATGGAGACATAGGAGAAAGTGATAGAGGTGGTCTGAACCTCATCCTAGTCCAAAATTGTTTCCCTCCTTAAAGTACATCATTAATTATCTGAGTGTTGGCCTCAGCTCGTGTAAGGATTTATCTAATAGTAGTAGGAAAAATAAATATAATGATCACAGATTTTAGATCGTTGAAAATAAAAAAATTGAATTTTTCCAATATTTGTTATGCATTATTAAAATGGGGTATGATGCATATACCAAATTATCATGTAGTGCTTACATGGTCATTATATCTATTCTACCATGCTATTTGATTGTTGTAGATAGAGAGAAGAGCTCTCAATTTTAACTCTTCAACAAATAAATTGACCAAGAAATTATTAGTGTTCCCCAGAATAATTTCACATAGATAAAATTCACATAATAAATCATGTCTATTAGGAGTACTATTTTGATAGACTATCAATAATTCTTCACTTGTATTAATCTCATGTTGTAATCCAAAAAATATTTGGAGTGATTTCCATCTAAAAAATTGCTCATGAAAAAATAAACTATATGAAGGGGAAGGACTCCTACAAGCTAACAACTTTTCACCAAGCTAGTAGGTAAACTGTATGTTTTATCTAGCTTTTTATTTATATTGTTGTGAATCTATCAAGTCTTATTGTATTTTTTGTTTCTCCTTCTCGATAAGTTTATTTTACTTATTAAATTATCCAAGCTGAGAACAAATTTTCTCCCAGTGACTTCTAATATTAGGGTGGAATAGAATGGTTTGGTACCTTATTCTACCATGGGTTTAGGAGGCACATTATAGAATATGTAAGATATTTAAGCTTCTAATATGTATTCTCTTGTTTATATTTACTAATATTCCTTCTCAAATATATGTTATCTTCTTCAAGTGTCTTGGTGTAACTCCATAGATCAATAATGTCATTCTCATATTCATCTAACTTCTCAAAGGACTAAGTTTAAATTCTTTTTATTATTTTGAATAAAAGAGATATGACAAAATCCTTACACTGGGTTGAAGATAATATCTTAGAAATATCTTCTACATTCTATTTGACTATGGCTTCCAACTGGGATAATACCAAATCATATTTCAGCTCTACATCATCTGTCTCCTTTGATGGTTGAGATTCTTCATCAATCATGGGAGCTTTACCTTTGTCAATGGATATTTATGTTGAGGTAACAAGAACAGTCTCTACAAAATCATCTTGTTTAAAATGATTTTTCACTTCCTCTTTATCTTCTAATACACTAATAGTGGTAGTGGGTTCCTATCATAGACTATCAATATTTTTTGTAGTTATTAATTCTTCATCACCAATAGCTAATATTAAATTTATTCTTCTCTTCTGAGTGAGAGGAAGAATTTATTCATGTGAGGCCTCTTGAGGTGTTGTATGTGAAAGAGGGTCTATTGATGGTTTATCTTAAATGATTTAAATGGGTTCCTATGGAAAATTAGGTTGTGAAGATGGCTTGGGGTTCCTTATGGAGGACCTAAGTCATAACCTTATCCTTGGATTTGATGGTTCAATCACATTAAGGGAACTTAGAAGTCTAAGTGAAGTAGCCCTAATAGTTGATCTTGTACTCCAAATTTACTCAGTAGCAACCATTTTAGGTGAAGACATCTATGGTAGATCCTTAAAGCTTAAAGCAAGAGGATCTCATAATATGTTCTTATAAATATTTATTATTATTTACCTCACAAAAAACAATCCATGCTCTTATGCCCTACTCTTATTGAATAAAATAATTTTGGATTATCAATTGAATGAGTCTATGATGGTGAATAGAATATGGGTTATTATGGTACCTCATATCCATGACTTGAATAGACCCTAATAAAAATGAGGGTAAGTTGATTTGATGTTGGACATGTTATAAGACATACCTCAAATGAATCAACATTCTCATCACAATACAAATTAAAACACTACACTATCCATCACAAGTGAGGTATTTGATAATCCAAAATGATATAGACATCCAAGGTTTAGATAAGGAATCTCTTTTGATACCTTTGATTCTACCATTGATGTCATGAACACACAATTTCACTAGTTCTCCCTCACCATGGAAAATATGGATGATGTAGTTGAAGGAATATCTTCCTATGATCCTAGCCCCTTTGTTTAGAATCCTAGATAATTTGCTAATAACCTAGCTAGAGAATGGAATTTTTATGCCTCTAATAGTGAAAAAATTTGTCTTCAAGTGGAGGATAAAATATGTAACAAGGGTTTCATCAAACCCTTAGAATTTCATGAGAAACTCAATCCATCCTACTACTTCAAATACTTGTTTTTATTATTCATCTCCTAAGAGACCTTTTATGGATTTAGGCTGAGATTTATTCTTCTATCCCATTTTATTTTTTTCAATTATACATAAAACATGATATTCTATATGTCTGCTTAAGAGGGAAATGACACTTCATTATATTTAAGCGATGGATTATAGTAGCAATGCTATGTTTTTTGTCTCAATTCTATATATGAGACCCAAACCTCCCAAGTATGTCAATTGATGATGACAATGCAAGCTAATCATGTCATAAAGCAATAATGATTAATTATTATTTCCTTTTTATCTATTCTTAATCATCACATCATTAGTTATTTATCAATTATTTTTCCACAGGATTTGTGATGTGATGATAAAGATAAGGTAATCATTGAAGTGTTTATGACTTGAAAGGACAATGTCTATAGCATGTAGTTAAGTTCTAAAAGGTAACTTTTTGAAAAGATTCCCTACTAATGTGTGAATATCCTTCACATAAAACTATGGAAACTTTGCTAAATATTGAGCATATATTTGCAGACATAGAAATTCAAAATCTAGCCCTTATTAAAATAATAAACACTATACCTTCAAAATTCATGATGTTGCCCTTGTTTGTCCTTTTTCACATGTTATAAAAAAATAAATTACATGGATTAGTTATATGAATAGTACATAAGAATAAAACATCAATGTTTGTTTTGGGTACAAAGATAATTAATCACAAATGATGATTAATCTTGAATTTTTGAATTCACTTTATTTTATTTTATTTTATTTTTATTTTTTTCCTTGACTAGCCATTTACTAGTTTTCTGATCAAGGCTCACTTTGCAGTACATGATCAACCAAACAAGCTAGTTTTTTGGTCATGACTATCAACAACATCCCTAAGTATTTTCATTATTGAAATTTATTTATTTATTTATTTTTTAATTTTTTTAAAGAATAGGTATATCCCCTTCTTTTATTAAGACCATATTATCTTCCTGGATCAATTGTCATGGAATATTTGAGTTCTTCTATGAGGAAAAACTCATATTATATTGACTGGATGAATTCTTATTTACTATAAGGCTTCTGGTATAGATTTAATGTATGTCTATTAACTATGAGTGTCTATTGATTACCATCTATAGATAGTAATTTTAATGAATAATATCAAAAATCTTCTCTATCTAAAATGGTCCTAGCCATCTAGTTCTTAAATTACCTTTAAAGTGTTGATACTTAGAATCATACAAAAGTTCCTAGTATCCTTCTTTAAAATATCTTTACGTTATGTGCAAATCATGTCATTATTTCATTTGGTACTACATCATCTATGTCTACTA
Organism: Torreya grandis; assembly: GCA_037957365.1. NCBI lineage: Eukaryota > Viridiplantae > Streptophyta > Pinopsida > Cupressales > Taxaceae > Torreya > Torreya grandis. The sequence goes on from JARHVA010002187.1 coordinate 2,015,357, forward strand.
CAAAGATTCTATTCTCATTTCATCCATCTCATTTAGTTGTGAAATTCTCTCTCTGTGTGATTCATCCAAGTCAATTCCTACTTTTAATGAAGTGCTTAAAGTTTTCATCTCAAATTTAATTCAAAGGAAAAATATCTTACCAAATATTAATTCCTATGGTGAAAAACTAGTGGTGGTATTCCACATTTTATTGTATGCCCATATATCTTCTGAAATATTGGTTACCTAATTCTTTTTACTACTACTGAATATCTTGGTAAGGATATTCTCTAATTCTCTATTGGGAACCTCTAGCTATCCATTTACTTGAGGGTGGTATGGAAAATATTTTCTATGGTTAACTTAGTAGATCTATGTGAATGCTTGAATAATTTTGGACATGAACTAGGGTCCTTGATCAAACACTCTATCTCTAAGTGATATAAATCTCTACATGATCTTGGAGTATAAAAAATCTGACTACTTCTTCTCTTGCAGATGAAAGAGATTTTACTTCAGCCCATTTGCTCACATAATATATACATACCATCAGGTACTCCTTGCCTTGAGAAGGTGGATCTATAGGCCAAACAAATTCCATGCCCCACTTTTTAAAAGGTTCCAAAATGACTTGAAGATGAAGGGGAAGTTTAGAAGATAGTGTAGGTTCACCCGTTCTCTAACATGGACCACATTGCCAAATGTACCTCTATACTTGGTTATATAGAGTTGATCTATAGCATCTAGCTCCAAGGATCTTGTGTATTGTCTTTTTAAATGAGTAGTATCCTCCATAAATTTCATCATGATAAGTGCAAATGATGTCACACATTTCATTATCCTTTACACACCTATAGAAAACATGATCAGGTACATATTAAATAATATACCATTAATCCATTTATAATAAGAACTATTTTTAATCAAACATTTATTTTCTTTTATAGTAAACCAAAAAGGAAACTTCTCTATAGCCTAAAAAAATTCTATAACATCAAATCAAGGTGATTATGTAATAATAAAAAATAGTTTCTCATCTAGGAAACTATCTTCTATAGGTTCTTCTTCATTTGCATTGTTTAATCTAAAAAGAAAATTAGCAACCACATTGAACTTTTAAAGTTTATCAATAATACTTATAACAAATTCTTGTAACATTAATATCCATCTTATAATTCTTCCTCTTAACACTGGTTTGTTCATCAAATATCTGATAGCTACATGATTAGTATATAAAAATATTTTATAACCAGTTATATAGTTTCTAAACTTGTTTATGGCATAAATAATAGTAAGGAATTATTTCTCAATATTTGTGTAGTATATTTTAGTAGGATTCAAGTTATTACTAATGAATATATGGAATACATTTGTCCATATTCATATTTTTGTCCTAGAATTACCCCCATAGCATGATTAGATGCATTAGTATACATATGGAAGGGTTGTGACCAATTAGGTCCTTTTAGGACTGGAGTAGAACTTAATTTTTTCTTGATGGTCTCAAAGGCTTGTTGGCAATCTAGACTCCAAACAAACTCACTCTCTTTTTTCAGGAAAGCAAACATTAAAGTAGTAATTTTGTTCAAATCTTATATAAATATTTAAAAATATTTTGCATGGACAAATAAGTTTTTGATATCATTCTAATTTTGAGGAATAGGTAAGTTTTAAATGACTTCAATTTTCTTCAGATCTACTTGGATTATTTTTGCAAAAATATGATATCCTAAAACTATTCCTTCCTCTACCATGATCAAACATTTTTCATGACTCAAGGATAGATGGTATTTTTCACATATTTTTAGTACTTTGCTTAGATTATTCAAACTTTCATCAAAGGACTCTCCATGAACACTAAAATCACCCATGTAAATTTCCACACAATCATTGACTAAATCTACAAATATGGCTAAGACTACTCGTTGGAAGGTAGTAGGTGCATTGCACAAACCAAAGGGAATTACCCTATATGAAAATGTCCCCCATGGACAAGTGAAGGTTATTTTATCTTGATATTTAGGTGTCACTTATATCTGATTGTACCCACTAAAACCATCCAAGAAATAAAAGTATCTTTTCCCTACCAAGTTGTCAAGTACTTGGTTAATAAAGGGTAAAGGAAAATAATCTCTCATGGTTGTGTTGTGTAGTTACATATAGTCTATGCATATTATCCATTTATAAATTTTATTCGGAGAAATAACCAAGGGAGATACCCATTAGCTATCATAAATAGGATGAATGAATCCCACTTCTAGTAACTTTTCTATCTCAAGTTTCACAATGTCTCTTAAGGAAGGATTAATTCTTATCTGAGGTTGCCTTACTAGTTTAATGTTATTTGTGTAGATATGGTGCATACACTTGGATGTATTCCCTTCATGTCTTGATATTCCCAAGTAAAACATTTAGTATGTTCTCTAAGTACATTAAAGACCTTTATTTCCTGATCATCTATCAACCAAATGTTTATGTTGAGTAACTTACCTAGTGCTATAGTTATTTACTTAGTGTTTGGGTGGGAAGAATATAATTGTTTGAATTCACTCATTAAAGAGTTGAGAGGAAATTAATGTGTAAACAACATATGAAATGTGACAATATCATTGAGAAATTTATCTCCTATAGAAATCACTCCAACTAAAGGACAATGGAAGCATGTAAAAATGAATTTTGATCTTCATATTCCCATTGCATAATACTATGTTGAATGTCTTTATGGTCATAAAACATTATTTAAGAGGTGGAAAAGGATGGGCATTCAAAATTATATGAATTTATTTCATTATATGATCCTATATCAAAGTTCATAGCTAGGCTGACAAGATCTGTAGCTAGACTAACAAGGTCTGTAGCTATTTTAATACTTCTTGTTAACTCATCATTTACTTCTTCCACATGATCAGTGGTTGTGACCATAGCTATAGAGGAGATAATATAATTTTTTTATTTAGGTTAATCTACCCATAATTATTTTATAATATTGATTGATGTTTGTGCAGGTGGATATAAATAAATGTATTTTGATTTAATACCATTTGAGATGGTCATATTTCTTAATCTAAAATCAATAAAATCTACCACTATTGCTAACCAAGGCCTTCCTAATATCAATGGGTATCCAATTTGTTTATTTTTAGGCTAAATAATAATAAAATATATGGGGTACTCACATGAATCTATAGTTAATGTTATATCCTCAATGACACCTTTTGGTTTAGCAGTAGAATTATCTACCGTCTATAATATTTTGGTGGTAGGTTGCATATTTGTTAGAGAGAGATCTTTCATGGTGTCCATATTCATTACATTAATAATAACTCTTACGTATACCAATACATTGGTATCTCCTTTCCAATCATTACATAAATGACAAGATACCATGTGTCTCTATATTTGGGTAATTTTAGCTTACCTTATAATAAATTAGCGAGCTTGCCATCTACCTGTATAGTCCTAAGATATTGTATTTTCTTAATGGGTGTCTTGATACAAAAATTATTTATCACCCAATTATGTTTTGGAATGTCCCTAATGGCTTGTAATAATGGAATTTATATATTGAGTTTTTTGAGTTCCTGAATCAATTCACATTCCTTTTTGTCTTACACTTCTTTCAATCATTCTGGAAAGGTAACATATGGAGTTGTGGTGACTTCCTCTATTTTTCAATGTTTATATTCTAACTCTTCTTGTTTCATTGGTTGGGTCTGTTGACTTTCTTTTTCATGAGGCATTTCTATGATGATAATCTAAGGTTCGTATAATGTTTTTTTCCTTATCCAAGATGTATACCTACTACACATTCAATAACAACCACCCCTATGGTTTCACCTTATTAATTTACATAAACTTACATAGTTTTTAGATTTAATACTAAATGGGCAGGTAGTTGAGGTTGGTTTACTTGCTCTGTAGGGGGGTGATTGAGTTCTTTAAGGAGCCATCAATGCTTATTATTATGTAAACCTTTATTATTGATTATAGTTTGGGCCATGATTCTAATGTTGATTTACCCATAGATGATGATGACCTTGGGGTATCCACATTTGTTAAAAAGGTTGGGGTATCACCCATTATCATGGAATGCATTCTTGGTCTCCCCACTATGGTGATACTACCCAAAATTGTTGAGGTGCATGCCATTATGGACAAGGAATCCTTGAGCCAAACTATTATGGTTGATTTTGTTGGAAAGCATTCCCTTGCCTTTAAAAATAGTTTATTTCTTCTATAGTATATATATATTATATTTCAAATGTTTCTTAAGAGTAGGAAGGTGACTACAATTTCTTATATCATGAACCTGAGGATCACATATTCCATAGATTTCAATTTTGTCTAGAGGATAATATCTAAGTGCATGTTTTAATATGCACTTTGGATAATAGATTTCCAGTAGTTCAATGTTAGATTTATCCTTAGATTTAAATCCATCTAATGTTGTGTTTAGTTGAACAAATAAATATTTTTTAAAATTTTCTAGTTCCTTTATGAGTTGGCTTACATCATTAGATTTCCCTAGTTTTCCTCTCTTACTTCTAGGTTTTATCATAGAGTAGTTGAGACATAATCATGTAATATCTTGTAAGTCTAGTTTGGTAATATCTCACTTCCCCATGAGATTCAAATAATATATGGAGGAATCATCCAATCCTTTAAGGAAAACAATTTTGATCACTTCCTTGGATAACTCATATCCACACTTGTTATGGGAAAAAGTAAATCGGTCTAGATAAACTTCAAGTTTCTCATCTTCATTTTGTTTTATCTTGAAAACAAATTATTTTCTATCCTTGACCCTATAGAAATCTTGGTATCTATTTAGGAATACTATTTTTATTTCTCTCCAAGTGGTGATATAGTTTCTTGTTAGTTCCATAAACCACGTCATTTCTCCTTCCTTCAAATTAGAGGGAAATAATTTCAAATTTTGATTATCTAAAGTGTAATCATAGGTTTGATAGATAAATTTAAAATAAAAAAGGAATTGATTTGGGTCTTGATTGGACATACCTCTAAAGGTAAGTACATTGGATGGGGAAAATTTTTCATTATTGTTTTGTCATCATTCTCAAAGATAATAGGGTAAGAGAAAGTCCTCTCAGGGGGATTCATGTAAGAATTTTATAATGACCTATATTTTCTCCCATTATAAATAAATTTCTATTGAGAAGAGGAGATCTTGTAAGGTCCTCTGGTTTTTTAGTGTCTAAAATTTCAACTTTTGTAGAGGAAGATTCCTTTAGATCCTGAGATGTACTTCCAAAAGACTTGCTTATTTATTTCTTCAAGATTTCTATCCTTTTTAAATTACCTTAATTCTCTCTCCTAAAGGATGAGGATTTGGAACAAACCTTCCTTGTGATTACCTTTCCCTACTCATATACCTGTATTTGATAAGAGAGTAATTTATTATATTTTTTTGTTTTTTTGTTTTTTACTGGTAGCTTAAGAGTCTACCTTACTAATGTTTTTTAATAAGTCCTTGAAAAAGGTGCTAAAAATTATGGGTGATTTTATTACCCCTTAATTTAACCAATCTATGTTGGTGTCATTTCTTACCAAGGCCAATGTCCAAGGTCGTCTACAGTAAGGTATTTATTGAGTTTAGCTAATAGTGTTGTTTGGGGGTTTTTGGTGTTATTCTATCCTAAATTTGTACTTCATAATGTCTAAAGTAATGCTTGAAAGAAACACATTTAATAAAAATGGAAACACACCAAACTTAATGAAATGCTTTGAAATAAATCACACAATTTTGTTAAAAAGTAAACACACGTAAATCCAATACCAAATCCACACTTCTAAGCTGAGTTGAAAAACAAAGATTGCTGAAATTAAAAGAATGATAAATGCTTGTTCAAATCTAAAAGCACACACATTAACAATCTATTCTAACCTATGGATTATTAATCCAATCCCACACAACATTTATATTAATTCTAATTAAAAATAAATATGAAGTAAATTATAAATAACAAAAGTACACTACCTATCTCCTTTGTGAGTGGGCCCTTTTTCACCCTTGGATTTAGGGTTAAATCAACTCAGTCTTTACAATGTTATCTTAACACATAGAATGAAAGAGTATTGTACTATGAAATCTTCTTGTATTCAAAAATAATAATTATTAACATGTCTTCACTCTTGTAGATCAAACATGGATCTACCTTTTATTGGATGCAAAAGAAACTAACTATCCTAAAAATTAGGTAACAACTCAACTAACTAGAACAAGAAGATATTCAGAGAGATTGGTTTATATGGAAAAAATAAAGAAGAGAGTTGCAATAAAATCCACATGAGGTTTGGAAGATCCTTGTGGGATTTATAACTACTTCTAATCACTAAATCTTACATATAATATATCCATATTATCTAATTTTAGAGTTGCAACCTATATCTATCGGTTCTAAAAATGGAAAGCTATACATAAATATAAATTTATATATAGACATATATAAAATATAAAATATATAGAGGAGTCCTAGATCATCATAAAATATCTAAAAAAACTTATAGAATTACTTGGAACATGGTATGGATGAGTCCATAGTGAGCTATGATAATCTGGAGCATGACTGTTATAATCCATAAATAGGCTATCATAATCCATAATTTGATTGCCATATTTTGTAGCTGTTTATCAATATCCATAGAATGCTTGGTAGAGTCTAGCTCTATGCTTTAATGATCATCTTGTGGTCATGGCACTTCTTTATCTTCATGAGATCATAGCAAAACTCTTATTCATATTTTATCATACCTATACATATCAAAATATGGAAGACTAAACATGCAAATAGTTAGAAGATTATGCTAAGAATGCTAACTTAGACTCACATAAAATCATTCATTTTATACCTTAGGCTAGTTATAAAACCTAAGACTACATGCAATTCTCAATTAAAATGGCATATATATGATTTTTAAGGATGATATATCATGGATATAATGAGTCATAGTGTGGACTCATCAACCACTATAAAAATGATACTATTGAGTAGCTAGTACTATGTGCCTCTTGATATGACATATTTATAGATACTTTATATATACCACCTACCAAGGTATGATTTATCATTGAAATTAGGGATTACCTACCCCAACATGAGAATTTAGATATAATCTCACCTAAATTAAGGTCCCACCTGTATGTGCAAACATATTATTTATGGAAAGAGAGATTTAAAGATAACATTTTAAGAGAAGGGCACTTCCATAGTTGCCACTTTTGATTCTTGCAGACACATAGTGTTATACAAGTGCCCAAGGTAGTTATTAATTTATGCTATTAAAATTATCAAATTCTCATTATGAATAATATTATAGTAATATCAACTCATTCATGACATTTTACTATCACATAGTTTTATAATAATTCAACATGATTTTTATCTCATCTCATCATTCATTCAACCAATCAACATTATTATAGATATAGACTCATCTATTAATTGATTTATCATCATAATATCAAGAATGTGCAAGGGTACCTAAATCCATTATAGATGCTTCACATCCAAGAATATTCACTCATAACCATTTATCTTGCACTCATAAATAAAAAGTATGAGTAAGCATGTGCTTATGTATAAAATATGACAATTATAGCCCAAATCTATCCATCTATAGCATGATATTTTCATGAAATAATAATCCTATAGATACATACCTATTTTAGTTTTTTCCAAAGTGATTCATCTTAATTCACAATCAAAATGTAAGATTACCATTTATTCTAGTTAGCATAATGCAATATTAAATTTATTCATAGACCAAGACATAACCTTGGTAAAAGAGTTTTTCCATGCCATGTTTCCTAGAGTGGCTCCAATTCTCTAAATATCAAGAAAACATTCTCTATAACATTCCCACAATCTAATCATACACAATCAACATAACTAGGGAATTAAAATTTCAAAATGAGAGGTCATAAGGTCATTTCATACTTGTAAGTTTAATTTATAGCATTTGAGCATTAGTTCAAGAGTTCAATCCAAATTCCTTTATATTTATTGCTTATATATATCATGGTAACACCATAATCAAAGTGCATCTATTCAACTAAGCACATAAAATAAATAACATCTGCAAACACAGACACATATATCTATATATACCGATCACCTAAGGGTTATTTATAAATAAGTCCCTCTACCCTCTAAATATAACAATTTATCATGGGAATTACATGATTTATCATCATAAAAAATCAAAATTATTATAATAGGGTTTATAAAAAAATGTAGTTCTCACAACAAGTTCATATCAAGACTTAAGTATCCCATTATAAAGTGTTATTAGAACAATTTCATGCATAATGACCAATGGATCTATATCTAAAACATACACACTAATAAGGTCCATATCCAACTCATTTTATTGAGGCCTACCCTATTCATATATTTAGATCTTTCCTAGGTTTAGCTCGTGTTTGGGTAAGCTTCCTTTTTTTATCCTTAGGAAGATGGATCCTATTCTTATTTCTATGTTAAGACTCTTAAGGTTTCCCAACCTACCTATTCTTTCTTTGGGGTGGTGAGGCTCTTTTTTATAGCATATAAAATTGGGGCACCATTCCCTATATAAAAATCATCACTCATTATAGGGTCTCAATAATTTTAGCATGGACTTTAAAAGACTACATAATTTAGGGATCTTAGTGACTCCCATATATAACATTCTTCATGAATTTCTCATATGGAATCTTGTCTACATAGATTATATTACAATAAATTAAGGAAGTAACATGCACCATATTTAATTTATAAAATTCCTAATCAACCAAAGTTAGAAGGGTGATGATGTCATAGTGAACATCCCCATAGCTAATAGAGTTTAACCCAGAGATCTTATACTAAAATTCCATGAACATTTTTTTCCAAATAGATAAGCACAACAAACTATTACAACCAATAAATCAATAAGGACATGGATCATTATCAAAATATATTTCAAATTCTAAACATAATATTGTCACTAACCTTAAATTATTTGGCATCACACTTGAATTAATTTATAAAAACTTGCCCAAATGTTTTCTATGTAATTGACATCAGGATGACTATCAAATATAACATAGACCATTATTGATATAGTTGGGATCCACCTATTTGTATTAGTAGGCTACAAGGCCATGCTAACTTTCTAGGGCTACTCTTTCCACTTTTCACTTCCTAGATGACTCTAAGAAAATATCTACATGATGATAAATTGCTAATCACTACCTTGTCATTTTGTAGGGTTATCAGGCTTCCATGAGGCTAAAGAGTAGTAGGATTATTCCACATGGTAGCATCCCACTAGCCTTATAGCTCATAGTATTTATTTACAATATGGATTCCTCCAAAAATGTAGATAAGTGGGATTTTTCCATATAGTAAAATCCTACTAGCTCACTTTTGCATAGGCTTCATGACTAGTATGCATATCTTTAGAATAGTGGAGTAATGGGATTTGGCCACATGGTCACATCCCACTCACACAATTTCCTATGTAATTTGTGCCCAATATAAACATTTCCAAGATATAAAGTCATCTAAATGATACAACATGGAAACATCTTACAATCTGTCTTGCCTGAAGGCTTGCACACTATACAATCATCTCTAAGAATCAAGTCACTAGGATGATACCACATGGTAACATCCCATGAGATAACTTACCCAAAGGAATCACTCCATGTATAATAATATCTAGGATCATAGGTTTTTATGATGATGTCACATGGAAACATTCCACTTTCTCGCTAGCCTAGAGGTTATTCACTCTATACAATCCTCTTTAGGATCATGATTCACCAAGATGATGCCACATAGAAACATCACACTTACTTGCTAGCCCAACACAAACCATATGTTAGACCAAAATTATGTCACTCTTGGCTTAGTGGGATGATTACATATTTCTTCTTTTAAACCATTCATAAAATTCATAAAAATAGACTAAGGTAAATAAACCAAAATAAAATCCTAGAGCGTTAAATGACTAAGATAAAATCCAGAAAGAGACCCATCTTCAAGGTGTAGGGTAAATTACAAGAAAACCAAATTAGTCTACAAAGACAATCTGACACAAAAAATATGAGGAAAAAGACCAAGTTAAATTCAACATGTAGTTCAAAATCAACTAAGTTAGAAAGGGTTGATTAAACCAAAGCCTATGTAGAATGATTCGATAAGGCTAGAATCGAGCACTTAAGAGAAACTCAAAACTTCTAAGGTCAAAATATGAATATGATCACACTATTAAGTAGATATTATCCAAATAAGGAAATAAAGAGACATCAAGGCTTAAATAAACTCTTGACACTAAAACCAATATTCTTATTGGTTTAGTCAAATATCCAAAAACATCAGACAAGTTAAACCTAAACTATAACTCATCTATTCAATGTAAGATCAATGCTTAATATAAATTCATTAGTTTTGGAAAATGACTTAGTTTTTGGGAATTCAATAAAGTAGGTATCAAACTTGACTACAAGAGATGAAGGAATTCCTTCACAGACACCCTTCCCATCCACAATATCATCGAAGATTCAATGAACTAAATTTTACTATTATTTGGATAATAATTAATATATTTATAATTTCACTCTACTCATGTTTTCACAATCTTGAAATAAACCATAATTAAACCAATACAAATTTAATAAAGAGAGACACATGCCTAATAAAGAGACTATTCTAAATTAAAGGATTAGTCAAATAACTCATAGTCTTTTATTATAAAAGTCATAATTCCAGGATCTTTAACAAATGACTCATTCCCAAGGGTCTAAATATAAATATTCATAACTAGACATGACATAATTTACCAAAAAAAATAATTATAAGACTGCATAAATATTTACTCATGATAGGCATAACTATGCTAGAAAGCACTATTACTTAGATCTTTTCAATAAGATTGATTGTTTTTACCAAAAGTAATCTCATATCCATCTAAATAATTCCACTTATTTTAGATACACTAGAATTCCATCAGCTCTTTCCCATTTAAATCAAAAGATATGTTCAATGCTTAAAAGGCCAACCAAATATAGGCTATCTATGCATAATCCATATTATGAATGAGTTAATCCACCAAATTTATAAAAGTAACACAACTTATCATAATCTCCCAAATCATAGGCAAGTTGTATCACATGCCTTCACCTAAGACACATCCTTCATATTTATCTATATATTTAATTTAAGATAATACCTTCACAAGTAATTCAAGATATAATGAACAAGAATTCATAAGGTATTTTATAGAATGACATTAACACACTTATATATATTAAATCCATTAACTTGGCCAACCTCAATCATGAATGTATACTAGCATTTACAAGGATATTATTTTCAACAAGGATCCATCCAAATGAGGCCTAATAATCCCTTAAACTAAGTAGAATATTGAATAGATCTCTATAATAGAAATTCATATATATATGTGTGTGTGTGTGTATATGTATATATGTATATATATATATATATATATATATGTATATATATATATATGTATATATATATACATATATATATCCATATATATATCTATACATATATATATATATATATATGTATATATGTATATTTATATGCGTGTGTATATATATATATACACACACATATAAATATACATATATACATATATATATCTATACATAAATACACATATATATATATACATATACATATACATATATATATATATACATATACATATATGTATATATAGATATATATATATGTATATATATACATATATATATACATATATATATATATATGTATATATATACATATATGTATATGTATATATATATATACATATATATACATATATATATATCTATATATATACATATATATATGTATATGTATATATATATATGTATATCTATATATATATACATATATATATATATGTATATATATGTATATATATATATGTGTGTATATATATATACACACACACACACACACACATATATAGTATGTTCACCTGAGAACAATTAGTCCTTAACTTCTATATAGTTATAGAAAGTAGCAAAGCATGAGTAGTTTGTAATGGATGATGTGTTCCTCTTCACTCCAAGTGCAACTTTGGCCAACAAAAGGTGGGTTCACCTCCAAACATTTTGACATCATCAAGTAACTAATCTAGGCACCCCCAAATAATCCTCCCATATCCAAGCATGTTTACATCATGGTTTAATTTAAATAAAGACAAACAATAATAAAAATGTCTTGGGGTCAAGGAGATATATACTCCAAGGTGATAATCTAAGAAACTCTAAATCAAGAAGTTACCCATCTCAGATCTATTTTTAGAAAGAATGAAACACAAAAGGGAAAAAAAAAGAATCACAAGGATAAAACTCTTTAGGCATAAAACCACTAAGATATATTCTAAAAGAAATCATGAGATGGCTTAGGCATCCTACCATCATGTCCCACATGAGAGACCTAACCCTTCCTATTTCATGAATAATATGCCTTTTCAAGGCATCATAAGTCTTATACAATGAAACCATATTATCTAAGTAATCATAAATACCATAATTAGAATTATCATAGAAGAATACCTCAACTCCAAACTCCAACATAAGGTTACTAACAATTTGAAGAGACTCAAAAACATCCATAGAGAAATAAAGAAAGATAATAAGTAGGCCAAGTGACCTTACTCTTCTTGAATATATAACTCATTAAGAATCACACAAAAAAAAATTAATCATATAAAAATATATTACAATCAATAGTATACCTACCCAATGATCCAAGCCCTTCTATGGATCCTTTTTATAGGTTACAACCAGCCAAGACTCTCCATCTCTAGGATATCTTTTTGTTTTTCCTTATTTTTCCTTTGATCCCATAATGTGAACACAAATGTCAAAGGTTATAAACTCCCTTTTTATAGACCATCCCTCATCAAATCGATATTATATCCCCCTTACAACCAAATTATAACATGAAATGCGTTTATTCTTTCCTTGGATCAACCAACTGCTCTTCTTGTCAACCCATTCCTTCATAATGGACAACTTTTTGTCATCTTGTAATGGTATATGATGAATCTTTCATAGATATGTAGTTGATTCTAAGGACAATCCATCTTGTATCATTGGTTCAAGGTAATGGACAATTAATTGATAGGCCTATAAATGATCTAAAACTTATAAGTTTTGATTGATATATATTTTAAGAACATGAAAATAACATAGTAACAATGATTTCTCTGAGAAGAGATGTTTTATTACTCAAGATTGCAAATACAACCATATTCTTATCTCTGGGAAGAGATGTCTGATTTCCATTTTAGGTAAATTTTCATTTATAAACATTTTGAAGTTAAGAGGAGGATGTGTAAGGTCACAAATCTCAAGGGAGATTAAGTGGTTTGACTTCTAGGATTTAAAATAATACAAAATTTGAGGAATTGCTATTTTTAGAAATTTACTATTTTTAGACTACACTACTAAAATTCAAATTTGGGGCACTTTCATTGGGTTTTCAAGGGTCAAAATCCACCCAATAGATCTTGGTGCCATATCACCACATTATCCTCATTTTTAGCTTTCCAATAGTTCAAATAGGGAGACAATAAAAGCTATGGTACAAAAGTTATGGCTCCCAAAAGTTTTGTCATCAATTGGGGTAGAAACATCACCCAAATTATCACCTAAATGGTTGCCCAGATCATTCTTCCCTCCTTGAGAAGCAATGGTACCCATTGCATTAATATTTATAATTAGGTGTGGTAGTTGTGTTTTAATTTGATTCTCTATGAGACACTCACCTTGGTGTCTAAAATGGCCCCTTTTGACCACCTGATAAAGTGGAATAAAGCATCCTCTTATTGTCTTCATCCAAGTATCCATAATTTGATCCTCCTCCATTTGAGAAAAAAATCTACAGATCAAGCTCATCAATGTCCAATTATTTTTTTACAATTGAAGTATCTAATAGAGGTGGATGATATGGTTTGAAGAGCTTCATGTTGACTATTGGATGCAAACCAAGGTAGGCTGGTAGGTTCAAATCAAAATCATTTTCTCCATCTTTTCTAGTGAAGGCGTAGGGACCATATCATAGAGGCTAATTTTTTTTGTGTGGGCTTGCAAGTCATTCCTTTTGAATCCACAACTAAACCTTGTCACTCACAGTAAAATGATGTGCAATCCTATGTTTTTCATGGTATTGTTTATACTTATAATTCATCTTCTCCAAGATGTCATGAACCTGATACTAGATGTGTTACATTTGTTTAATGAACTTTATTTCTTTTGCTACCTTAGATCTCCCATGAGGTGTGTATTCCATGGTAGAGAATGGAATGGATATATCAATCGGTGCCATGGGTTAGAACCTAAAGCATACTTGGAATAGACTATGCTTGTCAAGTTGTGTAGAGCCTGATTGTATCCATGTTGTATGAAAAGAAGCCCCTCATCCCATGTGCATGGATGTTTGGAGTGATACATCTAAATCATGTGAAAAATCAAGTGGTTCACCACTTTTATCTAACCATCAGTCTATGGATGGAAGGTTGTGGACTTCATTATCTTGGTATCTATCATCTTCCATAGAGTGGACTAGAAGATGCTCAGGAACTTATTATCTCTATCTAAGATAATAGACTTGGGGAGACCAAAATGGAGCCATACATGACTAAAATATAGTTGAGTAGTTTCTTTAGTAGTTATATTTTTCTTACAAGTAATCATGATAGCCATTTTTGAAAAATGATCAATTAAAACAAAAAAATAGTCCTTGCCATGTTTTGAACTGGGCAAACTTGAGAGAAAATCCATTGAGATAAATTCCCAAGGCCTAGTTGGATCTAGAAATGACATGTACAATCCTTGCTTCTTATTTTTTGGTTTGGCTATCACACATGGGGTGAAATATTTGAGGTACATTTTCACATCCTTCTACATATGGAGCTAGTAGAAGTGTTTTTGAAGAATTTCTAATGTCTTCTCTACACCAAAGTGTCTAATTATCCTACTAAAATGTGCTTCCCATATCATCTTTTATTGCTCTGCAGCTAGAACATAGATGTACCCCATGTGATAGAGGACATTATCTTGAAAATAGAAATTAGAAACATGTTTACCTTATTGAATTACCTAATATGTATCAACAAAGGTAGGATTTGCTTCATATAGAGCACCCCAAGTGGTATTCTCATGCATGTGCAAGTCAAGAACTATGGCCATATTTGAGCTCCCCTTTTTGTGTTTGATTATCAGATGGAATTGTTTTATATATGTGGCCCACTTTTGGTGCATCTAATTTCATAGTTTTCTCTACATCTAGATGAATTCCAATGGTCTATGGTTAGTGTGGATGACTATCTCTTTCCCCAAGATGTAGTGTTTCCATAATTTGTAGGCTGGCATAATGGTATATAGCTCCTTATCATATGTCAGGTATTTCCTAACTATATCAATGAAATTTTCATTCTGATATGCATTAGGATGGCCATTTTGCATGATGATAACTCCTATGGCATATTCGGATGCATCTGTTATCATCTCAAAAGGTTGATGCAAATCTAGCAAGGCAAGAATAGGGGATGAGCAAAGTCTATTCCTCAAATTCTCAAATGCCCTTTTTTATATTTTTACCCACTAAAATGTAGCTTTATCTCCTCCTTTAGTCACTTGGGTTAGTGGCCAAGCAAAATGTGAGAATCTAAAAACAAACTTGTGATAGAAATTCGTAAGACCCAAGAAGCTACAAAGTTCTATGAGGGTCTTTAGTGTAGGCAATTATAAAATAACCTAAATCTTTTCTAGATTGATAGGGACCCCTTCCTCATTCAAAATGTACCGTAGGTACTAAATTATTTTCATCTTGAATGTGCATTTGTCAAGATTCTACCTATAACTTGTGCTTCCAAAGAGTTTGAAGCACCTTACAAACATGTTGTAGATGTTCCTCCCATGTTATTCTATAGATGAGTATGTCATCTAGGTAGACAACCACAAATGAGTTGGTGAAGGGTCACAAGGTGTCATCCACCATCCTCTTGAAGGTTATAGGTGTGTTAGTCAAGCCAAAAGTCATAACCAACCATTTAAAGAGCCCCTCCTTAGATTTAAATGCAATCTTCCAGACATCCATGAGATCAATATGAATTTGGTGATAGCCAGATTTGAGATCAATTTTGGTGAAGAACTTTACACCATAGAGTCAGTCTAATAGGTCATCAATCCTAGGGAAGGGGTAGAAATTTTTCATAGTGATTTTATTTAGGGCTTGATAATCAATGTAAATCCTCCATGTTCCATCTTTCTTTGGTATTAAGATAATCAGGCTACCATAGGGTGAAGATATTGGACTAATGTGACCCTTTTGAATCAATTCCTAAATCTACCTTTTTATCTCATCATTCTCCAAAACTAATTTGTAATACATAGGACTATTAGGCAAAGGTGATCTTGGGATCAAATTGATAGAATGTTTTACCTAGTAGTGAAGTGGAACTTTGGTGGGTGACTTGAATAAGTCATCATATTTTACCATGATTTATCTCATCCACTTATATTATTGTGTTGATTGTATAGTTAGGACTAAAACATCAGCCTTCTTGGATTTCTATAGTTTGACCACCATGAGAATGAATTTCTTTGTCTTCTCCACCAATCTCTTACATTGCTTGGCACTGATTAGGGAGATAGATATGGGAGGTGGTACCTCTAGTACCCTATAGTACCATGTTCCAAGAGTGAGGGTGATTCTTTAGGTTTATGATTCATAGATGCCATGTTGATCATACATGAATGGCTGACCAAGGATTACATCACAAACATCTAGATTGACCACATCACACAAGACTTCATTTTGGAAAGGTTTTATTACATATGAAAGAAGACACTAATGGGTGACATAGAGGTCTCTCCCTAGGCTCAATGATATAATACTATATGACTTTGGGTGAGGCTTCATTGATAGATTTAGACTTTTCATAACTTTAACATAGATTAAAATCTTTTGACTCCCACTATCAAGAATTAAATGTAGAGCCTTACCTTTTACCCATAATTTGGAGTGAAATAACCTTTCCTTGTCATCTGGCCTTTCCTCATGGGTCTATGATGAAGCAATGATGGTATTAGGCTTAGCATCTACAATCTCTTCTTCATCCTCTTTGACTACAGGGTATGTATGAGATAGAGTAGTAGATGCCAAGTATTATGACTCATAAAGTAGTGAATTGATGGCTTGACATTCTTCTTTGGAGTGAGTTCAAATTTTATGGTAATCACACCATTTTATAGTCTTCCCCTTATAGGGTTTCTTATCTTGAAACTCCTTTTGCTTCTAATTTTGGCCTCATATTTGACTTTCCTTATCACTTTTCCATTTTGAAGGCCGACTCTTTGTATTCTTTCTTCCATGTTTCTACTCAATCTTAGCTATGAACTTATATGCCTCATCAAGGGTTTCCAAATTAAAGATTTTCATTTCCCCCTATTTTACCATTGTAGTCCACCATGATATTTGAGAGTCTTATGTTTATCACTTTCTTATATGTTCAATCTCGTAGATAGAGAATGAAAAATGTCAATGTAATCTTGAATATATTGGTCCTTACCTTGGTGAAGTTGTTACCACTGTATGTACAAATCATCATATGCTCTAATGGGATAGTATTCTTCCTTTACCACTTCCATGAAATCATCCTAGGTAGGTTCCACCTCAAGGATAATGTCATATGTACTAAACCTCTTGTTGTACACTTCCCACCAATTTTTCATAGGCAATGATGCTTTCAAAAGATCAAAAGTGATCTTTTCTTCATCGGTGAATTTATTTACAAAGAAGTAAGAAGATAATTTATCTAACTAATTTTTTACTACATCAGCATTGATTTTGCCTTCAAATATAGTGATGTAAAAATTCACCTAAACCTTGAAGGGTGTTGGGGAATTGAAAGGATGTTCCATGGATGAGGAGCCAAATTTTCCCATCAAGATTTGTTGGAGAATTTGGGTAAATTATTGCAGCATCTACGCTTGTTATCATTGGAGGAATTCATTAACCATTTACTTAAATGGATTAGATGTCTCAATGTTTTCTACCATTTGAGGTCATTTGGAGCAAATATGTGGATAGTTTGGAAGATCTATTATTTTCCATCTAAGCTTCGTATAGCCTGACTTCATTCTCAGAATCATACACTCTTAAGACAAATTGATATGATACCATTGATCCAAAACTTAGAAGTTTTGATTGATATATATATATTTTAAGAACACAAAAATAACATAATACTAATGATTTCTCTAAGAATAGATGTTTTATTACTCAAGATTGCAAATACAACCATATGCTTATCTCTAAGAAGAGATGTTTGATTTCCATTTTAGGTTACACATTCATTTATACACATTTTGAAGGTAGGAAGAGGATGTGTAAGGTCACCAACCTCAAGGGAGATTAAGTGGTTCGACTTCCATGATTTAAAATAATTCAAAATTTAAGGAATTACTATTTTTAGAAACTTACTATTTTTAGACTAAACTACTAAAATTAAAATTTGGGGCACTTCTATTGGGTTTTTGGGGGTCAAAACCCATAGAGAAAAGCTCGGTGCCATCTCACTACATTTTCCTCATTATTAGCTTTCCAATGGTTCAAATTGGGAGTCAATCAGAGCTATGGTGTAAAAGTTATGGCTCCTAGAAGTTATTTCATCCATTGGGGTAGAAATGTCCCCCGAATTATCACTTGAATTGTTGCTCAGATCAATAAACTACCACTAGACATTGTAGATGTTGGTCTACTTATTATTATGCATTAAAGTTAGAAAACTCAAAGTGGTTCGACTAACCTAATATAAATTAAAATAAAAGATTACAGAGAAGTCAAATATGTAAACATGCATCCCCTTAGGATTGGAAAAGATATGGGTTAGAGGTAGGTTCACACATGATGTGATAATGCCCAGCACAGTCTTTATTCCTTCATTGGCATTGATCTATTCCATCACACTTATTGCACCCATGAAATATGATATCATAATAAATGAGGCTTGAAAATATAGAATGTTATATCATTTTTGAAACCAATGTTATTAGCTTACCAATAAATTCACAAGGTTATAAAGTGGTATTCTTTTATCATCTAATGCATGTGTAACTTTAATCCCTACATAAGTAGTAATTCAAGTATTATTAAACCAATACTTACCATTTGTATAATTCTCTTAACTTCACAGTCAACATACCAACAAGAGATTATAACCATTAGTTTTGTCATAATCTCATTATTTTCTCATGAGGGTCCTTACATGTTGCATGTCAAGTGGAATTTGTTGCATAACATTAGTTAGAATGGCTTGTTTAGGAAGATCTAATTGATCTATATTAGATGTAAAGGTTGTTAATGGCTATTGTGGTTTCTCAAGAAACTAGGTTTTATCTAAAAGTGTGGTGTTATTGAATGAGGTTAACACTAAATAACTAATTAAATTAGATACAAGTTGATTATCATATAATTAGATAATGTTATGGATTGTATAAGGAATTATTTGTCATGTTGGGATAGATTGATAAGTTAGTCCTTCCCTTTAATAGATGAAAAAATAGTTGGGTTTTAATTTTGGATAAGAGGTTGACTTTGGGTAACATACACTTCTTGTGGGAATTATTCTATGTGAACAAGACTACAAAATTGGTCTATGGGAAAGTTGAGTGGGAACTTGGCTCTCAATTCTATCAGTATTATAAGTACATCATCCTTATCTTCTAAGGTTTGTTTCTCAAGTAGGATTAGACTAGATCTTGTGATGTGAGGGACGCATTAAAACATTATTATGTGGTCTTCATCATCCTTGATATTTTTAAAATTTATAAGGTTATTAGTGTAGGTTTTTATTTTTCCCTATTTATTAATTAGGGAAATTGTATTTCTTGTGCATACATAGAGTTTTTCTACATTTGTGGGATAGGCTAGCTTATGTGGAGGTGTGTGTCATAGATGTGTCATATGTGTCATAAGAATGTCATAAGTAACTCCCTTGATGGGAGTTACTTCTCTATTCTTAGCACCTTGTCACCACCTTTCATGAAGGAGTTACATTCTATTCTTGGGGTGCCTTGTCCACCTTTTGTGGAGGAGTTACTTACATACTCTCCTATTTGTATTCCTCACTTTGGCCATCTCATGCTAATCAAATTTTGGTTTTCTCCATTTTGTCTTGTGTAATTTATCTTATTGTGTAATTTTCAAATTGCTTTAGCATCTTGTGGTGTGCACTTGCTTCAACTTATGTGATCACGTCTCCATTGCACTCGCATTATCCAAATTCTGGCAACAACTCTGATATGGTATCAGAGCTAACTCGGTAATCTTGTGTGTGATTATGCTTTTAGCTTATTTTGAAATCAAGAGGAGTGGAGTTTTCTTTATATTTTTATTCTAGATTTGGTCTAAAATAAAAAAAATTCTGTCTATATCATTTTTGGTTAGTTTCCTTGGAAATCCTTGGCCTTTGGGTGTCTTGGCTATCTTTACTTCAGAGCCTGGTTCATCTATTTCTCTTCTTGGGTGCCATTGTTGTGTGGAGCAGTAGAGGGAGGAGTAGTAACTCCAAAAATCAGTCCTTCTAGCATCCTTCTACAACCAAGCTTCTGGCCTTCACTTCTGCGCCAACTTCAACTTCATTTTTGTGCCAACTTCAGCTTTACTTCTGTGCCAACTTCAGCTTCACTTCTACCACGCCACACTTTTGGTATGTGCTAACCTCCTTTTCAGCAAGGAGCAATAGTAGCTGATAGTTCCAGCCACATCATCTAGCTATACGGCATCCTTCCAGCAGGTCTGCAAGTTTTTTTTAAGCAAAATCAGGCACTTTTTTTTTTGGTTTGGCGTCCCAAGTCACTAGGTGTTTTGTTTCTGCACCCGATCTGTCTCTTCTCTTCTACTTTATTGCTATACATTGAGATCTGTGAGGAGCAAATTCAAAATTTTTGTCTTTTCTAGACCAGCCAAATCAGAACTATGCCCTTGTTTGTAAGACATTTCTCCCTGCTATTTTTTTCTTGAAAATGGTGCACCTTTCATGATTGGTGTCCCATGTGGACTCTTAGATGTTTGGCCAACTATTAAATTCTATCTTTGCCTTAATATTTTTAGTGAAAATTGACTTGTTAAAACAAAAATCAGTCAATTTGGTTGAATATTCAGTTTTATAGATGGTTTTGTATTTTGGGGATTTTCAATTAAAACTTGTATCTTCGATCTATGAAGACGAAGGGCGAGGCCCGGGTTGGTGGGAGGCCAATTCCCCCTCAAAAAAACCTCCTTTAGATTCCTCATTCTATGCTAAATCCAATGAGTGGTTGGAAGGCCACTTTCTCTCCCCATAACAGGTATTTTTAAATGTTTTAGTGCTTTTTTTTGCAAAAACACTAGTTTACGAGAAAATTGTAACTTTAATATCTTGCAAACAGTAGCTCGGTTTTGGGTGCCATTTTTTGTAAAAGTTATTTTAAATCAATTTTACACAGCGTAGACTTGTTATTTTTCAAAAATGCATTAGTTTATAAAGTGCCAAAAATTTGGGTCTCCCAAGACGCATTTTTCGCTGAGTCCGACGTCCTGTTTGCTTTAGTCTTGCACTGATTGCTCTAAGACACATTTTCGGCTGAGTTTGATGTATTTTGAGCATGCACTTGCATATTTTGGGGGGGCTTAATATTTTGGTGGGGTGTGATTGCTTTTCACAACTTGCTTTCATTCTCCTTTTTGCATACATTCACAACTTGCAATCAACACAACTTCACCTAATTTCAGCTAAAAATAGATTCTTTTCAATTTAAACTCTTAACACCCTTCAACTATCATGAATGGAAAGTTAAAATGTCAATCATTCTTAGAAGCAAAGGGTTGTATAGGATCACCATGGGTACAAAAGTAGAACCCAACACAGATGCTGAAAAGGTCAAGTGGTACAACCGTAGTGATGAAGCCTTTGGATTACTGAGCTTGTTTATGTCTCCAAAAATTCTCTTCCACTTAGAATCCTCCCAAAATCCTAATGACATATGGGACACCTTAGAAAATTTGTTTGAGAAGCTTGATGAGATGAGAGGTCATGAGCTCGAAAATGAACTCATAAGTCTAAGTCCTAGCAACTTTGACACCCTAGATGACTTCTTCACTAAGTTTAAGGCCCTTAGATTGTAATTGAAAGAGTGTGGGATAGAGAATAAAGATGATCAACTTATTCTTTCTATTATTTCAAAGTTAGGTCCAAGTTATTCTGTCTTTGTCTCCACTTTCCATGCCATAAAAAGTGCCATTGGCACTACATGGAAAATGCCTTCTTTGGATTCATTCATTGCCGACTTGACTAGGGAGCAAGATAAGCTAATTAAAATGGGCACAATGAAGTCTACTCAATCCCAAGCCTTGATATCTAAAAATGGTAAGGATAAGACTTCAACAAAGGAAAAGAAGAAAAAGAACAAGGACCAAGAGAAGAAGAAAGAAAACACCAATCCTACTGAAAACAACACTAAGACTTCCTCTTCCAATGCTAAACCTAAGAAGGATAAGGTTAAGTGTGCCTATTGTAAAAAGATAGGGCATGATGAACACAAATGCATGAAGAAACAAATAGATCACCTAACTCATCTTCTAGAGAAGAACAACATAGGTGTTCTAGAGTCCATCAAGCAAAATTCATCTACCCAAGATTCTACTAAGACAAAAGGTAAGGGTAAGGAGAAAGAAAAGGGCAAGGCCCTTATAGCTACAATAGCTTCCACATCTTCATGGGTCATCAACTCGGGTGCTTCTCACCACATGGGCTCTTCACTAGTTGAGTTTTCATCTTTAGAGCCTTGTAGCATGACTTCAATTAGTTTGGGTGATGATACTTTAGTTTCTGTTGTAGGGAGAGGGTTAGTTGAAATGGAAGGAGGAAAATTCAACAATGTTCTAAGTGTTCCTTCTCTTTCAACCAATCTCCTATCAGTATACCAAATCACTCACATTGGTCGGGGCATGAGAGTTGAGTTTTCACTAGATTTAGTGGTTATCAGGGAGTTACATAGTGATACTATAGTGGTAGTGGGTAGGGTAGATCACCAAGCCAGGTTATACACCTTCTCACATTTTGCATCAGATTCTTCTCCAACAACATTGCTGACTCATTCAGATGGAGTTAGCAAATTGTGGCATGAGTGGTTTGACCACCTTAACTACCGCTATCTTGAGCAACTTTGTAAAAATGACATGGTCATTGGCTTGCCTCATGTCCAATTTTCAAAAGGACTTTGCGAGGGGTGCTCCCTTAGGAATCACACCGAAGCAAAATTTGACAAAGGCAAAGCTTGGAGGGCTTCACAACCTTTGGAGTTAGTCCACAGTGATGTATCAGGACCCTTTCCCAAACCATCTTTCACAAGGGCCAAGTACATCCTCACTTTCATTGATGATTTCTCTAGGTACACTTGGATATATTTTCTCAAACAAAAGTCTAAAATGTTTGAAAATTTTCTAGACTTCAAGGCTCTTATTGAGAAATAGAGTGAGAAATCCATCAAGGTTCTTCGAATTGATAATGGAAGGGAGTATGTTAGCATCAGGCTTAAGTAGTTTTGCACCATAGAGGGGATTGATTTACAGTGCACAGTCACTTACAGTCCTTCACAAAATGGGGTTACAAAATGCAAAAATAGGTTCTTGAAAGAGATGGGTAGCTATATGATTCACTCCAAATCCCTAACACGACAATAATAGGCTGAAGCCATCAATTGTGCTTGTTACATTCAGAACAAGGTTCCTCACAAAGCTTTGAAAGGGATAACACCCTTTAAAGCTTGGCATAAAAGGAAACCTAATGTTGAGCACCTTAGATTTTTTATATCCCCAGCCATGGCTCACATTTTGAAGAAGAAACACAAAGGTATGGAATGTCAGTCCAAGCCTTGCATCTTTGTAGGATATTCGGATGGTATTAAGGGATATCACCTTCTAGATCCAATCACACATGAGTTGTTCATTGAGAGAATTGTCCACTTTTAGGAGAGTCCTAAAGACTCAACACTTGACATTTCTTCTTCCTCATCAGATCTACTTCTTCATGATGATTCCTCATCAGATTCAGATCAGCCACAGTAGGTTCTTGAGCCAGAGACATCTTCTTCTTCTTCGAGTTTAGACAGAAAGGGCAGTGATGCAGTGTCATCCACCTCTAGTCAATCAGAGGATGAGGAGTTAGCACCTAACTCACCCCCTTTTGGGCCACTTTGGGCTAGATAGACACTTGAGAGTGCTGGCACTTGGGCAAGAGATCCCGTAGATGATAGACATACTAGGAGAGATTTTCAGAGAGATCCACATGCCTTCTTTGCTATAGTTTCAGATCCACAGACTTTTTGAGAGGCATTAGGGGTACCTGAGTGGGATAATGCTATGGAGGAAGAATATTCTTCCTCCATAGAATTATCCTACTTGGGATTAGACTTCACTTCCTAAGGGAAGAAATATGGTTTGATGTAGGTGGATATATCAGACCAAGTTTGCCGTAGATGGGTCGATTGATAAGTATAAGGTGTGATTGGTTGCCAAGGGTTTCTCATAGGTGGTAGGCATTGATTACTTAGACACCTTTACACCCATTGTAAAATGGCCTTCTATCTAACTCACCTTGGCTATTGCCACAACACATGGTTGGGATGTGCATCAGATGGATGTGAGAGTGCCTTTCTTCATGGAGACCTAGAGGAGGAGATCTACATGGAGCAGACGCCAAGATTTGTTTAGGATTCTTCCTTAGTATGCAGACTTAGGAAATCTATTTATGGCCTTAAATAGGCCCCTCAAGCTTGGTATGCCAAGATGGATTCCTTCTTTCTCACAACGGGTTTCACTAAGTGCCATTCTGATCCTAATGTCCACTTCTTATGGCAGGATGATTCACTTCTGATTTTGGTTCTATATGTTGATGACCTTTTGATCACTGGGAGTTCTTCATCTTCTATTGCAGTGGTGAAGGCATCTCTTCAAGATAGATTTGACATGATAGACTTGGGTTTATTGCACTACTTCCTTGGCATTGAGATCTCACAGTCAGATTTAGGGATTTCTCTTGCACAGCCTAAGTATGCTCTCAACTTATTGGCTCAGTTTCACATGGCTGATTGGAAGCCATCTCTGACTCCCTTTCTATCAAGAGTCAAGCTTGAGACTTATTATTCTTCACCATTGGTTGATGCCACTCGGTATCGACAACTTGTTGGGAGTCTCATCTACTTGACTCACACCAGGCCTAACATTTCATATACAATGGGACTTGTCTCCAGATTCATGCAGGAACCCCATGAGTTGCATTGGAAAGCAACTAAGAGGATCTTGCATTACATATAGGGTTCACATAGATATGGGATTTATTATAGATTTGGCATAGAGGTTGACTTAGTTAGATATACAAATTTAGACTGGGCGAGTGATTCACAGACTCGCAAGTCCACTTCTAGTTATAGTTTCTCTCTAAGTTCTGGTCCTATGAATTGGTCTAGCAAAAAGTAGAATGCTATTGCTATATCATCCATAGAGGCAGAGTATAAGGGAGCTGTTAATGTAGCTACTGAGGCTATTTGGCTTCAGGGGATTCTTTCTAAGTTTGGTATTCCTATCAGGAAGCCCACCATCATTTTTTATGACAATCAGAGTATGATACAGATTTGCAAGAATCTAGTTTAGCACCAACAGACCAAGCACATAGAGATTCACATGCATTTCATTTGGGATCTTATTCATAGTCAGGTCATTGACTTGATATTTTGCCAGTCTTTAGAGCAAGTAGCAGACATCTTCACCAAACCTTTCACTGAGAGTAAGTTCATTCATCTATGAGCTCTTCTTAGGGTGTGGTCCACATCTGCAGTAGCATCATATTTAGGGGGGCCTTCTAGCCTCTTTTTTCTTTTATGTCTCTCTTTTGGGGGGGGGAGTTTTTTCCTACAGGTTTTCTCCTTTTCTCTATCTTATGGGAGATTGCATTTGTACATGGGTACCTCATTAGGCCTAGTTGTCGGGACCCATTTTATATTTCCACACTGCCCACCTAAGCTGCGCTTATGGGGGGTATTAGTGTAGGTTTTTATTTTTCCCTATTTATTAATTAGGGAAATTGTATTTCTTGTGCATACATGGAGTTTTCTTACATTTGTGGGATAGGCTAGCTTATGTGGAGGTGTGTGTCATAGATGTGTCATAGGTGTCATAAGAATGTCATAAGTAACTCATAGGTGTGTGTCATAGATTCTATTCTTGGGGTTCCTTGTCCACCTTTTGTGGAGGAGTTACTTATGTACTCTCTTATTTTTATTCCTTACTTTGGCCATCTCATGCTAATCAGATTTTGGTTTTCTCGATTTTGTCTTGTGTAATTTCTCTTATTGTGTAATTTTCAAATTGTTTTAGCATCTTGTGGTGTGCACTTGCTTCAAATTGTGTGATCACATCTTCATTGCACTCACATTATCCAAATTCTAGAAATAACTCTGATAAAGGTATCCTAAAGGAAATCAAAGCTAGGGTCATAAGAGGCCATACTGCACATGTACCTAGACATATCTGAAATAGTATTAAGATTTGAAAAGAATTTTAACCTTAGATATTCCTTGACTCTACCCTTGGGATTTAAAAGTTTGAATATAATCGAATGGTCTTGGAATTTTTAAGAATTGGTTCAGCACAAGAAAACCTACACTTAGATCTTAAAATGGAATAGGTAGTGTAATAGTACCAAATGAGACAAGGGTTTTTTTTCAATAGGTAGGTGTAACACCACTTAAATGGCTAATGATGGTTCAAAAAAGTGGGAAACATAACACCTCAGTGTGTAAATATGTAAGGACATGTTTTAATACCTTAATTTATAGAATTGGCATATTTTTTTGAATGTGGTTATGAACACAGTACTAGTTTTGATAAAATACTCAATTAATCAGGAACAGAACTTATGAACTGACTTATGTTACAAGATAATCAATGATCCTTTTGATATACTTGAATTTTAGATGATTTAAAAAATTCATGGTTCATTAAGTAATTATGGTGGCATTTTAGTTTCACCCCTTTCCAAGGTTTGTACAAAAAGTTGATCTTTAGGGGCTATTACTTTTGTACCCCTAAATCAATGAGTTATCTTTGCTAATTTTTTTTTATATTGTATGTTTTCATTTGATAAACTATATGGTCCTCATACACCTTTTGGTATGTGGTCATTTGACATTCCATTCACAAAATCATCTAGTCCATTTTCAACCACTTCAGTTGTAAGTGTCTCAATGAAGTTCTACCATCATAATTGGGCTTTGAAATACATACCAACTAAGATACCATTGGCATTATTTGTATACCCCATCATATAATAAGGTTGGTAAGATGCTAAGATGTGAATTTATAGTCAACATTACCTTAAAAATTACAAGAAGCTAATGAAGTCCACCGCACACAATAAAATTTAAAAAAAAGGAGAAACACATTTTGTTTTATTTTCAAGACCCCATAGATGGGCAAGGGAAAATCTTTTTTTAAAATAGTTTTTTGGGTAGATAAGAAAGTATGTAAACTATGTGTTTTTTATCAGCCTATATCCATAAATGAGGCAAAAGAAGAGCATAGTCATAATGGTTTACACAAATAATAATGGAAGTAAAAAACAACTTGAGAAAATAATTAAATGTGAGTGTTTTTAGGAGCACCAAGTCAATGTGATTATTCAATGTTAAGAATAAAAAACAAAGATGAATGAAATTTGCCTTGTTAATGTGTAAATTTTTTTATAGGATATGAAAACCTAAGAAAAAGATGATTAAGAATTCAAATAATGATATTGACTATCCAAGGAAGTTGATTATGTAGCTTTTAAGCCTTGAAAAAAATCACACAGTGTGATCCTACCATTTAACAGGGAAATCCCATTGATTGTAAATCAATCTTGTCATTTTGTAGTCATTTATAAATACATTTTTGGTGATCTCACTAATTATAAAGATGAACTTATCATTTCACAAGATGATTTCACCATTTAAATAAATGATAGTAGAAAACACATTTTACCTTTTAGTGACCTTTTTATTTAGATAACAAATTTCTTGATACGTAGGTTGATCCCATTGTTTAACAGGTCAAGTTCGTCAATTTTTATAAATCTTAGGAAAATATAAAAAAATGACCTTGTCATTTTTATGTTTACCTTGTTTTTTTTCAAGTCAATTTCACTATTTATTAGGTCAAGTTCACCAATTTTGGGAAAGTGAAGGAAAACATAGAAAAAGGACCTTTCCACTTATCTATTGACCTTGTTATTCTCCAAGTCAACCCCACCATTCAGTAGGTAAAATTCCATGATATATTAAAACATAAAGAGGAGATAGAGATTGATAAAAATCAATTTTACTGATCTATAGGTCAAATTCACCAAGTATAAGAGTGACCTCATCATTTTACAAGGCAATCTCACTAATAACTAGGGAATGAAATACAAAAAATTTAGAATAAAAGAGGAAAAATCAATGTCAAATAACAATCTAATTTGGTAATTAGAAGACTAGGAACGTTTAATTTTATTTTTATTTTTATGTGTGGTCCTATCAATCATGATAAATGTATATTAAGATTAAAAAATAGGTTATTCCATTCATTAATGATCAAAATCAAGAATAAACATCAAGAACTAGCATATTAATCCTACTCCCTCGGTTGGGAAAGGTCTATTAAGTAAAGAAACAAACAAGAAAACATAATTTATACCTTCCCAATGGACTTATACTTCAATTTTGGTCCACAATCATGTTTTTATCTAGATATAGAGCTCAAAATATTTAGCAATGTCATTGAGCATGACCCTCTAACATTTCTTCAAGCACTATTGGATTAGTTTGTGAATGGATTGGTAAAATTGGTGAAGCTTTTATAATTATTTATGCATAATGTCTTTTCATAAAAAAACTTTGTTGAAAAATTGTGATGGACTTGGCTCTTATAGATTTCTTAGATCAGTTGTGGCCTTAGGATTAAGATCAATATGTGTGTCTACAAATGGATTCAATTTTTAAGGAAAAGGAATTGATTATTTTGGAAATATGAAGCATTATTAAGGATGGATTTCATTAATTTATATATTTTCATCCATTAATACTTAGTGCATGACAATTTTCTAATGATGTCATGATGATGCCATGATTTAGATATTTTATTGAATTTTTAATATGACATAGCTAGATAATTAGCTCATTTTCATGGATTTCTATTTTATCCAATTGATTTGATTTACTTATCTAAATAATCTTGACTTATTTTTATGTATTTTATGCAATGTTGAAATGTGAATATTTAACTTCACTTATTTACCCCATAACATTGACTATAAAGTGTCATTTTGACTCATATAATTAAGTGAAGTTGATCATTGGTTACAGTGCATTGGCCCAATTTGGGATGTAGTGATACATTTCAAAATTTTCACATGGCATGTTGAAATGAATTAGAACATTTCAATGGTGATTGGTCTAGTTTGTGTATTATTGTGGGAAGTCATTCCAACTTGCAATTTCAACATGACAATGGTGAGAATTGGATGTATATAGATATTATTCAAAAACTATATCATGGAATAAAGGATTCAATAATACTCCACATAAAATTATTGGAATTGTCTTATTAGATGTGATATTAGGTCTAAGATAGTATTTAATACTTCCATGTTATCCCTAATTAGTTACATCACAACTTACTCTTGGGGAAATCATGGATACATGTTATGGAAGTAGTACCATTGATATTACATAGATGTATCAAATATATACATGAAAACTATAGTGATTTAGAACTAAAATATGAACACCCTTTCATATATTGTCAAAAACCCAAATCCACTAAAGAGGATCAATCACAAACATAGTTATAAGATCATACTATTGTTCAACCATCACATTAATGTATAATAGCTCAGATGCACACATATGAGGTGGGTGAATCAAGTATATAAAATGACAAGGAACTAACCATAACATATCAATAAATAATACACCATGAATTAAAAGTTCATATGGAATATCCACAACCTATGCTTATTATTCCTTTACTAGTAAGCTCAAAATATGAAGATGGCATAGTTACAAACTATTAGGAAAATTATGATGAAGATATCAACATGGTATCTATAATAAATGATAAGATATGAAATTTCAATTTCAATCCTTCATAAGAATACTTATCTCACACTCTATCCACATGTTGGATTTGAAAAATATTGAGATGATTCATATATAATAAAGAGGGACAAATAAAAATCACCCATTTAGATATAATCTTTTAGGGTCAAAGGAAAGGCAATATGATCCTAAATTTGAAAATTAATTACAATAATATTTCAAAATAGATATATAGAACATTAATGACACACACATATCATTTTCAAGAAATACACAAATAGATTTGTAAATAAAATGGTGAAGGCATTATCAATGTTTTATTGTACCAATAGGAATAACCCACATCAATCTCTATAAATACCCCATCTACAATGAGAAAGACCAAAAAGTGTCCTCAACAAGAACCATTGACCATTACCATTTTTATGAAAATTGCCTAATAAAAAACACTAAAATTTGTGATAACATAAATCATGCCATATGTAGTGTCATTGGTTTACAACAATTGGGTCATGACCTTAAAAAAAAACAACATAAAACATAGTGGCCAAGACCCCTTAGATATATCATTTTGTTGATAGTTTGTGAGACAAAAATGACAAATGCACACATATGACTTTAACCTCCTAAATATATAGCACCCATAACATTAGGATGATGATGGTTAATATGTATGTAAGTGATAATATATTCAACCAATCAACATCTCACTTTATCACATGGAGGAATAATGATCAAGATTTGACATGATGATGATGCTTACCATCAAAGATCATAATCTTTAGATTTGATAGAAATTATAAATTTTGAAAAATTAAAACTTGAGTAATAAGAATCAATGTGATTACATAATATTAAAGGAAAGCTAGGATATATTTAATGAAAATAGATTCAACCAATCAACATCTCACTTTATCACATGAAGGAATAACGATCAGTATTTGACATGAAGATGATGCTTACCATCAAAGAGAAAAATATTTAGATTTGATAGAAATTATAGAATTTGAACAATAATTTTTTTAATAAGAATAAACAATGCAATTACATAATCTCAAAGGCAATCTAGGATATATCTACTCCAATCATTAAAAATATGACTGATGAAGTCACTAATTGCTTACTATTATAGCCTCATCCATGCTTAGTCTATGTCTTGTTTTATGTAAATCTCATAACTATCCATCACTAATGCAAATGAATGAATGAAGTTATGATTTTATATGTTTATTAATGTGTGTGTGTGTGTGTGTGTGTGTGTGTGTGTGTGTGTGTGTGTGTGTGTGTGTGTGTGTGTGTGTGTGTGTGAGTGATGTTATGAATTATTGATGTTTTTCCTTGATTGAATTATATTGGTATGAATTTATCTAACAAGCATTTGAAATGTCATGTAAAGCTAAAAATTCTTGCTAAATCCATAACTTCTATAGGCTACCATAGCAACTATGGGCTTCACCTATAGGTTGTCTATAACCACTACAAATTGCCCATAGTAACTATAGGATTCACCTATAGGTTACCTATAGTCACTATATAATACCCAAATTAACAATGGGATTCACTTATATATTACTTGTATCCACTATAGAGTGATCACAAAAACTATAGGCTCCACCTACAAGTTGCCTACAACCATTTTAGAATGCCTGCAACAATTGAAGGTTTCACCTATAGGTTTCTTGTAGCTACTGAAGAGTGCCTATAGCCACTATGCAAAGTAGAGTCATTATTGAGGAAACCTTTTAGACACATCCAACTATCTTGGGAAACCAAATGAATGATTGGGAAGAGTCATAATTGTTATATGGATTCCCTATATGTAAAGAGAGATTGGATGTGCTGCCAAAGATGGTAAAGATAAGGATAATGAGAAAAGACAAAAGGAAATAAAAAAACAAAATAGTATGCCTTATCTCTAACCTAGTCAAACCTAAAATAGGTAACTTCAATTACTAACTACTTGAATATTGATTGGGGTAGTTTCTAAGTATTTGTATTCTTTTATACTTTGGTGTTTTTTTGTTAAGAGTTAATAAACTACCTTTTGTATTTAAAGGTAGAACCTAGATCAAATTAGGAGAGAGTTAATTTTGAGAAAATAATAGCAGAAGTTTTTACTATATCTTTTGTATCCAGAATTGAGTAATGAGAAAGTTGAATTTGTAAGAAGTTCATGAATTCTCTTGAAAAAGAATTGGATCTAAATTCTAAATGAGGAAGCCCCCCCTCAGAATGAACTACTATGAATATCTTGACCCTCTTTAATTATTAGTGTGTTGTGTAATTTGATTTTATTATTCAATTTGATTATATAAGTGTGATGCATGTGTGATACATAAGTGTGGAATATTTCTATAATTCTATCATAGCAATTTCATAATATATCTATTTAGTAAATTCAACATAAATTTATTGTACTGTAATTGAAAAAACAAGTTGATTTCTAAATCAATAATGCATATATAGTGCTGACACTCTTAAAAAACTTACATACCCAAGGTTGACAATTAATGTTTAATCAGAGTAGTGAATTTGGTAATTATTGGGTAATTAGTCTACACAAAAATGACCTACTTTTAAATTCATGAGACCAAATTTCAAATATTCTAAAAATATAAAAATAATGAATAATGAAAAAATAAAAACATTAAAATATTCAAAAATTCAAAATCAACATGACATGATTACTAGATTACATTATTTAGATATATTATTTATTTCATATTGGACATACTATCTAACATACTATTTAAAATATATTTTTTATCATTTTCATTTATTTCTTATTTTATTCCAACCAACTAGTAATGGCTAAGGTTTTCTTATCTTTGACCTTCCATTTTGAAGCTCATTGAAATCTATTGGTCTTACCATAGTGCCATCAACTATATCCTAAATATATATTTTCAATCAATAATAATTGTATCTAGATGTGTCATGTGTGGAAAGCTTTTC
Source organism: Torreya grandis (assembly GCA_037957365.1). Lineage (NCBI taxonomy): Eukaryota > Viridiplantae > Streptophyta > Pinopsida > Cupressales > Taxaceae > Torreya > Torreya grandis. Next base: position 2,048,490 of record JARHVA010002187.1, read on the forward strand.
CATAAAATTTGTCAATTGGATTTGTCCTTTCAATTTTATCCCTCTCAAAATTTTAACTTAGTGAGCATCATTTTCAACTGATAATGCATCCTTACAATAGTGGTGAATCCTACAATGACACTAAAAATACAATAATAACACTCTAAAACATGGGACTTGATAATAAAATTTGAATAAAACAACTAACAAAATATAAAAAATTAATTTAATATAAAACTTACCTAAGAAAACCATAAATAAATATAAACCATGGATTTAATAACATAAATCCAAAACAAAGACTTAAAACTTAAAACCACCAATTGTTTTTAGAAAATCACGGGTTTATAAAAATGTTGTAACACAACTATATACTAAGAGGGGGGAGGTGAATCAATAGATTGACTAACTTAGTCACTTCTTTTTAAACTTTTAATGAAGACTACAAATATATGTAGAGAACACATACACACAAATATGCATAACACTAGATATAGGATGGAAAACCCAATATGGAAAAAACCACCATGAGAATAGCTACTAGAATCTACTATTCTAATCTAGCCTCACATTCAAGAACCTCATTAGTTAAAATGTTTAAATACATTGACCTTAAGGAGACACTAATTCCCTAGTTTAAGAGAACCTACTCTAAGAAAGCACCAACTCTCTAACTGAGTACCAACTCATCTTATCTGATGGTACCCACCAATCAGATCTATAGTCAAAATATAGAGCTACAATTCCATATTACAATATTGATTCATTAATGAATCTAGTTCAATTATCTATTATAAGTCTGATATGTAGCTACTCATACTCTTCACATCTCTATTTTATCTTATCTTCCTCTCTTCCCCTCTATCTCTATCTCTCTATATTTATCTATTTGACACACTTCATCAATCACTTGTTTTTTGCCTATTTCTCTCTCAATTTAAATTTGTACATCACCAACAATAACAACATTAAGTTTGTATCTTAGATCACACACACACACACACACACACACACACACACACACACACACACACACACACACACACACACACGCACGCACGCACGCACGCACGCACGCACGCACGCATGCACGCACGCACACACGCACACACACACACATGCACACACACACGCATGCATGCACGCACACACACACACAAATATAGATGTGTTAGTAAACAATTATGAACACAAAGAAGATGTGAACCCTAGATGAAATGAATGTGTTAGTAAACAAGTATGAACACAAAGAAGATGTGAACCCTAGATGAAATGATTGTGTGTGTGTGTGTGTGTGTGTGTGTGTGTGTGTGTGTGTGTGTGTGTATACATACATACATACATACATACATACATATATATATATATATATATGTATGTATGTATGTATATGTATGTGTATATATATATATATATATATATATGTATGTATGTATGTGTGTGTGTGTGTGTGTGTGTGTGTGTGTATATATATATATATTTATGTATGTATGTATTTATGTGTATATAATCATTTCATCTATGGTTCATATCTTTTTTGTTTTCATACTTGTTTACTAACACATCATGTCAGTTCTAGACTCGATTCATATTTCTTAAATAAAAAGTTTCACGGATCTTGAACTCATGATCCACCACCATGATTCTTGGATTCATTACTATTTTCAGCATATGTTAGGATCTAGTTTTGATGCAAATGTATTATTACATAAATTTAATCAATCACCACAATCTATTTTATTGTCTATGTCGCATTTTATGACTTACTTGCATGTGTATACACATAATATTTTCATACTTTTATTGATTACTAATGCTTTATATCTTTTAGGAACCTATAAAGACTCAATCTATCTAAGTGCATGCCCTATGGGGTGCATTAAGAAAGGGGTGGGTATACCTTTGGTGCTTCATAGGATTGTTGTCCCTTTTTACACATTATTACCAATCCAACTAGTTCCTAAAACCTTTCCCTAAGCTATTTCTCCTCCCTTGCATAGTCTTCTAGTCTTTTTCCTCTTTATATCCTTCATTTCCTTGTTTGGCACCCTTTTTATTTGTTCATCATACTAGGTCGACCTGGTCAACCCAGTATAGCTTGTAGACATTTTACCTCCTTTGGTTTGTTAGCCTCCCAACCTACCTAGCATAGACCTAGTGAGTTAGCCTAAAAATGTGCTAGGTCAATCAAGTTGACCTAGCATAACTAATGTTCTCAAATAATTTTATGGTAAAATATTCCTATAAATACAAGGTCATTTTATTTATTGTTATAATATGAAATCAAGAGTTATTATTCATTTGTGCTTCTTTACAATCTACTCTTCCACCATTATACTTGAGGAGACTTAGTTTTAGTTTTTTATTCTGGAGAATCTAGTCTTATGGATAGGTCTTGGATGCTTTGGCCTAACAAAGTTATCCTTACAAACCACAAAAAATTCTTGTGAAGCCCCTTTACCAAAGGGAGAGATTGAGTCTCGATGGGTTCACATTTAGGTAAGTATATTCTAACTTTATTCTCCTCTCTTTTAGTAGATAGAAGTAGCATAAGTGTTATCTCAAATAATATTACTCTTCATATTCCATGTATTAGGGTGTTACTCATACTTAATTTATTTGATGTTACATATACTTTTTTTGATTGATTTGATTTACTAACCCCCACTTTGTGCCATAATATTTGTTGTGCACTATATTAGATTTATTTTTCTTGTTATATGATTAGTGAAATATTAAATCATAGGACTCTTTTAGGGTTGTTATGTGATTGTGCTAGACTATAGTCTTTATAACCCTATCTCACATGGTGTGTTGCAACAAGTGATCCCATAATCAATTCTATTGGACTCTCACATTGGTCATGCTCCCACTTAGTAATTATATGCTCCCTAATAAGAAGTGTAGGTGTGCTCTATCCCATCCAATCCAAGATTAATTTATGGACATGATGCATTTATGATTGCATACATTCTAGTGAAATTGATGTGAAACAAATCCTTATAGGATTTATTTCACTTGTTTCATTTTGATTCATCATTATTTTTATCATATATCTATTGTGCTTGATCAACCTTGTCAACCTAGTTTATTTATCTCTATGTGTAGGTTTATAGGAATAGGTAACTAGCTCGACCAGCTCAACCTAGTACAAGTTTTAGAACTTGTGAAATTTTATTCAAACAATTAGATTGACCAAATTGACTTAGTGTATTTTTTTACCAAATTTTAGACTTATTATTCAGTCAATGAGGTCAACTAGGTTGACCTAGAGCATTTTTACCAAGTTCCTATATTGCTTGGTCGACCAACTTGACCATTTTGTAGGTTTTTAATAGTTTTATTCAAGGTTTCAAATCATAAATATTCTCCTCTTTATCTATAAACCATTCAAATGAGTTTTTAATTCTCTGTATCTTTTTTTTTGTACTTTACTTTCATAGTTTGTAGTCTTTAAAACTATCCTTGCACAATCAACAAGGTTATCCTAGTTAACCTAGTTATGTGTTCTTTCATAACTTTATATAAACTTTTTAATCTTACCTATGTCATAAAAAATCCAATGAATTTTATGGTTTATAAAATATATGAGTAAAACTAAAGATATAGGAAAAATAAGAAACATGTTTATTCTACTAGGTCAACCTAGTGCTTTTTTTGGCTTCTATGCACTATATTGGATCGACCTGGTCAACCCTATATAGTATATAGGCCTTGTCTTCTATGCTAGGTCAACTAGGTCAGACCTTTACTATTTTTTTCTTTATTTAATTTCTAATTTAGATTTTTACCTTCCCTATATGTCTAACTTAATTCTCTATATGTATGACTTAGTGTTTTATTTATGTCTATTATTATTATTATTTAACATTCTTTTATTTTTATCCTCAAGTATCATTTACCCAATTATAAACTTATTGAATAGCCTAAATACATTTAGATACTCTATTGGGTTCTCTTTTATTCTTATGTTTTCCTATCTCTTCTTCCTCTTTTTAGCTATTGGGGCATCTTGCAATGCCCATCCACATATTACTCTAGCCTTTGGGGCATCTTGTGATGCCCACCTACATGCCATTTCAGATTTTGGGGCATATTCTAATTCCCATTCCCATATTCACTTACTCTTTTTGGAATCTTATGATTTCCACTCTTATTCTCCATTACATGCTACCAAACTAATTCAACTCCAAGAAACCTTCTGAGACACATAGGCTTGTCTCTCACATGCTCATCACTGATATAATCATTAATATAGGATATATTTCCTTCTTGTCATGTTTTCTGTATATATCTATCTAACAATTTTTTATGTTACTTAAGTGAGAAATTTCCTTCCTTTCACAAACCTTTAGTCCTCTTTTTCAGTATTTTGGTTTCTTGATATACCATAGTCTTCTTTATCTTCTTGCATTTTCTCATGATTTTCACACCCCTTGGGGGTTTTTATTTTATGAGTTGATTTATAAGACCATGGATATGTCCCAACATCCCTCACAAAACCACCATCTTTTAATTATTTTCCTTAGGTTTTCTTTTTGTTGCTTGCCAATGTTGTTCTGACATCCTTTGGGTTTTTATTTGTGAGGTGCTTTATCAAAAGTCTCCCTCAATTTTTACTTATTCACACCCTCATGGGTCTCTCTTTTATGAGTTGATTTATAATACCATGGGTATGACCTAGCCCTCCTCATAAAATTACCATTATTTTTATGTTCTTGATCCTTGTTCTTAAACTTTAGCTTTTGCTTCTTTTGCTAGATGAAATTTGCAAACAATATATGTTAGAATGTTTTCCTCCATTTCCCTCTTTCTTATGATAAGGAATCACAACTTTCTATCATTGTATCCTTTATTTTTACCCTTTGTCATATTTTTTTTTTTAATTTTAAGAAATTTAAATTATTCCATATATCATTCCTCTTGATTTCTCCTTTCTCTCATCTCCTCATTAGATAAAGTAAGATCAAAGTCAAGAGAACACTTTTATTTCACCTTGATTTATGAGACTCTTAGAACCCATGTTTTTTGAAATTTTTCTCTCTTAGAAACCATGTCCCAAGTTTTAAAATGAAAGTCATCTTTAGCACCCATGTTTGGTTTTCTAAATCCCTATGGAGGAGGAATAGAAAAATTCATCAAGAAAGTTAAAATTCAAATCATTTGGAAATAAAATGCAATGATATTTAAAAGGCAACATATAAATCTCAAAAGTCAAATTCACACCAAAATATTTGATTAGAAGCACATCTCCTATCTCTAATCAAAGATAAAACTCCACAATCAGCTTCACATAGAGATAAATTACTTTGGGGTGTGGTAGGCCATTATATTGGAATGAAGGAATTTAAAAAACTCTATGGTGCTACCTACTTTCTCATGCATTTACCCAATATTTTTAGTAGACTGACAAATCTATAAGGGGTCTAGAAGAATAGGGAACATGTCATAGGGAAGTAGGTCTATTATAATTTTTATGAATTTAACATTCATGGGATGATCTATATACTTCATTTGTTGACCCAATGCTTGTGTGGCTAAGAGAAGTTATTCATAAGTCCTTAAGGTTGAAAGCCCTCTTGTTTTGACAAACCTAATTTGAGTGTCTTGACATTGATAAAGAGTTATCTCTACCTTGGTTTTTCCCTCATTCTCCCCTCCATCCATTTCATTTACCCCACTTGAGAGACAAATTGTGATTCCAAATCTATTTTCCCTCTTACTCTAATTCCTTCTTCTTTATCTCTTAAAAACATGCTAGCACTACTTTGTTCTAGTTTTATCTATTCTTAAATAAAAACATGTTTGAGAAATTATGTATTTCTTCTTTCTTTATTTACACCATCATTTTACATTTAATAAACTTACTTTACCCTCCTTTTTCTTTTTATCATGATTTTGATGTCTTGTTGTTATGAACACCTGAGTTTGCACCCTTTTTCCATTGTTAAGTGAGATGTGGATTCTTACTGCTCACTCAATAATGTTATTTTCCCTTTTATGCATCACTTTTTCCATTGATAATTGAGATGTGGATTGTTATTGTTTAGTCATCAATGTTATTTTACCATTTTTTCTTTTTATTTAGTCTTTTTACCATTTGTTTTTATTTTTCCATCTTTTTTGACATGTGTCCTTGGTTTAGCTTGGTGAGTTTACCTTTCTTACTCTAGGATATCTTCTCTGAGTTTTTCAATCTTTATTAGCCTTGGATTTTCAATTCCCTAATTTAATCTTATTTGTTTGACTTGGTCATTTGGTCTAACATAACACCTATTACCCTAACTTGCCAAATTTACCAAGTACATCCCATCCTCATACCACCAGCTATCTTGGCTTCTTTTATGTTTTTATGTTTTTTCTCTTTAGTTTTGTATTATTGGGTTTGTCAAAAGTAATCTCTACACACTACACAATAAAAAATAACAACACAGTAGACAACCATCCCATGATAAAAGGTAAGTTAAGGTATGTATTGTATTAACTTTTTAGTTATTTGCTTTTTAGATTAGTTTCCCTTTCAATCATTTACTTTCAGCTATTTTATGATTTTAAATTACTATAACTTTTTTTAGCATCAACATTGTGTGTGTCCTTATGTTATTTCTCAAAGTAACATCCCTTATTACACCTTAGTGACACATGATAATATTCAAGTGGGGCATATGTATACATAATATTTTCACACTTTTATCGATTACTAATGCTTTTCATCTTGTCGGAACCCATCACGACTCAATATCTCTAAGTACATGCCCTAAGGGGTGCACCAAGAAAGGGGTGGGTAGACCTTTTGTGATTTGTAGGATTGTTGTCCCTTTTACCACATTATTACCAATCTAACTAGTTCCTAAAACCTCTCCTTAAGATATTTATTCTCCCTTACATAGTCTTATAGTATTTTTCCTCTTTCTATCCTTCATTTCCTTCTTTAACACCCTTTTGACCTATTTAGCATACTAGGTTGACTTGGTTGACCTAGTATAGTTTGTAAACATTTTAGATCCTTTGGTTTGTTAGCCTCTTAGTTGATCTAGCACATACTTAGTGAGTTATCTTAAAAACATGATAGGTCAACCAGGTTGACCTAGCATAACTAATGTTTCCAAATAATTTTAGGGTAAGATAATCCTATAAATACAAGGTCATTTTGGTCATTATTATAATATGCAATCAAGATTTATTATTCATTTGTGTTTATTCACAATTTGTTCTTCTACCATTCTACTTGAGTAACCTTAGTTTAGGTTTCTTATTTTGGAGAATCTAGTCTTGTGGATAGGTCTTGGATGCTTTGGCCTAACAAAGTGATCCTTACAAACCAAAACAACCTATTGTAAATCCCCTTTGGCCAAGGGAAAGATTGAGTCTTGACAGGTTCACATTTAGGTAAGTATATTCTAACTTTGTTGTCCTCTCATTCAGTAGATAGAAGTAGCATAAGTGTTGTCTCAAATAATATTAATCTTCATATTCCATGTATTAGGGTGTTACACATACTTACTTTATTTAAAGTTCACTATACATGTTATGATTGATTCAATTTACTAACCCCCACTTTATTCCACAAGCTTTAGTGTAAACTAGATTATATTTAGTTTTCTTATTATTAGATTAGTGAAATATTAAATCATAGGAATCTTTTAGAGTTGTTATGTGATTGTGTTAGACTATAGGCTTTAGAACCCTATCTCACATGGTGTGTTGTGACAAGTGATCCTCTAATTGGGTCTAGTGGATCTTCACATTGATCATGCTCTCAATTAACAATTGTATGTTCCCCAATTAGAAGTATAGGTGTGCTCTATCCCATCTAATCTAGGATTGATTTATGGACATAATACATTTTCAATTACATACAGAATGTTCTTGCATGTTCCACTACTTGACTATTGGGATGAACATATCTTTAAATATTGACCATAGATCTTAAGTTTTGTGTCATGATATAATGATCCTTATTTAATTTCATCAACTTGAAAATGCATCCATTGGATCAAGTTTTTAAAGGCTCATGCACTTTGTTGGATCCTTGTACACTTTTAGACTTTAACTGTATGACTTTAAAACACATTCATTAAATATTTTGATTCGAGCTCCCACATAAAATTAGATGTTAAAAGTAGTATGAACTTTATCTCTGCTTGTCATTAAACATCAAGATCTTAATCTCATTTTTTTGCTTCCTAAGTATTTGGAATGAATACGCTCCATCAATCTTGTTAAACTAGATTGATCTTTAACTTGCCTCTATCTCATTAAACATTGAGCACTTGATCCCATTGAGTCTACTCACTCTGTTAAATATTCATTACATGCTCACATGCTCACCATTTGATCTTTTAACAAGATCAAAATTTATCACTATCAAGCTCCTTTAATGTGACACTTAGCTCCCTCACATGCCTTCTCTACCTTTGTTGTCAGTTCCCTCTATTGAGACACTTGACATTCCCATGTTAATCCTTGACCTTTTGAATTTAAAATATTTCATAGATTTAATATTTAGGCTCTATAATTGTGACACTTATCACTATCTCATTTACTCAGAGGTGCCTTTGACAAATTGAATTTGCTATGCTTCATTGTATCTTGAATGTAAGATTGAGTGCTAATCATTGATTGAAATAGGACAAATATTAAGTTGAGGACTTAGGAAATATAAAGTCTTAAAACATTACTTGAACCAATAATTACTAGGTTGAAGGGGCTAGTTACATAATGATGATAAGGACTTAAGTTATGACTTAAGTAACCGGTTCCCATCTATATCTAGTCAACATAAAAATAGAACATGCCTGTGACTGACATGGATTAAACCCTTAGGGTTTAACTTAGAAACCCTATAATTTTTTAAAGCAAAGATAAATCAATTCTAAGCTCATTTATTCTCAATTGAACCTATGTACCATATATTTAAGATGATATTGAAAAATGTGTAACAAATATTCTATTAATTACTCTTCAAGTGGTCTAGAAATGGTCTCTATAAAAGTATGACAACTTTGAATTGTGCAACTATAAAACATGATCTTCTCTCCATCAATCTTCCCTGATCCTTTGACATTAATGACATACATAATGCCCATTTTGACATAAATGAAAATAATATGGCCAATAATATCCCCCTTTGGCATTGATGGCAAACTAAATGCTCTGATCTTATAACACTATACTCCTCTAGCATTGCTTGTATTGGCTTCTAATGAACTTGAGCTAAAACTGTTCATACCAAACTTGTTCCCCCTTAGGCAATGGAACATTTGCTTAAAATTAACTTGAACACATGATCTTCTCTTGTGAAAATTTTATATATGAAAATTTCAATTTTTCTCCCCTTTTGACATCAATGGTAAAGGGACTCTAACTTTCTCATAGTTTATCCAAATTTTTCTCACCCTTTATTAGATAAAGGAGTTTATCCAAGAATCTACAACTTTCAACTCATTAGAAATTTGAAAAAATATGCATACTTGAGTTAAATTTTCTCTCTTCTTCTAGGGATTAATAAGACTTTTATGATACTCCCCCTATACTCATACCCTATCACTAGGATCTAATAATTTGATGTAGGAGTGACCACTCTAAAATTATGTATCAAATACTCAAATTGTTTCTTGGGAAGAGGTTTGGTGAATATGTCTATGATTTGATCCTATGTTGTCATATATTCCATTGTGAATTTTTGATCTACAACCTTGTCATATATTCCAATATTTCCTTATTCCTTATAATAGTTTCATCCTCATTGAGCTTGTTTCTAAACCCCCACTTTGTACATATTACATTCTTGTTTTAATGTCTTAGAACAAATTCCCATGATTTTTTATTTTTAATTTGGCTTGGTTCTTCTTCCATGGCTATCAGCCAATTCTCATGTTTGTTATCTTCAACATAACTCTTAAGCTCAATATCAGACATTAAAGCAAAACTTACTTGTTCTTTGTTCATTATAACTCTTCTCCTTATCTAAAATCCTTCATTTTTATTTCCAATGATCTAATCTATAGGATGATCCTTTTGAAAAAATCTTGGATGTGGATTTTCATTTACTTCCTCAAGTTCTTCATTAGCTACTTTTTATTTATAATTTGATTATTATTCATAGATGTCTTTTTCAGGTTTAACTTATTTCAAACCTTATTCAACCTTAAAATTGATGCTCTCTATAATCTTTTGAAGCCTTTGTTGTAACATATATAGGCTTCACTTTAGTTAGAATAACCAAGAAATATTCTTTCATCACATCTTGATTTAAAGCTTCCCAACTTATCTTATTTTCTCCTTATGTAACATTTTATACCAAACAATTTAAAGTACTTAACAAAGGTAGACTTTCTATACCATAGTTCATCAAGAGTTTTATCACTATTTACCCTCAATTGGACTCTAACAAAGATATATACTATTATTTAGACTAGTTCTCTCTAGTATCCATCAGGTAACTTGTCCTCTTTTAGCATTATTTTGGCCATCTCCTTGACTATCCTATTCTTTCTTTCAACAACTCCATTCTATTATGGGTCCTTGATGTAGAGTAATGCCTTTCGATTCCATGCTTATAATAGTACTCTATGAACTCATTTGAGGTGAATTCTCCACCTTTATCAAATATTATACATTTGATTTTTTATCCAATATCATTCTCCACCATGGCCCTAAATATCTTGAATATCTCAAATACCTGAGAATTATCCTTCAAAAATGTTACCCATGTCATTCTTGAGTAATAATCTACAAATAACATGAAGTATGTATCTCCTTTAGATCTTCTTGTCTTTATGGGACCACAAATATTAGTATGAACTAATTCTAGAGTCTTTGTAATTACATACTCCTTTGTTTGAAATATGACCCTTGTCTACTTGCCTTGTTGACATTCCTTGCAAGTAGTGTCTATAAGTTTGGTTATCTTAGGCATGTTTCTAACATAGCTATTTGAACTCACCTTTACCAAGTTATCAAAATTGATATGGCCCATTATTCTATGCCATAACCAACTCTCATCAATCTTTCCTATCAGGCAATTATTACCATTCACTTCACTAAGATTATAGATATTGCTTTTAGTTCTTGTTCCTTTAGCAAATAATCTTCTATATCTCTTTCAACCTTATACATTAAATATGACCTTATATCCATTGTCACACATTTGGATAACACTTAGTATATTATGCTTCAATCCTTCAACATAAAGGACATCATGTGTAGTAAGTTTTCCATCTATGTTCAAGGTTCCTTTACCTCAGATATTTACTATAGTATTGTCTCCCAAGTTGATAGATCCTTCCTTAAATTTTCTCAGTTTGATGAAATTACTCTTGTCACCAATCATGTGTTTAGATAAACCACTATATATTACCCATAAATTTTTATCCTAGGCATGGAATGAATTTTAAACAATCATAGATTGATATTTCACTTTCCACACATCCTTGAGTTTCTTATTTTGATTATTTTTCTCCTCAAAAACTTGTGAACCTTTGTTCCCACTGGGAGGCATGCCTTTATTTTCACTTTGTGTTTTTGATCTTACAAAGTTTATTATATATTATTTAATTATGTGACCAAAATTATTATAATTATAACATATTACATTTTTATCTAATAAAGGTGTAAATGAATTTTTTCTTAAAAAAATTGTTCTCCTTTTAGGTACAAATCTAAAATCACTATCCCTATGACCAAACTAATTATAAATATAAAAATAACCATAGAAATATGAGGAATACCTAGTCATAGCATTCCTTTGTGTAGGATGAGGATGTCTTCTAAACTCTAGCTTCTTTAAGTCATTCAATCTTGTGTAACCATCTATATCAACTACCTTTGTGTTCTGCATCTTTCATGAGTTTGAAAAGATTTGTTCATTACTCTTCTTTCTTTCTTAAAGATTATTTTCTCCTTAAAATTTCTTTGCTCCTGATTCTCCTTCTACTTTGAAGTTTTCATATAAGTTAGTAGATGTACTAGTTATGGGAATTCTCCATTTTTCATGACCAATATCAGATCTCTCTATTGACTAATTTTTGCTCACAGGCAAAATCATGGTCACCTCCTCCCCTTGCTATTCAAAAACAATCATTTCCAAGTTATACAGTTCATGTCATGGTTCTTCAGCTTGATTCATTCATCTTCAAGTTCAACTTCCTTGTTTCGAGCTTTGGTTCAGTGGCCTAGTTCTCATTGGTTCTCCATTGATTCATCTCTTGAGTTATCGACCTAATTCATTAGTCGGCTCATTCATTAGTCAGCTCATTGGTAGGTTTGGCACGTAAATGGTTTATGTTTAGTTGGCTAACAAGTACTCTAAATGTTCAAATGCCCTTTCAGAGGGCAGGCATTTCAAGGTAAAGGATTGGGCAGGTTTGATTTTGTTTAAAGTTTCATCTTGTTCAAACTATGTTAAAGCCCTAAATTCCTTTAGACTTTTTGCCCGAAGGAATTCCTTTAGACAAAAAGTCTAAAGGAATTTAGGTGCAGTCCAATACAAAGCAAAAGGGCAGAAAGAATTTTTGTAGACTTTTTGTCTATGGGAAATTGTCTGCGGATAAAAGTCTGTGGAAAATACACGAAGCCACAAGACCCGGGGAAAAGTCTGGGGACACAAGCAACTTGCCGAAGGACCCTGAAGGGCAGGTGCCCTTGTGGGGGACTCTTAGCCAAATGCAAGGGAATTTTTCAAAGGGCTAAAAGAGCCAGAAGAGACAAGATAGGAAAGAGACAAAGTGGTCCAGATGGCAAATGGAAAGCGATTTATTACCTGATTATTCCCAAATGGTGCACATAGCAAAATAACATGGCTCATGAATTTTAAAAGGGGACAAATTTCAATTTGTTGGCAAAAAGAGGTGCAGTCTATGTTTCCACTTTAATGCTTGAATGCCAAAGTCAAATTTAGTAATTAAACAACATGGTTCCAGTAGGCCTCTTCTAGAAAGATGACATCGGCAACAGTATTTTCCTCTTCCCAATGAAGGGATGCATAGTCTACTTGTAAAGAGGGAGTGCCAAATGGGCCTCATTGCTTCTCATATATATTGTGAACTTGTCATTTTGTAAGGATCTTTCAAATTTTACAAGGCATAGCTCTGCTAAAATTTCCACCTAAATCAAATAAATAAATTTTTTACCTCTTCTTGGATAGATATTCTATGTATGCCTTGAGTGTTAATTTGTGTTTAGTCATTGTCTTTGATGCTCTCACAAGTTCAACACCAATACAACAGTTATCTACAAGGTGCCATTTTTCAGCTGACAAGAGAAGAGCTCTATTTGGAAGTATAAAACAAAGGAATTTATAGTGTGCATTTCACAGTATTTTGGTGAGTCTCTATTTTTGTGTTTTCATAAGAACCCCCCTGTCATTTTCTTGCAGCCTGGTCCTTCTGCCAAGTCTAAAGTGTATGTATGTTGTTTTTTGTCTGATTTTGAGTGTGGATGTGAGAAGGTCAACTTATTTTGGTGCATCACCTCTTTAGAGTAGTTTGTATTCTTACAATCTCCTTTCCCTTTTCATTCCCCCCATTATATATATATATATATATATATATATGTATGTATGTATGTATGTATGTATGTGTTAGCACTTGCTAAATTAAATGATGCATCAAAGGGACCTAGCCCTTATCTAGAGAATCTCCCCTCCAGCTTCACCAGTCCCACATATGAGAGGGGAGTTTCCATGTTGCGAGGAGAAGGCAGGAGCTCAACTTCCTGCTAAAGGGTGCAATTTCCTGCATCAGCACTCTCTTTTGAAGTCTTTTGAAAGTTGATCAATTCATCAAGAATTCCTAATCATCCTTTTAGATTCAAACCTATGTCTATTTATCCTTTATCTTTATCAAGTTATTTTCTCAAATCCACTGTTTTTGCTTCTAACTTCATGCACTCATTAGATTTAGATTGTAGTTCAATTTTGACTACATCTTCTATTCTTTTGGCCTCTTTAACTTGTGTGTTTAGGCTAGCCACCATCTTATAAAAAAAAATTAATACTTTTAGACATTTGTAACAATATCCTTTTGTTCAAGCTTCTTCTATTTTGAGTTATCTTTTCTTAGCTTGTCAATTTCATCTAGAGCATAGATGAGTTTACACTCTAGATCCACTTTTCCTTCTTCTTCCTCATCTGAGTAAACAAATTCTTCTTGATCCATATAAGATAATCCTAATGTCATGAATAGGACTTCCATATACTCATCCATAAAAACATAGTCATTATCATCATCATAACTATCACAATTATCAAATGAATCACTATTGTCTTTTGTATATAAGCCTTTCTTGTTTTTGAAGTTCTTCTTCTTGGAATGTTGGGGTTTCAAATTTTTAATATCCTCTTATTTCTTAGAGTTATATTTTTTATTATAAAGGGTATTTAGCAAAAAAATTTCCTAATTTACCACAGTTAAAGAATTTAAAGGGTAACTTACATTTGTACTTTCTAGACCTTTTTTTTAATCTTCTGACAAATTTGGATTCTTCTTCATCAATATCCTTAAATCCAAATGTAAGTGATTCTAATTTTACTAGTTTAGATGCTTTGAATGTAACTTCTCTCTTGAAAGTATATGTTTCTCCCATTCTCATCTCATAGGCTATGAATGTTCCATGCAAGTCATCAATAGGGAGTTTATCTAGATCTCTTACTTCCTTTATTATAGAGTCTTTTTAGTCATACCTTGATAGTAGAGATCTTAAGACATTTTTGACAATGATAAAATATTTCATCTCTTCTCCAAGGCCTTTAATTGCATTTAATATTTCATCTACTCTGAGGAGGTATTCTATAGTTTTCTCTTGTTCATTCATTGTAAGGATTTTAAACATGCCTATAAATGTTTTTAGCTTGGCCTACTTTACCTTTTCATCACCTTAATAGATAATCTTTAATTTTTTCTAGATATCTTATGTATTTTTACAATGCATCACTTTGAAAAAATCTTAATTTTATAATCCATATAGAATAGCATTTTTATCCATGACATTACTCTCATATGCTTTCTTAGTAGCCAAGTTAGTAGGAGTTGTAGTAGGAGCTATATATCCATTTAAAATAGACATCCATACATAAAACCATAATGAATATAAATATTACTCCATTCTAATGCTTTGAAATGCATAATTTGATCCATCAAAGAGAGGTGCTTTACTTTGAGGAAGAGCCTTCTTGACTAGCCATTTGTGTTTACCATCCAAGATCTCCTTGAGATGATTAAGCTTCTTCTAAGGAACCAAGGCTATGATACTAGTTGTTAAAACACAACTATCTAGTGAGAGGTGGGGTGAATCAGTAGATTGACTAACTTAGTCATTTATTGAAAACAAATTTAATGTAGATTAAAAATATATGTAGAGATCACATACACACAAATATGCATAACACTAGATATACCATGTTAAAACAATATGGGAAAAACCACTATGAAAATAGATGATATAATCTACTTTTCTAATCTAGCCTCACATTCAATAACCTCACTGGTTATAATTTTTAAGGGCACTGACCCTAAGGAGACACTAATCCCCTAGTTTAAGAGCACCTACTCTAAGGAAGCACTATCTCCCTAACTAAGCACCAACTCAGCTTATCTTATGGTACCCACCAATCAAATATATAATCAAAATATAAATATACAACTCCAAATTATAATATTGATTCATAAATGAATCCAATTCAATTTTGTATTATAGTTTTATTCTATAACTATTCATGCTCTACAAATCTCTCTCTTCTCTTCTCTTCCTCTTTTCCCCTTTGTCGTTGTGTCTCTATATTTATATATTTGACACACTTCATAAATCACATGATATTTACCTCTTTCTCTCTCAATTCAACTTTGTAAAACATCAATAGAAATAGTAACAATTTTTATCGTAAATGACATATATAAGAATTTGATCTAGGGTTTGCATCTTCTTTGTGTTCATACTTGTTTACTAACACATCACACTAGTCATAGAATTAGTTAATAATTATTAAACAAGTTTATTGTGTCTTGAACTCATGCTCTACCACTATTATTATTTGTTTTATTACTATTTTTAGCATATATTAGGCTTTAGTTTTGATTCACATGCATTATTACATAGATATTATCAATCACCACAATCTATTTCATTGTCTATGTCACATTTTATAGCTTACCTACATGTTATTTCATGTTCCATCACTTGACCATTAGGATGAATATATATTTAAATATTGACCATAAATAGTAAGTTTCATGCCATGATCTAATGATCCTCACTCAATTTGATAAACTTTAAAATACCTCTGTTAGATCAAGTTTTGACAGGCTCACATGCTCTATTGGATCCTTGTACACTTCTCGACTTTAACTATTCAACTTTAAAATACATTTATTGGATCTTTTGATATGAGATCCCACATGTCATTATATCTTCAAATTAGCCTAAATTTTATCTCTAATTATCATTAAAAATTTATCTCTTAATCTCATCTCATTACTTCTTAAGTCTTTGGAATGAATATGTTTTGTTGATCTTATCAAACTAGCTTGGTATTTAACTCACCTCTATCTCATTAAACATCAAGCACTTAATCCCATTGAGTCCACTCACTCCATTAGATCTTCATTGCATGATCACATACTCACCATTCAATCTTATGACAAGCTTAAACTTTATCTCTGATGAGCTCCCTTAATGTGACCCTTGTCACCCTTGCATGCATTCTACACCTTTTCTTTTAGTTCCCATTATTGAGACACTTGGCATTCTTACGTTAATCTATGACCTTTTGACTTTCAACCACTTTTTATATTTACTATGCAAGATCCATGATTATGACACTTATCACTATAACATTTACCTAGAGGTGCCTTTGACAAATTGACTTTTCTATGCTTCATTAGATCTTCAACATATGATTAAGTGTTAACCATTGATCAAGATGGGATAAATTTTAAGTTGAGTACTTAGGAAATATAAAGTATTAGAACATTGATCGAGTCAGTAATTACTAGGTCAAATGGGATGGTTGCATAATGACAACAAGAACTTAAGTTTTAACTTAAGTAACTAGTTCCCGTCTATATCTAGTCAACATAAAAATAGAACATGCCTATGAATGCCATGCTCTAAACCATAGGGTTTAATTGAGAAACCCTATAATGTCTAAGATAAAAGATAATTAAATTTTAAGCTCATTTATTCTCAACTAAAATATGGACCATATATTTAAGATGTTATTAAAAAACCCATAACAGATCTTCTATTAATTGCTCTTCAAGTGGTTTAGAAATGGTCTTTGTAAAAGCATGACAATTTTACACTATACAATTATAAAACTTGTTATTCTCTCCATCAATCCTACCTAATCCTTTGACATTAATGACATTCATAATGCTCCTTTTGACATCAATTACAATCATATGGCCAATAAAAAATTATGGATTGATGTAGGTTATCATTACAATCAAATTTAAAAAAACCCTAAATCTAACTCTACTTGAGGATCACCATTATTTTAAGATTATCAAGGATGAAACTATAGTAATTTATGGATATGATGAGATTTTATAGAAGCTATGAATATGGAAGAATAGGACAACAAAAATAATATATCCTTGGATGGTAGAATAGGATTGAAGACAAGTTTAAAAAGAGAGTCATTGTTCTAGCATTGTAAGTAGGTGAATATTATTTTTAATCCTATCAAGCGTTAGATAAGAGTTTGGTTATTTTAATCATTCTGGACCCATAATAGGAAGAGTATAATCTCTATACCATGGGGATGCCTTGAGAGGGCTAAGACCTACACCATGGCTATAAATCACTTCAATATAATACCTATATGGATATTCAATTGTTACCTTTAAAATAATTTTTAACATAATATTGATAAAGGGATCTTCAAACAAAAAATTTTCAAATAAATATACATTACACAAAATCTTAATATTTAGAGAGTTATGAGAAAACTCCCACTGAATGTTTTTTGATGCTCTTAAGAGCTTCAAACCATAACATATTGTATGGATATAATTTTTTTTGTATTTTTTAATATAAATGGTGGACATAAAGAGAATTATTGAATTGTGGATGGAATAAACAATGTTGAAAGGAAGAATAATGAGTAGATGAATGGTGAATGACAAGTACTTGCACATGGTCTACACTACAAAGGATTACTAATATTAAATCAAAGTGAACAAATGTAAAAAACTTCCCATTGAATGTTTTTTTATGCTATTAAGAGCTTCAAATCATAACACATTGTATGGATGTAATTTTTTTTTTAAAATATAAATGGTGGACATAAAGAGAATTTTTGAAATATAGATGGAATGAACAATGTTGAAAGGAAGAAGACTAAGTAGATGAATGGTGAATGAAAAGTACTTTCATATGGTCTACATTGTGATGCTCTAGTATATAATATATTTTATGAAATAAAAATGGATAGAAAACACAAATTGGTCCAATAATTTGATCTGATACCAAAATGATAAAATTAATGAAAGAGTAAAATGGTCAAATTGAGGTTGATCACAATAACATGTTTTATTCAATGAGAACAATACAATTATATATTAGTTCTCCTATAACTACTCTCCCTATTAATAGGTTAGTTTTTATAAAAATCTAACTAGCCTATAATCCTTTCTCAATAGCCTCACCTAATCTCTATGTGATTTGTTTACCAAATCACTTACATCAATTTATTAACAAACTAATATCTCACCAATGTGAGTACAAATAATATTATCTCCAATAGTTTATTATAAGGAATATTATTTATATACACACATGTATTACATAGTATATAAGTGTTATGTAGGACATATAGGTTACACATAGAAATATAGATGTTGGTCTTATTGAGATCAACATGCCTAGTTTTCCAAAAATGGTGATCCCATGAAAAATATGGATCATTCACACTAAGATTTACCTCACCTTTGGTACCACATGACTAAAACCACCCTTGTATGACTTGAAAGATTTATAAGTCATGTTAATTCATGAAAAGTATCAATATTTAGGTAAAACCTTTAGGGGAGGCATGGATTTATTTGAATAAGGAGAGGAAGGATGAAAAGTATCAATATACTATCACAACTTGTGACAATGGGTATAATAATGATTATTTATCCCATGGAAGAAACATATAAGCTTGAGAGTGGTCTTAGGATAAACACTCATGAAAAGAGGTATAATAGGAGTGAAAAAAGATGGAGAGTAATCATCAACCTATTTGGTGGGAAACAGAGCCATCTTAGGCAAGGGAAGAAAACCATCACCAAGGGAAGGTGGTGATGGAGGAGGAAAAGAACTAGGCTTAATGGAAATAGTAATGGGATGAGAAATAGGGGTAGAATCAGTAACAATAGGAGTGGGAATAGGCTCAACTATATAAATAGAAATAATAAGCTCTGATAAGGTCTCTAATGAGGGAGGAATTATATATATATATATATATATATATATATGTATGTATGTATGTATGTATGTATGTATGTTTATATATATATATATATATATGTATGTATGTATGTATGTATGTGTATATATATATACACACACACACACACACATACATACATACACACATATATATACATACATACATACATATATATACATACATACATACCATGAACATACTCATATGAGGATCCTAAAAAAATAGAGGTGTTAATACCATATCTACCTTATGATAAAAAGGAAAAATAATAATATTAGGAATTTTAAATGAAGGAAGATGGTAAAATACATGAAAAGACTCAAGAAAATAAGAATGATAACAAATAATCTCAACATCATGGGCCTGTACAAGACCACCTAAGAGTGGATCATCTAGGGAATAACCATCATCATAATCTTGGGTATGAAGATCAATGACACAAGTAGGGATGAACTTATCATCTGAGGAAGTGTGATGAAGATAATGCCAATTCTTGGTTAATACGATGGAAATATCATCACAAGTAGGCTTTTGATAACAAGTCTACAAGGAAGTATGAAGTTGTGAGATGAGATGAGGTGAGAGATCAAAAGTTGTATTTTTTAGGTTAATCTCATTAGGTTCATCATCATCAGAATATAAAAGGTTAGGAGGAATGTTCCTAATGATTTTTGGATACCCATTGTAACCTCAGGTTAAATTAATGGGAAAATTGAGATGATGTGACACATGAAATGGAATGCTAGGTAAAGGTTCAAGAGTAGGAATATTGAAGACACCATGGTCTTAGAATTATTCAAAATTATAAGTGTTAGTGTCACCTTGAATCCTATAAATGGCTCCATTATGAGGGAATTTAGCACATTGGAAGGCAGAAGAAGCAATAGCTCTCATATGGTGAGTCCATGGCCTACCAAGTAAGATGTTATAAAAATGGGGAAAGTTAAATATCATCACCTTCATATGAATGGTGATTTTTTGGATGGTAATGGTAATCCACACACAACCTAGGGAGGCATTTACCTTCTATTATAACCTTGGTAGGTGTTGCGTGTAGACTTGAGATTATATTCTGAATATTTGAGGGTCTTAATGAAGTCAAGAGAGGTAATGCAAGTGTTAGAACCATCATCAATCAATGGATACTAAACTTGAATATCACCAATTTAAACACTAATGAATAAAGGAATATCATCCATATAAATCAAAATCTCATCAAGAATCATAGAATCTATGATAAATTAAAAGGAAAGAGAATTTTCAATTGTTTCATCAACATTGATAGACATATCTTCACATTGTTGTAATATACTATCCTTGAATCTAGATAAGGCTACCTCTCATCCTACTAGGGGAGGATGAGGGAAATTGATCACAAATAATAATTTCATAGGATGGTTTTTATGACATGAATAAGTCCTCATAAGCTCAAGGAATGGAATTTAGGATGGGAGATTAGTGAGTTCCATGATGGGATCCCACTCATCGTAACCCATAATAAGGTTGTTAGATATAGGTGCATAATGAATAAGGAGGTCCTCAGAAGGAGGAGATAAAGAACATTGTAATTTATGTTGGTAATAATAAGAAGGTTTGGAACAAGGTTACAAATTATGTTGTGATGATGAAGTATCTAGTTTAAGTTAATTTGGAGAAGTGGTAGAAGTGCTAGTATAAATTTGAGTATCATTAATGTTGGAAGCTGGAGGAAAAGTGGTAGAAATAGAAAAGGAAGTGTTATCAAGGGGAGAATCAAAAATTGAATCATAAAAAGTAATAAGGTCATCTTTCCCCAAATCATTTAAATGAGTTAGAGAAGAATTGTGGATAAATCAATATGTTCTATATGAAGGAAGAGTGTAGATAGGTTGAGAATCCATAAAATCAACCACCCTTGCATATTAGTCATGTTAACCACATTCTCTTCAAAATTGGGTTCAACAAGAATTTATACATTATTGGTGGAAAGGGTGGATTTATCATGATTATCTTGAATAAGTTGATGATCAGGAAGAGGGTCTTTGTAGATATCCAAATGAACATTGGCTTGGTTTAAAGATTGAGTTCTATCATGTGATTTATAATCCTTGAATTAATTTCATAAGCTTATTGATGCTTTTGAATAATATAATAGTGATCAAAATTAGGACCAATAAGAAATTCCATAGATAAATTATGAAGTTGTCTACAAGTCTCATGAGAATGAACCCAACTAGAATGAAACCAACAAAACTTGTTAGGATCATACCAGGATTTCATAGGATGGGTAGGGTCAAGATCTTGTGGAAGATGCATAGGTAAATGCTTAAGAAATTTATTTGAGGATAGAGTTTTATGAAAATTAAGGTTGTTTGGTGAAGATAAGTGAGGATTAGTTTATAATTGAGAAGGGGGAACTAATTCTGATGAAGGAGTAGGAACAACAGCTTGAACATTGTGAATGGTGTCATAAGAATCTATAACACCATTATTGGTAACATTACTATTTTTGTTCTTAAGTAAGACATGAGGAACATATAATTTTGGGGTTTCAAAAATTAATTCATAATGAAATCTTATCATTTATCTTGGTCAATAGCCTCTTCTAATGTACATGGAGAGAGAGTGAGGACTTGATATTGAGGCTTAGGAAAAAGTGCATTGGTAAAGAGATGGAAAAAATTGTCATCAACCATGTTATGTTGACATCTATTTGAAAAAGTATTCCACCTTTTAAAAATGGCTTGAGTAGTATCATTTTCAATTTGTTTACAATTTATGAATTTGGCCAAAATGTTTTCAGGAAGATCACTACTTTGGAATTCTTAAACTAAAGCATTCACTAAATCTTCCAAACTAGTAATGGAATGAGTTATAAGTTGGTTGTACCAATCCAAAGCATCACCTGTGAGAGTTTTGGATAAGATTTTGGTAACAAAAAAGGTGTTCAATTTGACCTAACCTTTATAAATATTTCCAAACGTTTTAAGATGAAGGGTGGGATCAGTTGATCCATTATAAGAAATTCTTGGTGTGACAACTCCAATATCAATGTTAGAAATTTGAGTAGTGAGGGATTCATTTTGGAGATGCTTAATGGTTTTCTTGACCAAAGGAGGTTAAGGAATGAGATTAACTTGAGAATATCAAAGAGGATGAGGGGGAACATTTTGGTTATGTATGCCCCAAGATGTTGGTTAAGGATGAGATTGAAGATGAAGAAGGTGGTTTTGATTCTAATCATTTTATTTTTTTAATGATCTTGAAAGGTATTCATTTGATTGAGTTTTTGTAACAATATTTGATGTGTTTGATTAGCATTGTTATAAGAATTAGAGTTCGTATTCATGGCTTGGGTACCACTATTGGTGTTGATAGGAGCTTGAGAGGAATTATGAGAATGTAAGGCACTAGAGGAAAATTTTGCTTGTGTAGCATAATATGTATTAGTGAATGGCTGAAAATTAGAAGCACTAGTAGCATGATTACCTTGGGTAGAAAATGATGCACTATTGGAAGGATCAATTATAGTGGATCTTATGTGAGTTCCACTAGATGTATAACATGTCATGTTAGTGGATATACTAGGTATGAATGTGGAATAAGTTAGAGAAGAAGAGGTCAAGGTATGATAAGGGGTCATAATTAAAGGAAGAGGCTAAGAGTAAAATAAAGTGGTACTCCCAAATATAGTTGAGAATGTAGGAGTAGGTGAATTAGGTTCTTCCACTTGACCACTAATCATAAGATTTTAAATGGTAGAAGGGTCTTTTCCTCGATATTGAGGAAATTCATAGATAAAGAAGAGCATTTTGGGGGTATACTGTAATTTGGATTGGTCTTCTAATGAGAGAAGAATATTACATTGTGAATAGGTATTAGGATGGGTCCCATAGTTCATTATTCAAGTAGAAATATGAACATTATAGAATCCAAGAGAGGAGCCTTACTCTGTCTATGGGAGACCCTATGAGGGTTGGTAAGATTCATTATGTCTGTTGACTAAAACTTAGTTTTGTCATCAAATAGAAAGTGCATGATTAAAGGAAATAAAGATAGATGATAAAGTAAGAAAATAGGGAATGATATAAACTATACATTTTTGACTAGGTTGACCTAGCACAAAAACAAGGTTTGCAAACTATACAGGGTCAACTAGGTCAATCTAGTATAATGAATATGGATTAGAAAAAGAGAAAATAGGGTCTAAAAACTATACAAGTTTGACTAGTTCAACCCATTATAGTAAATAGAGGCTATAAAAAGGTACATGGTTGACTAGGTTGACCCAATACAATATAGAGGGAAATTAAGAAAATCATGAAAATTTATAGACTAAAAAAAGATAACTTTTTACAAGAAATTTGAAAATAAATGACTAAAAGGAAACAAATATCCAATTATATTAATGTTGACCATTCCAATTGAAGCACACAACACAAAACCTTATACCAATGCTGGCTGATGTAAGTTTTTGAAATACTAAATATAATTGAGTAAAGAGCAAGTAATCAACATGGAAGGTAAAGATCTAACTAATTGGTCAACCTCAATGTTTATTATATAATTAAGATATGATTTTAAATGTGATGGAAATTTGGTGGGTATTAGGTGTTTAGCTAGATTATACCATTAACCATGCTTTATACTTGACTAGAGTATCAAGTTGGCTTCCCCATTGGTGATGAAATCTAAGTAGGTTGGCCTTGGGTAGACAAATGTTTAAAATGTTTATTTAGATTTTATGATTTGGCCATGTGTTCTTAAAATAGAAAATAGTGAAACTAAATGATTAATTGAAAAACCACCTAATTAAACTATGTGATCTATTCTAAGCATGCAAACAACAAAAAAAGAAAGCATGAACTAATTGCTAACATATAAGGTTAATTCTAACTTTGAAATAAGGTACAATGTTGATATATTTAATAATGTATGCACAAAATATAGAATAGGGTTGATAGGGTCAAAATTATACTACAAAATTAAGGTTTGAAAATGAATAGGGTTGGTAGAGTCAACCCAATTATCCAAACAACACATAAAACATAAAAATGGGTTGGTAGGGTCAATCCAATTGGCTATGCAAAATAAATTTTAAAGACTAAAAACTGTGAAAGGAAAGAATATAAAGAAAGATACAAAGAGATAAAAAGGAACCTTGGTGGATCAAAGATGTAGATAATGAAGTTTTTTGTTCAAGAATCTTGATATATGCTTAAAAATTTTGCTAACTAGGTCGACTGGGTTGATCAAGCTTTACAAAAACTTGTTGTTGAGTGTCTAAAGTGTACTTGGTCAATTGGGTTGTCTTAGTATGATGAACCTAAATTTTGAAAAAGTATAGGGTTGATTAGGTCAACCTAGTAGTTTAAACTAGATGTTTGGAAGTTTGAAAACCTATACTAGGTTAATAGGGTTGATCTAGTAGCCTATACTTGAAAAAATATGCACTAAAGTTAGATACTAGGTAAATAAAGTTATTCTAGTATAAAATATATATGATAAAAATAATGATGAAAGAATGAATGGCATGAAATAAGATGAACATATCATTTAAGGGTTAGTTCACATTGGATTCACTAGAATGTATACAATTAGAAATGCATCATTTTATAAATCAATCCTAGCTCAGAGAAGATAGAGCATACCTACACTTCTTATTGGGCATACATTTGTTAATTAGGGGCATGGATAATATGGGGATATTCTAGACCCTATTAGGGGATCACTTGTCACAATACACCATGCTAGGAAGGGTTCCAAAGCTTACAATCTAACACAATCATGTAACAACCCTAAAAGAGTCATAGGTTTAATATTCACTCTATTCTAATAAACAAGAAAGTAAATCTAATCTAGTGCACACCAAATATTGTGGCACAAAGTGGGGATTAGAAATAAAAATAAATTAATTAAACATGCATAGAAGACATATACTCATGTCAATGTATACAAAATCCTAATGCATGGAAGAGAGAATCATAACTACATTATCTATCTACAGTTACAAAAGAAAAATAAAGTTAAGAATACTTACCTTGAAGATGAAACCACCGAGCCCTAATATCTCCCTTGCCAAATATGATTCACATGATATTGTTGTATTATGTAAGGATAATAAATAGAAATAAAATCTAGGATACACAACCTATCTATGCATCCAAAAGACCTCCATAAGACAAGATTTGTATCTCTAAAGAAAGTATGGAACCATAAGCTTTATTCCTCAAGTAGAATGGTCAATAAACATATGTTCATTTTAAATTATTATTCTTCACTTATCTTCTTATAAATTGTTCGAAATTAACTTGTGTATATAGGTAGATCTTACCCTAAATCCTTTCAAATATGTTGGCTATATAAGGTTGACCCAGTCAACCCTATTTTTTTAGGGGATAATTCACTAGGTCCTGAGCTAGGTCAGCTAAAGGCATAACAAAGCTCCTAAGGAAAAAATCCCCTAAACATTACAGGGTTGACTCAGTTGACCTTTTACAATAATTAGAGGTTAAAAATTGTAAAGGGTCAACCTAGTTGACTTAGTATAGTCAACTGGTTGAAAGGGGATCAAGGCAAGAATAACGAGGATAAAGCATGGTGAATGATTGGAATGGGTAAGGTTGAGAAGAATAATCTTAGGGTAAATGGTTTTTATGAGATGAGTGTGTATATGGAAAGTGTCAAAATGGACAATAATCTTATGAATCACCAATGGTCTTCCCACCCCTTTCTCAGTGCACACTTAAGGCATGCACTCAGAGAGATTGAGACTCGATGGGTTCTTATAAGATACAAAGTGTTAGTAACTAGAAAAAGTTTGAAAATATTATGTGTATACAAAAGGATAATGTTCCATCTACCTTAACCTCCTACAACTTTTGGATCAACCTTATCCTTCAATTATATACACAAGGTTCACAATGTCCTCTCAAAACTTGTAGCCCCTTTTTGAAAATTTATCCTTACTTGATCAATATACTACCTTGATTTTAGATATAAAAATTTATTTTATCACATTTTATCTTTATAAAACTCCATATAAAACTCCATCCACTAGTTCACTTAGCTTCACCATTTTTTGACCCCTATCTCTTCATAATTAGCCCTTCTAGGTCTAATTCTACCTCTTACAACATAGTCCCTTTAAATTCTACACCAGGGTGGTCGTACAAGTATAAAACCAATTGAATATTTTAGTTACCTTAAATTTATTAAAACTAAAAAAATTTAACGGTTTTGGATAGGGGGAACTCATTAAATCCTTAAAACCCTAATCTAAGGTTTTGTTAACCCTACATAAGCTTGAGAGGGTAATAAATTCATTATCTTGCATTGTATTAAGATTAAAAGTAAACCAATGACATGGTTAGGTATATCTTGACCTCACACACCTTCCAATATATCTTTTAGACCTTGTTAAATGTAATAAAGGCTTAATAACAATGAAACTTGATCAATTAAGCACTCCTTGTGCCAACTGTGCAAAGTTTTTAATGGTCAATCCTAATTTAGTACCTCCTAAGCCTCACCTAGGCCATTAAAAATTCTCACACAACCTTATATATGCTGAAATTTAACTCAAACAATATATACCTACCTCCATTAAACTCTACAATCCGTCATGGCTATAGTTCCTACAAAACTCCTTCTTGACAACACACAATCATATAAGATTATGAGAAAAATTATAGAAAATATTTTAGTAGTCCTTTTTTCATCTTCATGATATCAAAATTAGTCTTAATAAACCTTTACACTTGATCATTCATGATCTAAATATTATCTTCAAGCTTATACACAACTCAACTCTTCATGTAACACTTCAAAGATCACCTAGAACTTCTTTACACTCTATCTATACTCTATTTATGAGAGATAATAACTTATTCATATTTAGAATACTATGAACTTACTAATGACAATATAAATAATAAAAAAATCCTTTCAAAGCCTTAATAGGTCATTTTGACACTAAGGACTTATTATATTTCATGACACTACCTTGGAGATCAATCTAAAAACCTTTTATATTCAAGTTCACATATAACATGTCATGCTACATAAAAAACTCACATATTAAGCATTGATGGTTATATTCAAGTCATTAATAATTTTCATTCCATTATCATATCTTTGTACTACCTTGGTTCTTCAAACAACACTCTACCTTCAAAGGTATTGGCCTGAAAAGACCAATCTTCAACTCACACATATTACTAATTTGATCCTACTTCTTAAACCTCATTATGAACACACTTATACATTTAAAACATGGAAACCAATTAAGTAAATTTTATAACATCTTCATTATGTCCATATGACCTCCATAGGTATTATATTATTCATTTTCTTCAAGGAGTACACCCTAGGGTTTGTTCTCACAAAACTGCAATAAACCTTTGCTCTCTGTCAGTCAGCTCAAAGAGCTATTTTACTATCTAAACACATGAAATTATTATAATGAACATACCTATATTTGAAATTATACTCTAATAATATTTATAAAATTCATACTAATTCAAATTGATGATGAATAATCATACTCAATTTTATAAATACACCTACTCTGCCATTGCTAATACCTATATGAAACAATCATCTTGAAAGGAAATTTTTTTACATCAAATAATACTATAAGATCAAAAAAAATCATGGTAATTATCTAAATGTAATTATTAACAAATTATAATATATAAATCATCCTTTCACTCACTCTAGATCACTCAAAGAACATCTATAATATAAATAGCTCCTTATCTCTCTATACAAACCTACCACTTTAACTTTGACTCATCATAAATACACTTATACAAACATCTAGATAAAACCACCACTTATATCACCTTCCTCTTGGAATATACTAAAAATTTATACACACCTTTCATAAACCACAAATTGATGCACAAACTAATATTGCAACCCAAACTTGACTGAGATAGTCAATTACCTTGAGCAAACAATCCAATGACCATCCTTCATGTCATCACCATTACCTTCACATGATTATATAGATTGAAATAATGTCTCCATTAATCCTAGAGATATACATCCTTACTCCATAATATCCTATAACAATGTGAATCTAGGAGATGACCATATCTCCTCTCTTACCTCTTTGAGACTCATGCACTTGGTAGACTGATTAGCTTCCTTCTGAGACCTCTTATACTTGTCAATCATCTTTGGCATAATATCCTCAACAATTCTAATCTTTTATTCATATGATGTAACTAATTTAAATATAACATAAATATCATTAGAAACTAATAATATATTATTTTGACAAGGCTCATGATCAACTATAACATGTGATACCTTTTGATCAATATGTAGATTAAAACTAGTATCCAATGATTTGTCTACAACACTTGATAACAAGGATTCTTCACATACCTTCTTGTTTGAGTCTTCCTCTACCTCATCAAGTGAAACTTATTCACTCTTGGATTCATCTTATACTTCCTTTATTTACATTGGTATCCACACCCATGTGTGACCTTTATTATTCATATTATAATCTCCATGTCCTTTGAGATACCTTAAGGATCTATCAAATCCATTTGATTATAATATTAAACTATGACCACCATAAAGACAAAAGTATAAAATAACCTTACTAATTATTTTTAATTGAGAATGACTAAATCTCCTTTGGGCTAACTTCTCCTTCTCATGCAATCTCTAGTTTTATGACCAAAAAGATGACACACATAATAATGACCATGAAAGGAATATGAGTACCTTCATGAATTAGGATGCCTCATTTACTTATTCATGTTTCTCATGGATTTTTCATACTTATTAACCTAATCTTATTTCTTTTTCTCCTTTTTTAGCTAACTCATATTGAAAACTAACTACTCATGCTCATTCTTCAAAAAACCAAGCATAGTCTTGACCTCATCACACTCAATCTCCTTTGAACTCAAACTTGGTTTGACATCTCATGGGGGATAAAAAACACTTTTAATCCTAAAAACAAATGGACTAAAATCCTATAAGTGATCACAAAAAAGATATTTTAGTGACGCACCTACTCCACAAGTAGTACCAACCCCTCAAATTCATCTAGCACCTACTAGACTTTAACAAGTACCAACTTCCTAAGAGGCTACAACCACCTTTACTAATCAAGCACCCACTCAATCAAAAAACTGAAAATACACCTTGATTTTTTTCCTTCACACAACTGATGATGGTCTTCAATAGCTCATACAAACTCAAATCTACCTCTAACATAGGCATGCAATAACCCATCTTCTTTTTTATTCAAACTACCCTCATACACACAATGAGACCTAAAATAAACACTTTCAGACCCTTATAATGATTTTTTGAGAGATTCCATATCCTATTACCATTCTAAAAACTCTCATACCATTTGCTTCATTCTTATATTCTTTAACTTGTCCAAAATGACCAAACTAGCCTTGCTTGTATACCAGTCTTTTTCACACTAAGTCATTAGGTTGGAAAAAGCACAACATAAATGAGATTTTTATTTTAATGACCATTATGACATTTTAATCTCATGAAATAATTATTTAAATATCAAACATAGGTTGATCATATACATTTATACCTCATTCTCCTCTTTACGCCTAATATTCCTTATTGCATCAGGTCTCACCTTCAACAAACAACCAATGAGTCTAAATGATAAATTACACCCACACCATGATCAAAAACTATCATACACATTGGACCTAAATTCTATTACATCTTTCATGATCAAGTCAACCTGAGTCATTCACTTTCAATTGAAACACTCCATTAGGCCTCAAGCCTTCATCAGGGCTCATGGAGACCTATTCATCCCTTTAACACTTCACCAAGAAAAATATAAACATAAGACCACTTACAAGTGTATGGGTCCATACCAAATTAACCCTAATACATACTCCAAATATAAAAACCATCTCAAGATAGCTCTACATAACTCAAATCTATCAAGTCAATGAATTAACCATAACCACCATGATGGATGAAGGAATAGTAAAATTGTTAACATTTGTTCATACTAAAGATGGACTCATCAAACCTCAAAAATACATAAAAATTAACCTCATGGAGTATGAAACATCCTCCAATATATAATCATCATTAAAAATCCAAACACCATAAATAAAAACTCTAACATCCTTCTCAGGTCACTTGTAGAAGTCAAACCCTTAGTCAACTTTGGAGTACAATAAATGTAGTTATACGACTAGTCAAACCTCCAAATCAATTTTATTAGATTTATATTGAAGTTATATACCACTTTTATTTTTATACCATCATCAAATTCATCCATTATTAAAATTTATAACTAAAATACTACAGACTGGTTTTCCTTTGTAAATTCAAATATTTGAATTCCAACGGTAATATTTTTGTGCAAAATTGGCTAACTATGGAAACAATGAAATCAGCATGGGAATCCTTGTTCAACCTTTAATGATTTTTTGTATATACATCCAATTGACCTAAAACTTGAAACATATGTTTCCATTTCATATTGAATTCCATCTATATATCCAACTTCTCTTGAGACCTTCACACATGCAAATTTTGACATCACCAACCTGCTCTCTCAACCTAATTTGACAAGTAGACTAGGATGATCTAGACAAGCACACAAGCATTCCAAAGTCTTCCTATTACCTCCAATGTATTATCAAACATTATATAAACATCATTAATCATTTATATCATACATTAAACATATGAATCATGCATATACTCAACATTCAAATGCATCAATCCTTGTTTATGCCATCTTTCTCAACCATGTCACATACCTTGCACAATAACTTATTCATCACGAGTATATTATTAAGGGAATAATGCTAGACCTTTGAATCATTTCACATATACCCTTAAACCTTCTACATATTGATTATATCTCATTAAAAAATAGGTAATTATGGATAAAAATATATTAATGAATATATCTCACATAAGATACCTTGGCACACTTTGTCATAGAAACACTAGCACACTTGATGCCTCATGAAAACTTTGAGACATAATAGGGACATCACTGACAATACTCCAACATCTTTGATGTTTCCTAATTCATCTTTGGTTGAGGTATTAACACCACCCACTATGACACTAGTAACTTTTGCACTAGAGCTACCTTCCCTACTTCTTATCAAGGAGAAGCTAGGTATGAATAATCAAGAGTGTGTTTATTTGACTCCCTTTTTTCTATGTATCTACCCTAGGGTAGATCATATGAGCCACCATTACTAGGTAATATGAACTTAATTCCCTATAAGCCCTTCATTAGTCCTATAATTAGGCCCATGGTTATACCCTTGCCCACTATTAATCCTATTACTACGTCATCCACCTTAGAGGTCTTTGTAATGGCCAATTTACCCCTAATTCTACCCAAACTTATGCCTAGGCCTAGTCTTCAATTGCCTAAGGGTAGGCCTACTATTTTATTACCATAGGTTCCTTTGTTCTTATTTATTACTCTAGTTAGCATTAGTTTATTTTCATCCTTAGAAGTAACACTTCCCATCTCATCACCTAGTTATGAATTCATCCTAGTAACTTCTACAATTACTTCTCAAACATTTGCATTCCAAGGATTGATAGATCTTTGATTACCACCATCAACTCAACGTTAGGGTGACATATTAGATAAATCTTGGATAAAATTAGTGTAGTTAGACATAATAAAAAGTATATATTTGGTTATATTAGACCGTCCATAGGTCTCACTAAAATTTGATAAGGAGTTTAGAGCAACGAAAAGGGTAACCAAAAGAAGTGACTCTTCTAGATCAATCAATTATATATGAGTTTGAAGAACCTTTCTTTACACTAACCAAGAAGAAGAAAGATAAGCTATCCAACAAAAACAATATTTAGAGGACTCCCTCTTAGCTATGAAGGCATATGGTGATGTGGCCATCAAATTAGTGAAATGGATGCAAAAAAAGACAACTAAGGTAGAATAATAAAACAAATCCACATTACCATAAGAGACTATCACCAAGGTAGAATGGGTAGTTGTGGTTATGTTTGATACTTTGGATACTTTAGCTCAATATAAACAAAAATGAGATGAAGTTTATAACAAAATTCTTGAGTCTAAAATTACCTATGGGATTTATGACAACAAAGTAATCAATGTGGTTAAGTTGATTAGGATGAAGAAATTTGAGGAACTAAACATGTTACCCTTAGAGGATTTGAGAATCGCTTAGTCTTATATCATTAGAATAAGGAAAGCCTTTAATCAATGGATTGATGATATGATATCCTTGGGCCAATATCTTACTTAGATAGGTGACAGAGTTATAACCCTACTCAAGGAGACTGAAATCACATAGCTTGAAAATCAATATGGTACCATCATCAATAAGGATACTTTCAAGGCACAATTCTAGAATTTCATTTTCAATTCTAGAAATCAAGCTCTAGCTAGAATATTTACCTTTGAGTAAGATATGGTGGACTTGGTAGCATCATCTAAGCAAATAATATATAAGGAAATAGAAATCAATGAAGCTGTAAGACCTCTCTTAACCAAACATAATGCAATGCAATATTTCACCATCAAAATGCTAAAGGAGCCCATCATAGATATAGAATTGATTGATACAGATTAGATTAAATGCTCTGAGGCATGAAAAGGATAAATAAAAGCTGAGAAGTAGGAAAGTAATAGACCATAACTGTTCACCATAGGAGATTCTTCCTCTTCAACCACTCTTCAAATTTATTCTTCTTCATCTACACTAGGAAATATTCCCTTTTCAATTTCTATGGTTTTAGTTTCCTCTTCTTCTACATTGGGAGCTCTATCATCATCAACATCATTAGGATCCCAAATTGGGAAATCCATCATCATCAATATTAGTAGGATCCTGGCTTGGCACCTCATGATCAAGATAACTATTTTTCAAGATTTTTATTTGATGAATTCCATGTTCTAGTTTTGATTAGTATATTGTAAAAATATTCCCTCTTTGGATAGGGAATATTCTTTTATTTCTTAGAACATCAAAAACTTATATCTAGTGATATTTGTCATGTATTTCATTGTTTATAACTATTGTAACCATATTAAGCATAAAAAGAGGCCTATATATAGGGGTTCCCCCCTCATTTTTCCTTTAGAATAGAACTTTGTGAAATTAATGAAAATATAAAGAGGAATTCTAGAAATTTGTTCATTGTTTTATTTCTTTCCATATTTTCTTGTTTCTCAAGCTATGTAAATGATAAATGGTTTCACTTTTGTAATGATTAAAACTAATAATAGTGTTTTTAGTGCACATTTTTAGTTTTTGATTTCTATTATTCTAATAAAATTTGACTATGTATGCCCTATTTCCCTTATACTATGTAAAAAAATGTGCTTAAGTTAATTTGTTATGGGTAGCCATTTTTATGGCATACTTCTCAGTTATGTGTATTTTATTCACCCTAAAATCACCATTTCATTTATGGAATTTTGATTCTAGCACTAGAATCTCATGAATGTTAGTTTTGTTTTCACTATCATCAAAAATAAATAAAGTATATTTGTTGGTATTTGTTATTGCAAAGAAAATATTATTTTCTACTCAACCTTTCTTTCCCTTTTGATTTTATTGACATGAATCACCTTAGTTTATTGCTAACTATAAATAGGCATCTACTTGGTTGAGTTTGGGTAATATGTTCTCAAAATATAAATTAGTTTTCACCATAACCATAAGAGGAAATATAAAATATATTATTTCACTACAAAGTTGTTATTGTCCCTATAACAAGGTCTGCTTGTAGGCTAAACGTCATGGTCATATAATCATCCCAATCAAACTAAAATAATCCTTAAGGTCTTCTAGGACCTACAAAATAAATTGAGATATATTACACTAATATTAGCATATTATCCTTGACATAGATGTACATCAACAAGTCTTCCTTATACCAAGTGGCCATGTCAATATTGGGGGCATATTGTTCTACAACTTTCACTATTACATGTTATATCTTTATATGACCTTTGTACCATGTTGAGATATTAATTTACTCTATTTTTATAAAATAAATAAATTATGATTGTAATGTTTCCTAATAGGTGTAAAACTATAAATATGATAATGTTAAAGATATAAAATATTCAACTATTATGATTTTGGAAAATTGTTAAATATGGGAGCTTTCTATTTTTGGAAAATACTAAGAGGAGATATACCTAGCCCACACATTAATATCCATTGACTATTTTGAATCTTTGGTAGTGAAAATTAGAATAAAAGATTATTGTACAGGTTTAAGATTAAAATCAAGAACATAAACATAATCTAGATAAGAGTACTATAAATGGATAACATCGCAGTGTGTTTCAGTTTGTTGACTATAGATTTTTCCCAGTTGACAATGAGAGAATGCTAATAGGGAAAGGTAGATAAATTTTAATTATATAAATGATTAAATTCATAAACATAAGGTATATATGGACATAACCATTGTAAATGGATGGTGGCATAGTGCACCCAAGTCCATTCACAATTGACTATGATTCTAAACTAATTGTTTCACCACCTAATCACTCATTAATTAGGGTCATGGACAAGTTATCATAAATGTAATTTTACATGGGATACTTTCAATGACAAAACCCTAGTTTTCTTCACAAAAACAAAATTGGAATCAAATGTAGATTAGATCAAGCAAAAGGGATATGAGTTAGACTAAACTTGGTCAATCCCCATTAAAATACCAAACATTGCACTACATTTCCAAAACTTGTAATATGGCTCAAAATAAAATTTAGTTATCCCACTTACATGTGTGTATGAAATGGTGAATACAATACTAGATGTTATTTATCCCATTTTAACCTTTTCATAAATATGCATATGAATATTCATCCTTGAATATCACTTTAGTATACATACATACATACATACATACATACATACATACATACATACATACATACATACATACATACATACATACATACATACATACATACATACATACATACATACATATATATATATATATATATATATATATATATATATATATATATATATATATATATATATATATATAGAACATGAAAATATTTGAATCAATTTTGAGAGTGAAAGAAAATATTACTTAATGTGTTAGAGAATCCTTTATTTATATATGTTTTGATTTTGAATTTGGGACCTATTCACATGAAATATATAACCCAATATATGAAATAAGAATAAAATCAAATATGACTTAAAATAAGTTTTGAAAATTATGCCTAGATAAGTCCATGTTAAATAGAGGGCCACATGCTAGTCATATCTAGTTAATTTGAAATTATCTAGATGGAAACATGATAGAAATTGGGGATCCTTATGACAAAGTGGTAGCATAAATAATATAATATACAAACTCAAATTAAAATAGATAAATACTCAATTAAAATGCATCAAAACATTCCTCATATGTTATTAATAGTCTATGTGTACAAAGTTGTATTATATGGCATGAAAGTGTACATTTACCAAATTTGGGTGTCTACATTTCCCATTCCCCCATCCCATTATTTTATTAATAAAATTTATAGTGTAAAGGAAATAACTAAAACCTTATTATGTATGACACATTTTATTTTTAGATACATTGATTGTGCCAACTATGTCATAATAGAAACTATAATAACACATGGATTAGTTAATGTGTTTATGTATATATATGAAATCTGAAAGCTTGAGTCTAAAATTATAGAGGTAAATATCAAGGAAATAATACACTTATATTCATGTTATATTATGATAATTTTGGATAACACTGATGTTAAATCGAGTGGAGAGAAGATTCTTTTATTCCTATTTATTTCTTGATAAGGGAAAATAATAGTCCCTCAAGTAGTAGAGGGTGTATGCAAAGGGAAATACAAATCATCTATAAATCAATCCTAGCTTGGATAAGACAAATCCTCATTACACTTCTGATTGATGATACAATATATATTTTGGGTCATGGCCAAGATGGATCCACTAGACCTAACCAAGGGATTTATTACTATAATAAAATCACTAGGGAGGATTTCAAAGCCTCAAGTCAAGTAAAATTATGCAATAACCCTAGCTAGGTTTTATGTTTTCATATTCACAAAAGTAAATGACAAGTAAAGTAAAATCTAATCTATTGATTTTAAGCTTTTAGCGCAAAGTGGGGGTAATCAATATAAAAATTAAACATGCATAGAATATCTATACTCACATTAATATATATGAAATATTAATGCATGGGAGAGAAGTAAAAATGAAAATCTATCTACTATTAAAAAATAATAACAAAATTAATAATACTTACCTTTGAAGATGAACCCATCGAGCATCAATCTCTCCCTTAGCCAATGTGCTTAGAAGAGGTTATTGTGGTATGTAAGGATAACAAGGATAAGTTAGCTCTAGGCTACATAACCCATCTATGCATCCAAAAGACTTCTCCACAAGATGAGATATGTATCTCCAAAGAAATTGTTAACACTTTAAGCTATGTTCCTCAAGTAAAATGGTGGATAAGCATTGTACAATTTAATATTCTTCTTCTTCTCTTCCTTATCAATGACACAAATGTATGCGTATATATAGTTGAATCTAGCCCTAAAACTTTCTAAAAGTTTAGCCGATAGGGTCATCCCAATTGACTCTACATCATTATTAATAAAATTAAATTAGGTCTTGGTTTAGGTTGGCCAGAATCTGACATAGACCCTAAATGATTTTTATCAATTAGAGTACAGGGTTGATGGGGCTAACAGTGTAACATAAACCATTGCAAAGGGTTTTAGGCTTAGGAAGAGTCTAACAAAAGTATAAAATGACTAGAGGAGGGTGACAAATAAGAGGAAAAGATTAGGGGAGTGTTTTTAAGAGATGGTTATATAGATAACAAGTGGTAATAAAAGGACAACAATCTAGTTAAATACCAACGGTCTACCCACCCCTTTTCCAGTACACCCTTTAGGGCATATGCTCAGAGAGATTGAGACTCAATAGGTTACTTCAAGAGAGAAATCATCAATAATTGATAAAGTTTGAAAATATTTTGTGTATACATATGCCCCACTCAAATCTCATCACATGTCACTTAGGTGAAACATAGGATGGTGCATAAAAAAAACCTAACAATACATAATTATAAAGATAAATAAGTTTTAGTAAGTACAAAATAAGATAAATGAAAGGACAAAATTGAAAAACATGTATCTTTACTTACCTTAATGTTGTAGATAAAGAACGATATGCAAGAAATAAAAAGGTGTATAATGTAGGGAACATTAGGCAAACATTTAGAAATTAATAAAAAAGAGGAAAAAATCAATTTTTTTGCAAAAAAATACATGTAACATTTGAAAATATTCTCTATAATATCAGGACTCTAGAATATTTTACAATTCATAAAAAGAGCTAGTAGAAAAAAAATATATGATCAAAAGATATAATTTGGTGGTCAATATTTGATAGGTAAATAATTTTGAATAATAAATATAAATAGGGTGAAAAATTATAAATTTATTATTT
The DNA here is from genome assembly GCA_037957365.1 of Torreya grandis. NCBI lineage: Eukaryota > Viridiplantae > Streptophyta > Pinopsida > Cupressales > Taxaceae > Torreya > Torreya grandis. The sequence continues at coordinate 2,086,404 of JARHVA010002187.1, forward strand.
TTACTATATGAGAAAATAGAGTTTTGAAAGACCTAGTTTGAGACTGGAGAGCCTTCATGGTGAGGAGATGATAGAGGAGTTGGGGAGGATGCATAACGGCCATAATGAGTGCATCCTAGGTAAACAATAATGAATTTTAGTTTTTTTTAGTATTATGATTTTAAATTGAGTTAAATATATAAATTTGATTGGTAGGAAAAATCTAAGCACTAGAATTGACCCTAGGAAATTTTTAGGTAAGCTAATGGTAGAATGAGATATTAGGGAGGAAGAAGTCAGACCAATAAATACCTAAGGCATTTATGGTAAATGGTCAAAAATTCACCATTATGAAGGAACAAAGTTAACTTGGTTGTCTTAGTCTATAAGTTGAGCAAAAATTAAGGGGCCGAATACATAGTATTGGGTCAATTTAGTACTGTAAGGGGTGGTCGGCTATGTAGTAGTGGGCCAACTTAGTTTTCGATGAGGGAAAGGTTGAATGTGTACTAGAGAATTGAATTAACTACGGGAATAATGTTGATATAGTCTAAAAAAATGCGTTGACTATGTATCATAGGGCCAATTTAGTATTCTAAAGTAGAAGGAGGTCTGATTTAGTATAAAATAAGCCAATCTAGTTAAAAATGGTAAGGGCCAATTTAGTATAGACAAAGGGTACTAGGAAAATTTAGTATTAAATATGCCAATTGTGTAGAAAACTTAGAAAATATGAGAAACTAAATCAAATAAATTTATTAAGTAGTTAATTTAATTTTTTTTTAAGAATGTATTTTGATTATTTATGACATGGAGATCTAATACATCTTTTTTTATTTGATATTTTGCATAGACATTGAAGATATTGGTGATTGATAGATGCATCATGGCTACCATATTTTTTTTATCATTTAAATGATGTGGATAGAGATTGATTTGTCACACTAGGTCTCATAGGTATTATGGAGATGAGATAGATCCCATTAAGTGTTGATCTTTGTGTCATATTCTTCAGAGCATGGGAATGACTGACTAACAATTTTTGATGGGTGGTGGATGGAGATACTATTGATGTGTGTATTACTTTGGAGGATGTTTATACATTGTTTTGACGTCCT